>OV651818.1:24848056-25448056 GCA_927349885.1 Psylliodes chrysocephalus
TTGAAATAACCTGCTTGCTTGAATCTGAAACTGAATGCCAACGCTCAGCTCACCCAAAACGAAAAGCAAAATGGCTCGCTCCGTTTCCGCTCGTGGTCGAGAGAACGAAAAAGTCATGAAACCTTAGATCTCTTTTATCTAGGCATCCAGTTCTCTCGGAGTGGTAGTGGTGTAGTCAGAACACCTCACGGAGAACGGACTCCTAAATTATTTCCGAACGAGCCTACTTCTTGTCATGTAAAATGACAGTGACGGTTACTTGTACTAGGTTAGAATAATATCAGCAAAAACAAAATATATTTAAATTTATTAAAACCCCTAATAATTAAATAGACGTCTAAAGGAAATAAAACATAGAAACTAACGATACTATTGTACTATCTTTTTAAAGGTTGTAACATGACTATAACATGACTATGGTATTAATAACTGAAATACTTTTTAATTTATTTATTATAAAAAGACTTAACCATGGTATTTATATTTGAAATACTATTTAATTTATTTGTGATAAAGACCTAATAATAACGATTTTATTGATACAGGCCTTTACAAAACATTAAAATACATAACTTAAAATATGATAAAAACAAGGTATCCTGTAGAGCAACAGGCAAAGTTCGCTTTCGTCAATCTGAAAAAAAAAATCAGAATGAAGAAGAGCGTTCTTCCACTTAACCTACAAAAAAGTATACATTATAATATACATTAAGCAATATAAAATATTATATAATATAAAAAATTTGAGCAATAATTAAAAATTAGTCATAAACAAAAAACTGAAACAAGTAACTGACAAATTCACAACTCCATGTACGATATCAAATTCATCATGTTTAGATAGGCAAACTGTTACTCAGAATTAGATGTTTTAACCTTTTTTTAAAATTAACCAATAATAATAATTTAAGAAAATTAGGTAGAGAGTTATAATACTGGGATATGCAATAGGAGAAGGAGGATTTAAAAAGAGCAGTTCTGTGTTTGGGAATGGACAATGATTTAGTAAATCTGAGGTTTAGTGAGTGTGCTTGATATCGAAATTGGACTTTTTTATAAAGATATTTTGGAATTTTAGTAACAATTAATTTGTGATAGAAAACGCAGCAGTGGAGGAAACACCTTTGTTTTAAATTAAGCCAGCCGATCTGTTTTAAACTAGGTGAGATTCTATTTCGTCAACGAATACCACAAATAAGCCTAACGCACGAGTTGTGAACCAGCTGAAGACGCCTGCATTCATTTTTATTTATGGCTGGGCCATACACAATATCGGAGTAATTGAATCTTGATAAGACAAAAGAGTCGCAAAGAGTAATTTTTGAGTTATAGGTTAGTATCTTTCGATGAGAATAAATCATTTTTAAACAGCAAAAATATTTTTTTATTAAGAGAGAAATATGTTGTTTAAATTTAAGTTTAGTGTCAATATAAAGACCTAGATTTTTTTCACATGAAGTGAAATTCAATTCAATATTATTTATTTTTAAGTGAATATCCTTAACGAATTTTTTACGAAGATATTTACGGCCGAATACTAATGCTTTAGATTTGGCTGAATTGATGGTTAAATTAAATTTTTCAGATATTTTGACAAGGTTTTCTAGATCATTATTCATATTCATGCAAGCTTCTAGGATATTATCAGTGTTGAAGCTCATGTAAAGCTGCGTGTCATCTGCGTAAAAATGAGCTGTAAAATGTTTGATGGAAAGATGAATTTGAGACGTATATAAAGAGAAAAGAAGGGGACCAAGAATGGAACCTTGAGCAACCCCGTTAACTAATAGTTTTTTAGAGGAAAATAAATTACCTACTAATACTCTCTGCGACCGATGGCTTAAATAACTTTTTATAAATGAGGAAGCTTTTAAACAAAAACCAATGTGGTGCAAGAGAGATACAAGTAGAAGATGATGCACCCTCTCAAAAGCTTTACTATAGTCAATTAAAACTAATGCACATAACTTATTATCATCTATGGCTTGATAAATATCATCAGTTATGTTAGCCAGAGCGGTGGAGCAACTGTAACCTTGACGAAACCCGGATTGATTTGCTGAGATAATGTTATTTAGATTGGTAAACTTTCGAATTTGTTTATCTATAATTTTTTTCAACCCTTTAGAAAGTATGCACAAAATACTAATATGTCGAAGATCTGTAAACTCAACAGGATTATCTTTTTTCGGTAAAGGAATTACAATGGCTTCTTTCCAGATGTTTGGAAATGAGCTATGCCTTAGAAAAAATTATAAATATGTGTAATCACTGGCACAATGAGTGGACAACAATGTAATATTATTTTGATATTTATTAGATCTACTCCAGTAGCATTAGATTTGATGGACAAAAGTAATTTGTACACCTCTAATTCGTTTACCAACTCGAATGAGAATGGGGAGATGGAGTTATTTAGGTTATTTTTAAAAAAGAATTCACAAACATCACTATTGTTTACATTACTATCAGAGGTTGAAGCTGAAATAAAGTAATCATTGATAGTGTCAGGTGAACATAAGTGACTAGGTAATTCAGTAGTTTCTTTTATATTAAAACTTACATTTTTTAACTCGTGCCACATGTTGCGTTTATTATTCAATTGAAACTCAAGATAAGCCCTTTTTTCCCGTTTAATAGCATGATTAACTTCGTTTCTAAGATCTTGATAGTATTTCCGGGAATATACCTCTTGGTCGCCGCGGTCAGTTTTACCCAAATTTAATCCTTTCGCTATTCGAAAGGTATAGGCCACTTGGTCTCCAAACCTGGATTAAGGGTTCCAAGAAAATTATGGGGTTATTATTAATTATAATATCGGTTTGTGACCTGTCGAGAACTAAAATAAAAATATTTTTCATCAGTTAATTGTCTACATTCTTACTAGAGGTGTGTCGTTCGCGAACGATTCGTTCAAAAAGAACGAATCAGTGCACTGACTCGAATGAATTGATTCCCTGTTTTTAAAAGATTCGAATCTTTTTTGAGTCAATTGCTCGATGGCTCTGCGATCGATCAAACACGCCGAGTTCCGAGTTTGGTTGCTTCGTTCATTCGATTCGGATTCGGTATTTGGTATTTTACATCGGCATCGGCAAATTGGTCGCTTTTGTTCTACGTTCTACGGCATAATACGAGAACTCTAACTGACAGGCGGTGGCGGTATGTGTCTTTTATGTTTTTCTCACTTTACAGGAGGTGTGTATTAAGCTTAGGTAAACAATTTATGCGTGTTGTCTGATAAATAAATTTAAATCAAAGTAAAATTAAAACAAAAAATGACGAATCGTGAATATATAATTTTGCGTTAATTTTGGCTATATATTTGGCATTTAAAAAAAATTGTGTTATTGTTGTTTATCTTAACGGACAAGGATGTATTTATTATTCAGCTGCCTTTTTTTTAATGAAATATGAAACATTAATTTGCTTTACTTTAAAATAAATCTGGTTATAATTATTTTACTCAACGACCTAGTAGGTAGGTAGGTAGGTAGGTTAGGTAGTACTCAAATTCGTAAAAGTTCGGTTCGATTTCCTTCGCCGGATCGGCGGAATAACATCGTTCGTGGTTCGCTAAAGTGAATCACTTGAGAACGAATCTTGAAGAACGAATCTTTTTAGGTGAATGAATCAAATGAATTAATTCAGTAAAAAGATTCGAACTTCCCACCTCTAATTCTTACTGAAAAGATTAATTTTTTTATTTTAAAAGTGATTCTCATCTTATTCATTATTCTATAAAAGAAGTTTTGAGTTTGTGTTGCAATGGAGTCGATGTTAAGTGTAAAAGGAAAAAAGTTGTTAATTGTAAAAAAATATACATTTGGAAAAGACAAGGAAACAAAGTTAGGTGTATCATATAAGTGTACTCGTCGTGGGTGTAAAGCGACTATTGGAGTGGACGATTCGGAAACTGTCTTATTGAAATCTAAGAGTGAACACAATCATCCACCATCGGACCATTTAGATGTAAAAAAACTTCAAAACGGATTGAAAAGAAAGGCAACAGAAGATATTTGCGTTAAACCCAGTAAGTTAATTAATAACGGAATCCGAGGGGAAGGAAATACTTTTAATGTATCCACTACGGATGTTGACCTCATCAGACGAAGCATATACAGGGCAAGAAGAAGTATATTGCCACCTTTGCCAAAGTATATCAGTGATGTTCATAGTGTACTGAAAGCAATACAATGTGTTACAAATAAGGGTGAACAATTTTTATTATTTAACAATGAAGATTCACAAATTATTTTATTTTCATGTGATTCAAATTTAAAATACTTGTGTTCTCGTGATAGTATTTATTGCGACGGCACATTTAATTATTGCCCTAATTTTTTTTTACAATTTTTCACTATACATGCTGTTGATAACGGACACTACATACCATTGGCATTTTTTGTTTTACCAGATAAAAGAGCAAGTACCTATGCAACTGCATTTAAATTATTAAAAGATTACTGTTATAATAATTTAAATTTAGATTGGAAGCTGTGTAAAGTTATTTGCGATTTTGAGAAAGCCATACACACTGGTATTATACAGATTTGGCCTGATATCTTAATTATTGGATGTAGATTTCATTTAACCTAATCGTGGTTACGTAAGATACAAAATCTGGGTTTGATTTCCGAATATAAAAATGAAAATTCTGAAATCGGCAAATGGCTTCATTACACTTTCGGCATTTTATTTTTGGAAAGTACTGAAGTGGCAGAGTGTTTTTGTAAAGATTTAATTCCAATAATGCCATTTGACGAGAGATTAACTTCATATACTCTTTATATGATTAATACGTATACTAGCGGTACGTCTGACTTCCCGTCTACAATGTGGGCATCGTGCACAAGTTCCACAGAACGCACAACAAATGCTTGTGAGTCTTTCCACAAACATTTTAATTCTGCTTTTTATTCGGCGCATCCCGATATATTCAAATTTGTTAATGTAATTCTCGATATTCAGTTAAATACTTATGTGAAATTAAACAGTACACATATACCTAACAAAATTAAAAACGCTAATTACAAAAAACGGCATGCGTATTTAACGAACGTAATAGAACAATATAAAAATAAGATCCTTTCACGAACTCAATTTATCAAAGTAGTTTCTTATCATTACAAAAACTAATTGCAATTTGGGTTTCTTAAATAATTTTTATTTGGTATTTTGTGTATTTTGTACCTACTTTTTTTTATTATGTATAATTTTATATTGTTTTCTATTAATTATAAGTGTTTTTTTAATTTAGTTTTATTCTTTTCCTGACCCACATTCTGTACCATATCATATCAGTTAAAAATTTCTATTCACGTGGAAAATAATAAAAATCAGTTAAACTATTTTTTTCTTAAAAATATTATTTTCAATAAATCGAAATAGATACCTTTAATGATTGATAACTACGGCGACCAAGAGGCCTACCTGATTTTAAAACTGGAGACCAAGTGGTCGATGAGATTACGGAACCCCGCTGACAAAACTAACCGCGGCGACCAAGTGGCCAACACCCGTATTTCCAATCACCGTTGGTTTTAGAGATTTTAAATTTTTTATGAGCATTGTCTGGTAACCTCATCATCATTTTAAGGGTATCTGTTAGCCAAGGAGCTTTCTTACGAGTGACTCTTATTGTTCTGATGGGAGCATGTAAATTAAAGAAAGAATAATTTTATTGAATAAATTGGCTTTTTCATGTATGTCCTGATTTAAATAAACGGCTGAAAAATCTAAATTTAAAAGGTCAAATTCAAATGGGTTACGGTTCAGTTTACTGAAATCGCGAAAAGTCATATATTTGGGAGGGATTTTAGTTTGAAATTTCGGAAAAGTGCATTTTGCAAAACAATGATCAGAAATATGACAATTAATAATTGCATGTATATCATTTGATTTTAGATTTTGAGAAGTCACGATAATATCAAGCAATTTAGATTTTCTAGTGGGTTCATTCATTATTTGTTTAAGAGAGTAAGATTCTAGAATATCATAACATTTATTAACTGATGTTAATTGAAAGTTTAAGGAGTCGATATTTATATCTCCTCCACATATTACATAATCAAACCTAGCCACAATTTCGCTCAAAGTGTTATCAAATTGTTCGATGAAGTATGTTTCAAGGCAAGTTTGAGGCCTATAAAAAGAGCAAACCGCAATGGTTAATTTACCTACAGTTATAGCAACCCACATCTGTTCCAAATCCTTACCAGCAACATGGTTAATAATTTTATATTTAAATTGGCTTCTAAAATATATAGCTACACCTCCCCCTCTATCATAATCTATCTTTACGTATAAGTTTATATTTTGGAAGTTCAACGGTGGCATTGGTAATTGCAGGTGTCAACCAAGTTTCTGAGACAGTTATTATATCAAATTTTTCATAGAAAATATCATTGAAGCTGTTAAAATCAGAAGTTAAAGATCTAGCATTAATATGACCAAATTTTAGTGACATTGCGTACTAAATTTATTAGAGTAATTTTTATTGAATGATAAAAGTAAAATTTAAAATTAAAATTATAAAACTTATCGTTCACAAACATAGAAAGCGGTTAAATTTAAAATACATGGAATAAGGAATAAATACAACTAAGTCTCCTTTTTTGTCTTAATAGTTAGAATTTCACGGAACTCTCTTGGAAGGCACTTCTAAGGTCCTATCTGACACTGATTCCTTTCTTTTTTGTCCCGTAGATAAGTTTCGGTAAACAGATTGTATTCTATTTAATTTCAAGATCCTTTCTAGAAAAGTTGGATGTTCTGTATCTTCCTTTGAATAACTCGTGCCATTTATAACCAGTTTATTACTTCGTATTTTTCCAATTACCTTATTTTCTCTTAATTTCTTTAAACAATTGTATAATACTTTTCTATTTTTATAATCTTCTTGAGTATAATCTCTTGATATAATCACCCCAGATCCTTTCAATGCAGAGGAATTTTCAAAAATTGCAGACAGTTGTTTTTGATAAATAAATTCGATAAGTAGTGGCCTAGGTTTATCTTGATCTTCGTTTTTTTTACCAATTCTATAAAAATCTCTAATATCGTGAAACTTTGTATCAACTTCACATTTAGAGTTTATAAGTTCTATAAATTTTTGTATTCCAGTTACTTCATCATCAACTTCTTCTCTTAAACCATAAACAATTATGTTATATTTTTTAATTTTTCTTTTCAAATTTAGAACATGTGATTGTAATGTATTTACCTCGTCTTGGAGCTTGATATTGGTATTTTTTATGTCCACTATTTCCTGATTTAATGTTTTTTTTAAATCCGAGATTTCTTCTTTTAATTCATTATTTTGCTTTTTTATAGTTTCGTTTACATCTAATACACTCTGAATTAATTTGTATAAATCTTTATTTGTAACATCATTATTTTCTTTTTCCATAACAAATTTAAATATTCTTATTTTAATGTGAGCAATTGATAATGTTCCGTATCGATTTCAATACGGATTTTATTTAAACAAAAACTAATTTTACCTCGATAAAAATGCAAACAGTTTAGAAACTGACGTTTTCAATTTAAATTGTTAGCTATATTTTGGCATAAAAATTAAAATTTTCTTCTTACTTTGGTAGGTACAACCCTTATATATCTTCTCACAAAAAATCACTATTTAATTTGAACTTTTTACCGGTGTTTATGCTTTTATCCTTAAAATTTAGTAGAAACCTTAAATCATAAGCTAGTTAGATTTAGTATGTTTTAAGTTCAATATTACAGTTACCTTCAGTACATATGAACGTTACAACGTTGGAAATAAAAAAACTAAAGGCAAAATTGGTGGAGGGTTCATTACTTTTAGTAGGTGAGTATATATGCATTCGCATTAGGACAACAATTTTGTAATACGTATAAATATCGTCATAGATTCTCACTACGTGATTATTTTAAATTTTTGTTTCTCATTTGGTTTATTTGTGCCGTGAACACCCAATTACATTTTATAAAAATACTGTTTTAAAATAAATAACAAAAATATAAATTCAATTTAAATAATTTTGTTTTCATACGTGTTAATCTCTATTTTTTTATACGCCACTGCGTTCTGGCTAAACGCGTCTCTGTGGTTTACTATTATAAGTAAGCGCGAGAAAGCGAGAGGTTTTTACGAATGCCTGTAGCTAAAAAGACAGGTCAACACGTCAACAGATCCATGAAACAAAAAATATACCAGATACCTGCTTTAAATCACTTAAATCACGTTATTTTGTTCATCGCACAAAATCAAGGCGTGTAACTTCACAAAGTAGGGCCAGGCATACGAATCTTTCCAGTCATAGATATAGAATAAGAAGGAGATGCAATTACGATACGAAAAGTGTTTGGACGTTTGCATTACACTTTTGCATCATATGTCAAACTCGAGCTAGTGAAGCTAGTTTGTTTAGAGAAAATAATTGCCATTTTTTTTAAATGGCGTGATTTAAATGATATAAAAACATTTTCATTTCATAAATCTTTAAATATAAAATTATTAACATAAAATTAGTCAAAATATGGCTTAAAGTGCGTCCACTTGGCATATCGCAAAATAGGGTTTATGTCGTTTTTACTTCATTCTATCTCGATGTTTCCAATCAAGCTGTCAAACTCTAAAAATCCCTATGAGACAATTTTATTTGTGGATTATATTTATTAAAAATTAAGTTTATATAAAACTTATACTTTAACAAATCGGGTATATGTGTCAGTTTAACGATTGTTACCGAAAAATGTCTCAGGTAAGACATTTACTATTATATTACATTTTGGTGGGTGAGGTTTTCCGGGTTTTCCTCACCTGTAAGTCAAATGGCACCATCAATCATCCTTAAGTCGCCCCGGAGCGCCACGGCAAATAATAATAATAATAATAATAGCCGTCCCTTCCCCTACACAAGTCGTTCAGTCGACTTCAGGGGTTGAAATTCACTCGTAAGAGAGTGAATTAGGGAGAGTATTATTATTATTATTAATATTATATTTGAGAATATCTTATTTGTTTATTCCCAAATGTAATTTATAGTTTTTTTCTTGTGCCAGTGTCTACAGAATAGTCATGTGTTTTATACCCAACTATGCATTAAGCAAACATTTTGTAATTTTTTTTCCAACAAAAGACAAACGAAGTTTTACAAACAGAAAACTGTATTTTAACAATTTTATTAAAACAAGCATAATTTTTTGACCGTAGTACAATTTTATATAAATAATTGTTTTATTTTGTAAGTTGTCCCTAATGAATTTAAAGATATAAAAAATAAATATTGCATTGGCCTAAATTAATTTAAGAAACTAAATAGTTATGTCTATGTTAGGCAAGTTTCTATATAATGAAGACTAAATTAAATACATACCGATATCTATCTGCGAGTAAAACTGAACTACGTCGACATAGTGCAGTTTCATAAAAATTGAACACTCATTTAAATTACCACGAGCCGTCACTGATGTTAATTAAACATATAAGTCTACCATGACACTATCCATATTATTATACAAAGTTGGCAATGTTTAACATTCATAGCCACTCTGGATTAAAAAGAATCAGAACGGCATATACGTTCATCAATTTTCACAGGTTACCATGACGACATCTCCTAGATATTACGATTTCCTAGCCTTACTTCAATTCTTCTCTATAGTATCTATATTGAAGTTTGTTCGTCGTCTTGAAATGACCGTTCATATCGGAAATTACTAGCCGTTAAACATGACAGCAGCTCACTTGAAATTTCGTCGTTATTGCGCGTTGTTATGGCAACAATGACTGCGTTCGAAAGGCTGCTGAGATATGGAATTGGAAATTTATTTAGTGAACGTTGTTGATACTCGACTGAGTTTATGCTATTCCTACAAACTAATAATATAGAATACAAGGAGGATGAATAGAACTCTAGAGAAAAGACCAATTTAAAATTTTAATTTTAACTTGGATGCTACAGAATTCACATTCAAGAAGGAAGAGCTTAATTGAAAATAAGGACGATTCGTAATCAGTGACCTATAAAAAGAATTAAAATGAAACTGAAATAAAACCTACGTTTACAACTATCTTACCATAAATTGCATATAGGTACATAGAGTATGATACAAATGTGACGAATAAATTTAATATTTCGAAATATTTTATTGATTTTAAATTCTCATTTTCCATTTCATGACATATTTAATAAAAAGTTTTTATTCCCAGTATCAGCGTGAAGATACAATTTTTTTTTTTTTTTATAGAAATCAAATTTTTTTTATAACTAAATGAAGAAAATGGTTTACAACTTCACTAGATGAGGCTAATTAATATGTATATGTATCATCCAAAAAAAAAAGCTCCCAGCTACGACGTTATAACTGAACAAATTCTTAAGAGCTACCTAAAAAAGCATTGGGTAAACTCACTTATCGTTGATTAAAATATGTACCAGATACCTGACAAGTAGACGAAATAATAATGCTTGCCAAACATGGTAGAGCATCATCGCTATTATCAATTTACTGTGTTATGTGAACCATTGGAGAAACTATGGATGAAGTGACTAACTTTTTATAATAAAAACAAAACAAATCTTACTAATCAGTTTGGGTTTGGATATAAGAATTTTTAAGGCATCAAATTCACTGCATATCAGGCATGATTGAAAAATCTTACGAAGAGAAACTATATTTTTGGATGAAAATAAGGCCAGATCTGCAGTGGGATTCTCATCGTTCGTACTCGGCACGTGTTGTAACGAGAAGGATTTTGCGATTCCTATCTGGGATATCGAGAAGGGATATATATCGATCTTAAATATTAGTTGCACTCGCTTCATCTTTAGGTGCCGAGAATCGGTTTTTAACTAGAAATCTTGTAATTTTGTGTCAATAATTATTTAATTTTCGTTTTTATAAAATAATATCGAGTAGGAAAAAATTTTTCCTCCCAAGAAGTGATAATGATTTACATTTATTATTAAAATTATTTATTAGTGTTGCCAAAAATATGAAAAGGAAATTATTATTATTACACAGAAAAGCTTCAAGCAACAGCTAAATTATCTTAAGGTTTGTATTTATACACTTTATTAAAATGAAAATGTTTTATTGTAATTTATTAGACTTCAATTATCTACCATTGTAGTAACGATGTTTTTTTCTTTTTTAGATAGGTACCAGTTGATTTTGATAACTGTTCATTTTTTAAATGATGGATAAACCTTTACATATAAGTGGGTAGTACCACACAAATGTCTGCAAAGTTCTTGTTATTCACCACACAAGAGCCAGCTCACTGATTCTAAAAAGTCTTCTAAAAAGTTGACTGGAAAATAACTTACTTAAGGCATTTTTATCTCTCTTTAATAAAAATACACCGGATCTTCAAGATGCAGTAGCAATTTGTGACATTGCCTCCTTCAGGAAATTTAAAATGGGCCTACTATAAGTTCGAAGGTGTATAACCTAAAACCCTTCTTCGGAACCTCCTGAAAGTTTTGAAGATAGTCAAGTTTTGTCTGAATCAGAAGAAACATCTTTAATATTTGATTCAGAGGGATATTCAAGACCATTGAACTCTCAGAATAATTGAAAATAAAGTGAAGGTATATTTAGGATTGCCCAACAGTGTTTTTAAAATCCTCAATCATAGTTATGAGAAGGAAAGTGTAGCTTACATAAACCTTTTACATTTCTGTGTGAATTAAAAGGACTCATTTTGTAAGACTAAATACCGCGCTAAATACTTAATGAACGGTTTGTTTTTTAAATTAATTTATCACATTATTTCAGGGCTTATAATATATGTATACAAACAAAAATGTAAAATCTGTGAAAATTATATTTACCTATTATTAAAAAATAAAAGTACCTGAATTTACAAATAATAAAAAATATATACAAGCCCTAACAATAATGTAGTTGACAAATTAAACGTTTCTCTAAAGATTCATTATCAAATTTAACTTGTTATCTACCTCAGCATTATTTACTTCAAATGTGGGAGAAATAGTGCAAAATACTTTGTTCATGTGTAATTATTCCGTTTACTGTGCAAATATCTCTTTTTCTCAAGTTGTTCATGGAAAATTGAATTATCTCCATATACTTGCTTGGCAGACCTAAAATTAATAAAATATTTAATAAAGTGATGATTTTTTAGTCTTTTCAAGAGAACATTTTTATGGATTCCTATTTTTTCAATATTTATTACTTTTCTATGTTCCAAATTATTTCATAAAATATTAACATATTTGTGTTTTTATTATTCCAATTTAGCAATATTATTGTAGAGAGTCATAAGAATGTTCCTTAACAACTGGCAGTTTTAAAGGAGAGTTTTTTTTTTATTTGAGATGTGGCAGCTGAAACAAAAAAAAATTAAATAGAAACATTAAATGAAAAATATACCTAGGTATCACCTTTATAAGTACCTATAAATCTTTAAAATGCTGAGAACAAACTTTCCTTTCATAAATTTTGCTTCTCTATTTTCTAGTTTTGAAGCGTACTCTTCTTGCATCCACAAGTTTTCTAATGGTATTTCATTATAGAGTTTAGGGTCCAAGAAAGCATAACTTTTTTTGGTTTCATATAAACACGCTATAAATAATTTAGACATCTACCGGCACGTGCTTTGTATAAAATTTGTGAGTACCATTTATCAGAGTTTCTTAGTATACACACGATAATGTATTATTCTTCTCTTCTTTACTAACATCACTTTCATTATTGTGATCTATTTCGGAAATTTTTTAAAACCGTTACGATCCTCGAGTTTTTCTTGGCGACCGGGAAATTCTAGGGAATCGTGGAAAATACGCGGAAAGCTTTTTAGCCGGCTTTCGGCTGCGACTTATACGTATAACAGGCAGTTAGTTTGATTAACAGTGAAAAGTCTGGATATAAGGAGGATCTTTTTCTTTAAAAAAATTATATGTCGCCGTTTAATACATTTTTCTTTTTATAAATAAAAAAGTTGACAGCCCAAGTAACATTTCTAAATTTATCAAAGTGTAATCACAAAACCTTTTTTTTCAACTTTTGAAAACTCGGGTAACCTTAGGGCTGCTATAAATCTGCTTTAAGAATGAAAGGGAAATCCTATAAAGATTCTCTGGGATATTTTTAAAGCAATATTTTAAAACTACTTGAATAATCGAGTGTGTTTAGAATTTCTATGTAGGGTTCGATTACAATTATTAGAAGAATACAGCTACGTCATCATTTAGCAAAATAATTAATTGGTTATCGCCTCCTACTGGGGATTTAGTGGAGTGTTAATATTATAGGAATATAGGAAATATTGTTTTATTGATAGTTATTTATAATATATAGATAATATGTACTCGAATTCGAAGAAATGGTTATGACGTAACGGTGTTCTTCTAATTGTAATCGGTCTCTACCTACCTAAGTAGTACCTAATTCAAAAATCTGTCTTATTTGAAAAATGTAAATATTTTAAATATTCAATTTTAAGTAGTTGGTTATTTAAACAAAAAAATTATGCGACAGGTACATACAGGGTGATCAATAAAAACTTCCAGACCGGATATTTTGGTAAGTAATAGAGATATTTTAATTCTGTAAAAGCTCGTTCATAGAGGGCTAAGGGTGCTTCAGTTTTAGATATAAATGAATTTTAAATAGGTCAATATGTAGATGGCGCTGCTCTCAATATTGTTTTTTCGATGAGAGGATGTTTCTTATATAGCGCATCTTGTAAAAAAATGCATTTTTAAGCAAATTTTGTTTTATAACTAATTCGATAAATCTATCCATTTCTTATATACAAAGTGGGTCACTCAAAACAGTTTCATCCTATTTTTCGGCATTAATTATTAGATTTTTAGAAAATGGGTTAATTTTTATTCCAAATTAAAAACACATTTTAACAATGCAGACATCTGTCAGGTGTTAGCCCTCTCCCTTCCACTTCCCCAACCTCTTAATTTTAAATAATGAATGTACTATGTATTACACATCATTTAAAACATAATTTTATGGAAAATCATAAATATGACTGTTTATTGCGATACTTTTAATTTTAGCGCCCTCTATCGAGATAAAAAAACCTGTAACGTATTATAAAGTGTGACACTTTATTTGAAAGCTAATTTAGTTACTAATTTAATGCACCACATAACATTAATATAAATATTTCCATATTGCAACAAAATAAAGTTAGCAATAATGTTTAAAATAATGCATGGCTGTTTTTCAAACTATTGCAAGTGCAATATGGAGGATAATTATATTAATGTTATGTGGTGCATTAAATTAGTAATTAAATTTGCTTTCACATAAAGTATTACACTTTATAATACGTAGTTTTTTATCCCGATCGAGGGCGGCACAATTAAGAGTTTCGCAATTAACAGTCATATTGCTAAATTCCCCATAAAATTACTACACAATATAGTGTCACACTCTATAATACGTAGTTGTTTTTTATCCCACTAGAGGGCGATAAAATTTAAGTAGAAATAGAAATATATCTGAATCCCTATTAAATTACCTTTTCAATGATGTGCCATACATGGTACCTACATTATCTATTTAAAATTAAGGTGTTGGAGAAGTACATGAGAGAGGGTTGCACATGACAGATGTATTGTAAAAATGTTTTTAATTTGGAATAAAAATCGACCTGTTTTAGCATTTTCTTAAAATTCAATGATTAATGCTGAAAAACAAGATGAAACTGTTTTGAGTGACCCACTCTGTATATCAAAAATGGCTAAATTTATCGAATTAGTTTATAGAGCAAAATTTGCCTAAAAATGCATTTTTTATAAGATGCGCTATATAAGAAAGATCCTTTCACCGAAAACACAATATTGAGAGCAGCGCCATCTACATATTGACCTATTTAAAATCAATTTATATCTAAAACTCAAGCTTTTAGTGTTTTGTAAGTTGGCTTTTACGGAATTAAAATATCTCTATTACTTACCAAAATATCCGGCCTGGGAGTTTTTATTGGTACACCCTGTATACTGGCCTCAAATAATAAGTATACACCGAAGAATTTGGAGATGTGTTGCAAGGAAAATTAGATTACAAGTGGTATTGAATAGGTATTAGCAATTTTAATTCCAATTGTTTTTACAACTTCAAAGGTACATACAATTTTCGAATATAGACATAATGTGCTAAGGTTATTTGCATTTGTTACATTTATGTATTCGAACATTTAGAAAATTTAATAAACAAACAAAACTGTTATGCATTATACGATTGAAACATCGGCTGTGAAGAAAAATATGGACTTATACTGTACGTTTACGAACTGACTTGTAAGAAGTGAGCCAAAATGACATAATTATCTGTATGTTTAAATGCAGGAATTTTACGACGAATCGAATAACTTAATTAAAGAATATGTAGAATTTTATAGGACTTCACAAAATAGTTTATACTGTAATAATTGTTTAATTTAAAAATAGATTATTTATTTAAAACAGTTATTAATCTTTTTATAACGTACTAATTAATTTACTTAATACTTGAGCACTTAATTTATTACAATTTATCTTTACTGTACAACCTAATTTCTATCGAAAAGTCGTGCCTTTTATATAAAAATGTATCGGCTTAGAATAAATCAATCCTGTTAGAAGAATCTCGAAAGCTTCCTCCTTACGCCAAACCGCATACAGCGAAAATTTCAGCATCAATGTCTCGAGTCTTCGTGGTAGACAGCAGCGATTGCCAACGTCAGCCTTAATGTTCCGTAGAAAACAGAGTCGGATTCGCACGATATCGCCGATTCCTTAAGAAATAGTTCCTCCTGGAACTTAAACTGAATGGATGTATTTGCACCTAGATGCACCTTTACAATTTCAATTCGCATGGGAAGAATAAGGGACGGTTTTTGCTGAAACCTAGATACTAGGCGAATGGCTGCAACCAGTATTTAGACCTCGGTTTCTTAAAAGAAAACTTTTACCAAGTTTCTTATAATCCTCCAATTCAGCTAGTTGCTCTCTATCTTTGGCAAGGCCAGTTTTTGTACATTGGACTCCAGTACATGCTCCCTTAGAATAAGTAATGCTTCTTATACATCACGATAAGTTAATCGATCTCGAAAAGCGTTTTTTGTTACCAAATAGAAAATATAACGCGATCCATCTTAAAATTTAAATACTTCTCCAGAGGCTGGTAACTGGTCTTGTATTTCTGCACAATCGAACATACTTCTTTCGGAACACAGATTCCAGATCTCAAGCGTCCTTGATGTTGACGGAAGTGATATGGGGTAATAGATTAGTTTTTAGGAACCTTAAGCAGATCTTGTTTTTGCTAGGTTGTAACACCTTATCTTGCTTTTCCGGTATCTCCATATGTATATATAACTTTTTCAAAGACAATGTAAGGTAGTTTCTGGAGCTGGTTTACTTTTTCTTCCTCGTCATGGTTACTTTCAAATGACGTCAGCCGGTTTTGGTATACTACCGGTTTGCCGTTGAGGCTGTTACTTATAAGGTAAATGACATCAATAATTTTGTTCTTGATAAAATAAGGCCTTCTTCAAGACTTTTGAAGCTTCGGAGAATAAACCTTTTCTCTTTTTGGGTTATGAAGCCAGACTTTGCCACCTTCCTTGAAACATCCTTCTGAGGATTTGGCATCGTATGGCTTCTTCCTTTTGTCTCAGGCAATTTAAATATGCGAGCAAACAAACTGAATGTCGCTTATTTTTCTTCATAGCTAGATTACATAAATTTCACTGGCTATGTCTTCTCCAGGTCAGCATCCAAACTGAAGGTTAGAGGGTAGTCTCATCTCACGCCCGAACAGCACCTTTGCTGGTCTTTAGCCTGTAGATTCATTGACAGCGGATCTATAAGCTATTGAGAAGAGTGAAAGATACTGATCAAACTCTCGCTGATAATTGGAAAATACTTTTGACAGGTATTTGCTAAAGATCTTATTTATTTACTCTACCATTCCATCTGACTGTGGGTGCAATGCCGTAGTTCTGATTTTCTTCATGCCTAGTCTATCACAGATTGCTTGGAAAAGCGGGCTTTCAAAATTTCTACCATGGTTACTGTGGACATCCAAGGGCACTCCAAATCTACTGATAAATTATCTTATCAACACGCCTGAAATAGTTGCGGCTTCTTAATGTGGAATGGCGTAGACTTTCACCCACTTCGTGAAATAATCCATTGCCACCATCGTGCATTTATTACCATCTTCGATCATGGGGAACGGTCCAGCAATATCCAAGGCAATTCTTTTAAATTGGCTACCGACTTTGTACTGCTTTATGGGGCCTTCCGTTTTCGTTGGAATCCATTACTCATAACACAGGTGGTACATTTCTTACATCATCGGAACTGTTCATCCAATAGAACATTTCACAAACTCTTGAAGGGTTTGCTTAACACCAAGATATCCTTCTGATGGACTGTCGTGTAACTAACGAAGTACTTCGGCTACTCTAGTCTTTGGAATGACCCACTATCCTCTATTTTTGAAATCATCATTATTCTCTAGTTCTCGCTATAAAAAACTTTCTTTTAGAATAAAAGAGTCCCACTGAGCTAAATATAACTTAACTACTGGGAGAGACTTGATACTTCTTGCCAAGTAAGTTGACGATTTTCCTCTTTCCATTTTCGCACCTTATTTAAAACGATATCGTTCTTTTGTTCTACCCTAAGTCCCACTCGTCATTAACAACTGTCGTTCATCGTACTGTAACTTCTTTAGCAAATGTGGTCAGCCCCTTTCCAAATAGTGTTTGACCAATACCTTCATTACACTTTAAAGCTTTTACTATGACAGGCGTTCCTTTCTCTACAGTTCCCTGCAACCGCGTTACTCTCATGGTTTTACATCAGACACCACAGTTCCTTCCAGTAAGGCAACCGGCACGGTTTTTCGGTTCGTAGTGTTCTTTGAACGTTTGCGCAAAATGCTTACATTTCCCATTTCACCACATTTACAGCATCTAATAGTCTTCGGCTGCTTCTCAATAAGGGTTTTTATCATGTGAAACAATTGGTCGAATTTATTTTTCTGTTCTTCCTCTGTTACAGTCCATACTTCACTGTATCCACCAGAAGACAGTGTAGCCGCTTTATAATCAAGACATCAACCAATGTTATATGTCGAGCTAAACGGAGTACTCTTTGCACTTTATGGTCACCAAGTACATCAATAAATGGTTCATACATTCAATAGTGTATTTTGGAGCTGATGAATAGGCAAATTAAACCATCTTTACAAAATTTTGAGGACAAATTCTGTAAATGGTGCGATCAAATACATACTGATTTCAATGGAGATGACACAGATTCCGATAAATACATTGTCAATGAATACAATACAGATTCTAAAGATTGAGATAATGCAGATGAAGATTTAAACTATTGATTAATCATCACATCATAAGCCAATATTTCATTTAATCTCTTGAGGATTAAAAAGAAGAATATCGAGAAATTATAAACATTCATCAGTCGAATGTTGAACGTGGAAGTGTGTATCGAAAAAGGAATTAGGAATTTTTTGCACGATTTTTAATTTAAAACAATATAAGAGTTTTTACCGTTTATTTTTTAAGTAATAGGTGTACGTTTGTGCCCTCTCATCTATTGCCAGTGAATTTGGTGTTTTGTTGTTATCAACCTGTTCGCTTTTTCCAAATACAGGATCGGATTCTGTGAATAGTAGATCTGATCCCTCTTTGGCGAGTTCATCAGCCTTTTCTCATTTCCTTGAATACCTTTGTGCCCTGCTACCCACGCTAGTTTTACCTTGTTGTGGCTTGCCAGATCATTTAGTATTCCAAGGCAGTTCCAGAAAAGCTTTGACTTGATTATGTTTAAATCAAGAGCTTCTGAGAGAATTAGTATGGTTTGTTTTTTGTACTTCCTTCTTAAATTCTTTCTTACACACAATTCGATTGCATGTATTTTAGCCTAAAATACAATGGTATGTTTTCCCAGTGAGACGGTGATGTCGCATTTGGGTTTAGCTCCACGTACGCCAGAGCCTGTTCCCTTGTTAATTTTAGATCCATTCGTATACCATACGAAAATGCTAAGCAAGTATCTCCTTATTTACCTCGTTCCAATTGCAGTTGACCTGGAAGAGTCTGTTAAAGGTTAGGAGGGGTGTTATGTGATCTGATCCCATGTTTAATATAGAATCATTTACTTCATGTGTTATTCTGGTATGTTTTATATGTCCCAGTAGGTTTCAGTTGTTAGAGATTTCCAGTCTGTATGCACTCATTCTGGCGTTCCCCTTTATGACTGGATCAAGGGGTGGTAGATTTAGAATAATTTCCATAGAGGCTGTCGGTGTACTTCTCAGTGCTCCTGTAATACAAAGGCATACCAGCCTCTGAACTCCTTAGATGGTATTGAGAGCTGTTTTTTGGTTTACTTTTGGCCACCAAACAACCGCTCCATAAGTTATCATGGGTCTTGTTATTGCCAAATATAGCCAGTGGACCAATTTTAATTTTAATTCCCATGTTTTTCCAAATGCCCGTCTCTCTACAATGAGAGACGTTTTACATTTGTTGGTCACTTTTTGTAAGTGTTGGTTCCAAATAAGTATGCTATCTAGGATTAGACCCAAATATTTTAATTGGTTCGTTTTGTTTAGCCATCCTCCAAACACAGTCGGAGTTTCTAAAACACTGGTAGACTCCACCTCATAAGTTATGCATAAAAAGTTCACTGGCGACGGGTTAAAGAAAAAATATTGAAATTTTCGAAGAATAAGTAAAAACTGAAAGATGATGTCGTATTTTTACTAAATCTACTAAAATTTCCAAGACATCTAATCACTGAAAATTAAAAACAAAACTTCCTTAAAAATTTAAGTAATTTAGTAAAAAATTGTTTTTATTTTTAAATAATAATTCTTATTAAAAACATCAAAGAAACTTCCAAAACTCGGAAGCGTGAAATGTCAAAAATATATCAAAAATATAGATTACCTATACGTTTAAAAAAATAAATCATAAAACTATTTTCCAAAATTAATTACAAAAAATTATTTTATCATAATTTTTTAGCAATTTTATACTGTGCAAATAAAACTATTTTAAATGCCTAAATTGATTTATTATAATAGAAATTATAAATTGTGTGTTTATTAGTGAGAAGTTTTATAACCACACAAAAATGTCTAACAGTAAATAAATTAAAACCGAATTTTTTATTTTACCTATTTGAATAATATAATATATAACAGTCATTGCGGATATTTCAGCAATTTTAAAACAAAAATATAGGTAGTGAAAAGCTGTAGCGTCCTCGTATATTATCACTTTTGTTCGTCTTAGTATCATGGTTTTTAAATACATAATACAGGACTAAACCAAATAAACTACTTATAAAAATTATAAATCAAATAAGCTTACAAAATAAACTTAGGTAACAACTTCTACAAACAAATGTGGCCCCTGACATTTTTGCATAAAATCTTGTTAGGTACAACAACAGTTGATTCAATATACCCTGTATGTATGTGGAAAAAGTAGTAAAAAACTTCGATCTGTACTATATAGATTCAGACAAATATCTGCTTTTCTTGATGAATCACAGAAAAAAATAGTTTATTATAGTCTAGCTGAATCACACTTAAATTATGGTATAATTGGTTGGGGCGGTGTACTTAAATTCAATCTTAAACCTTTGGAAGTGATACAAAAAAGATTTATTAGAATAATTCTAAATAAGAACTTGAGATACCCCAGTGATAACTTATTTGAAGAATCAAAGCTATTTGATATTAGACAATTATATTTCCTAAGGCTAAGTACCTTTATATACTCTAAAAAAAAATTCTTTCAAAATGTTGTCACATACATATATTACTAGACAAAGAGACCAATTTAGAATTCCGTATATATGTATAAAGCCATTGGACAGCGAGACTTTCTTTATTTAGGGCCAAAGATATTAAATTTTTTATCAGAGGAAATTAAACAGCAAGAAACGTTTTCTAGATTCAAACATTTTCTAAAACAATTCCTAAAACAATCGTCAAGACACGAAATAGCTAATTTGTTAGAACACTAATCTAAATGTAAATGTGAAAATAAATTGTTCGTTTCAGAGTTACAAGTTATTCATGTTATTAAAATATTATGTAGTTATGTAGTTATATAGTTAGGCTTATTTTTAGTTACCCATATTACATTACTAGAATTTCATCACAATCATTCTTACATGCATATAATATGTGGTTTTATAATAGTTCATATTTTATTTTGTATTGTTTATATTTTCCTACATACAGGTATTACAATATACCTCGTAGATTGCTGTACTTTTTCTTATCTGAAAACGATTAGTTTGATGTAATTATATAATTATGTTTATAGAATAATAGTATATTTATTATTATTATTATTATTATTATTACATATAAAAATATACTTTTGAAGTTATTTAACAATCTCATATTTTTTTCAGGATTTCGTGTTAAAGACTTGAGAACCAACGATGAATCCTGATCCATATTGAAAAATAATGCATACTTTGGCCCAACTGTCTAATTAGAGCGCAGCAGAACGTCTTATTAAGAAAAGAAAAAAATGCAATGCATTATGAACTCCTTGATGATTTAAGTATGTGATTGTCGTAAAGCAGGAATAGGACCTTCGTTTAGAACCATGGTCGTTGTGAACTGGTTGCGATGGCTCCTGGTATGGACAGTGATCGTAGAGGGGAAAAGCGCCCCTCCTCAGACTCAGCAGGAGAAAATACAGGGTAAGTCTATCGACTGAATTATGGATTTAATTTAGCTTGGCGGAACTTATACAGGGTGTTAAAAAAAAGTGTCACAAAATAAAACGGGGGTAGTATGGGCCAAAATATGCAGAAAAGTCTTAATAAACATATGTCCGCAAATGAATGGTTTCAGAGATACGGAGTGTTTTGTGTTTTGTATCATTTTTTGATTATCTTTATTCATTCTCAAAAACTTGCTTTTCTTATCGGAGTCTACCGATGTTTTTTCATAGATACTATTTGCAGTTATTATTTTGTTGTGGGTGAATAATTTTATAAATTTTCGTTATGCCTGTTTACACTAATATTGAATTAGCTGACATGCATTTTATGTACGGTCGTGCAAATGGCAATGCATTGAAATGGAGGGAGGGCACTTTGAACATCTCATTTAACTCTATGTTGTTATTGATTGTTTATAACTATCATTGTTTTTTTATAAGAATAAAAAATTGTTATAAACACAAAATGGTCCGTATCTCCGAAACCGTTAATTTGCGGTCATATATTTATTAAGACTTTTCTGCTTATTTTGGGTCATACTATTCACCATTTCATTTTGTGGCACTTTTTTTTTAACACCCTATATAAAAATATTAACATTAAATAAGATATTTTGTCCGACAGCGATGGTATATACACCATTACTCTTTAACACAAGAAATTATACGAATTTTCATTATATTTTTTCGAGTTGCAACTGCTTAAAAATTAATTTAAATTGTCAAACAATATTCTAGCTGTGATCTGACGTAAATGTAACGTAATAGTTTAACGGTATCAATATTTTTGAAATTTTTGAAAACGGGAAATAAAACCTAGCATTTTTGACGCACCCGCAGCCACATCAGCGATATGTGAGTTAAATGAAAGTTTTAAGTCAAAATTAGTTATACGGTCGGTTACAACATTTTGCATTTTATAATCAAAGAATATTGGAGTATTTTTTAGGGCATTTTTATCCATATTACATTTTTTAATGTTTAGAGGCCGCCTATTGTTATTACACCAATGATTAAGTATATCAATGTCAGATTGCAGTTGATAACAGTCATCAATTGACTTAACTACCCTATACATTTTTAAGTCATCAGCAAAGAGAAGAAAATTACTAGAAATAAATTGCGTAATATCATTAATAAAGAGAGAGATTAAAAGTGGTGCAAGGTTGTTTTCCTGTGGAACTGTTGATTTAAAAGAATACGATTTTTTCTTTAATTTCTACATTCTGATATAGTCTAATCAACAAGTTCAAAAGCGTGTTTTTGGGACATACTATTACGAAAATTATGTTCAATTGCTCATTCGATTCGGAATAATGTTATAAACAATTAAACACCTATAGTTTGTAAACTATAAATATTTTTGGATTTTTTAAAAAAGATCCTTAAAGAGAAAGAAATTTGCTATAAATAAGTTTCGACTCCCGGAACTGTACCTCCATTATTTATAAGTTTAATTTAACGCTCAAAGTAGCCTTCCGCGCGCCATTTTTAGGTTGCGCGCACGGCGTCGAAATCGAGTACGTTACATAAAATAATTTTTTTAAGTTAATAAAATTAAATTCAAAAATTTAAAAAAATTACGGTGTATTCTAAACACTTAGAAGAATTCATTCCCGTTGGAATTTTTTATAAAAATAAATTTTCCAACAAAGTAGGTTATTGTTAATTAACAAAATTTTTAGAATTTCTCTTATCATTACAAATTGATAAAAATATTCAATAATTACCGTAAATTTTTTTTGCTTCGTGGAGCTCTTTTTATATACATACAAAACAAAATAGTTTCATAAAAGTTTAAAAAATGTAGCCGGTGTATATTTTCAACATGATGGTGCTTCACCGCATTACCGGCTAATTGTGAGAGAATTTTTGAATGAAAATGTTCCTAATACGTGGATAGGCAGAGGTGCTCCCAATCACTGGCCTACAAGATCGCCTGACTTTAATTCGCTGGATTACCACGTTTGGGGATATCTAAAAACAAAAGTATATATATTCCACTCCCATAAATAGTAGGGAAGAATTAGTTGGGAGGATAGAAAACGCGTGCGAAGAAATGAAAAATAATCCCGATGTACTCAGAAAAGCCGTCAACCATATTTTAGAACGAGCAAGAAAATGCATCGAACAAAATGGAGGTCATTTTAAACAACTCTTGTAGTTTTAAGTAGCAATAAGGTTTATTACTTCATTTCCAACATTTGTATTTCATTGTATTATTAGTTGTTATTTCGATTTGTTTATTATGTATTAATTAGTTATTATTTATGTGTTTTTCCTTTAGTTGTAAATGTTATTATTTGTTCTACTGAATGTTAGTCTCTTTCCATATTATTATCCTACATACTATTTATTAAAACTTACATGGAATAATTTATGCAGGGTGCGGTCGAAAAAAAAATATTTCTGATTTTTGGCCCTAAAACCGGACCTGAAATTATTTTTTGAAATGGTGTAGATGCATACAATTATAAGTATTGACATATCTGTAGCTTTTAGAAATATACTAATTTAAATAATTTTAAATATACCGTAATAAAATTAATAAAACTCCGTCCGTTTCCAGTTTGTACCTCCAAAATGCTCAAAAATAACAATTTGAACTTATAATTTCAGTAGTAAAATCGTCTGCGCAAAAATAAAATGTACATTATTGGATTCAGTTTTTTATGCTCTTTTTAAATATGAAAACGAAAATTTCAAATTCAGACATACAGGATGTTGTTTTAAGGATGGACGAATTTATTATTGTTTTGTAAAGACGGACCTGGATTTCGTTTCTTGTTTATACCTTTTTAGATTTGGTAAGTACGCCAAATGTCAAAAACATATACAGGGTGGTTAATAAGTTATGAGTCTGGAAAGAAATAGGCCAAATTGATAAAACACCCTGTATCTCGGCTATAAAGGTCGAAAGACCCATTAATTATGGGTTATTTGGAAGCACCTCGGTGGTCTCCATGCATGGTTAAAGGGAGTCCCTTTACCAATGAAACACCCTGTATAATATCTATTTAAAATTTTATATATTTGTTATTTAATATTAGACTTGACAACACCGTCTTAATAATACCAATACAATACCAAAGTTCTCTAGAAATTTTATTTTACAGTTGTTGATACAATCGACCAGATTATTGTGTTTTACGGATACGCATATTCATTATGATTTTTTACTTGGAACACTGTATTCGATTTAATTTACTGAAATGAACATACTAGCATAATCTATAAACATATTATTAACCTTTTAGTATACTTTTAAAACCATTTGAAACTGAGGGCACTGGCCAAGCCTTTTAAACGTACTTAAAATATTATTTTAAAAGACTCAAACGACACGTCACTATAGACTTGATTGAGGTATGGTTAAATCTCCAATTATCAGCACTTTATTACCCTGTAATTAATTTAGGAATTTAAAATTTTGAAAAAATATTTCATAATCAGATAATAAGGTATTTGGTGGAATATACCCAACAAATACATAAACACGTGTATAACCAAGTGGTTGAGAACCTTCACTTTACAGGTGGCAAATTAGATTTATGTAAAAATTACAAACCTCCATTTTATGTCGTGGCTTCCTTTTTTTATTTACCTATTTTGTTATGTTATTCAATAAAATAAAAATTTATGAGGTGTGTTTCGATTTATATGGATTTCTATATAAGCTTACCAGAACATACTTATGTAACCAGAGCATTTCTTTATAAGGTTTGGTTACTTTGCTTTGGTTACATATTACCAAAGACTTTATGTAAATGTATACTAAAACATACTATAAAAACTAACAAAATTAAAACATCCAAAAATTTCTAAAATTCAAATCCCCTTTAGAAACCCCCAAACTTAAATTACATTTAACATTTATTAATAGGGTTACCATGGTATGTGTAACGTTACCACAGAAACTAAAATATTTTATCTAAGTATATTGTAGTAAACTTATAAAAATGCCTTGTTTTTAAAGAGGCATTTGTTTATCAAAGAATTAAGAGTAACAAACAAAATCGGATGTCAACAAGGTACCATTAAGATTTTTATATTCTCCTGAGACGACGCCTAGAATAGAACCGGTTGGTTCTGCATGAGAGTTGGGAATACGGTAGTAAGTGTAAAAACAAAACATTGTTAAAATTAAACATTTATTAATAGTTATTTATCTTGTGACAGGCTTCTAATTCCACCTACCATGAATCATGAAGTCTGTATGGCGCAAAGTTGTCGAATTCAGAAGAGGGGTTTCTCGGGCGCCAGTTTTAGTAACACAGTTTGCTCTGCGACAACTATAGTACACCAGAGGTTTGACAACGCTAGATCGCGCTAATTTAATTTTTTCAAAAAGAATTGCTATACCGGGGATCGGGTTGTAAAGCTTCCTTGATCAGAGCTTATTAGGGAGATCCTCAAATAGCTCGACCAAGCAAGGTTGGACAACGCAAGATCGCTATAATTTAATTAAAAAAAAAATAATGATTGGTTAAATAACTTTGTATCAAACGAAAGTCAAATAATGTGGAAAAGCCTACCTTGATTGTGATTCGAAGAATACGGGCACAGGATATTATGAATGATTCACTAACTATTAACTCGGAATATCAGCACTAAAAAGACACGGCGGTCAGGAGTCTAGCGTTTCGGAGTACAGGAACTAAAGTCACTTACGGTGTTCAGGAATCGAGAGAGCTAAATTTCTTTCCTAACTCCTGCTTATGCCCTTTTATAGTAGCGCTCGATCTGCATAATTTTGAAGTGGGAGAAGCCACCACCAGTTTTTAGACTACTGATGGCAAAAAAATTACTTTTGAACACCTTGACAAAGCCATCTAGACAATTTGCTTGAAATTCGGACGTTTAATACGAACATGATTTACTGTATATACGAGAATATTTTAAACTACGGGGGCTCTATCAGATATTCAAAACCGGCAATTACTAGGGACTCCGAAATACTTGGAATCTTTAAAGCGTTCCGCGGAAATTAATTAAAATATACATTTTTATAATTAATTAAAATAAAATTTAGTGATTTTGTCAAAATATACCAAGTCAGCAAAACGATTCTTTATTGAACTTGTCTGAGATTATAAGCCAAGCGAGAGAAGCGAGCGAGGCAGGTAACAGGCGAGTTCGATAAATACACTTTGCTGACGTGGTGCACATAAACTTATATCGCCAACAGTAAATAATTATAATTATTAAAAAAGGAGATATTATAACAGTACATTTTAGTATGACAAAGTAAACAAACTTAAAAATAACAACAAATACAAAACAAATCATTTACAGAGTATTTGTCAAGCCACCATTGCTATGTTGATAAATATTAGCAGTAGATAAAATATAATATTTGATTTTTGCAGTAAGATTACGTATCTATGTACTTTGACAAATCGCTATGGTAATGCATGGCTTAATTGGCGGTTAGCGATAAAATTATTTAAAACAATATTAATATTCAATGTAACGTGAGAATTAAAAATTATAGAGTGGGTAAATTTCAAACATTCAAGTCAAAAAAATATAAAATGCAAAAACTATAAAATATAATAAGCTTGAGAATGAATTTTTAAAATTAGTTTGGTAACACTAATTTATGATTCAATAGCTTCTATTTCGGTTAAATAAATTTAACTTTTATTCTAATGTTCAAATTTTAAATACATTTTACAGCACCCTATTAATAACTAATTTTTTTTGTACTTAACCTAAAAGGCAACTTTTTATAAATAAATATTCCAAAAATTACAAGGAGATTGAGTTTCGTTAAGGCTAACGAATATAAAATATTCAGAACATTAGAATATTAATAAGCGATTTTCGTGCAGACCACAAAGAGTAATTAATTCCGTTAACATTTTAAATGGAAAGATACAGCATCAAATACTCTTTACAAAGGCGTTCATCTCTTTGAATTTCGTTTATTACTCCCTAAGTAAATATACTTTAAATAGGTATACAGTACAGACGATTCTCGATCTTTTTTCGATCCTTTGGTGCTTGAGCTAGTCCTACTATAAAAAAAATGTTTAATTATTGAAAACTTTACATCATATTGTAATATTGTATGTTATGTTTATCTTCTTGTTTTAATATTATATAATAATATTAATAAACCGTCTTTATTAATAATTTTCAAAATATTACAAAAATTTTAGTAATGGAGCGAGATTTAGCCGTAGGCTATTTTTCCATCTAACTCCTCTTAATTTAGAACATAGAAAGTATTAAGATATATTAAAATGTTAAAATGTTGAAATGTTGAAATATTAAAATACAATACACAAATAAGGTTAAAGCGGTAGAAAACATATAAAAACAATAATAAAAGTAGTAAAATTAAAATAAATTTAAGTTCTAAATATAGGAAAAAAACGTATTAATTGTTGGCTTGCTGTTGGAGTAGGAGTTTTTTTAGTTGGTGTTTAAAACTTGATCGAGAATAAGTATTTTTTAGCTCATCGTCTAGTTCATTATAAAGTTTAATGGCATTGTAGGTAAAACTTCTAACAAAAATGACAGATGTGTGTTGTGTGGAACACAACACCAACCTTAAAGATGCCCAGCTTATCGACAGGTATGTCATAAATGTAAGAAAAACAACCTTTTTGCCTCCTGTTCCAAAACATTTAAAGTTAATGCTATTGAAAGTGATAGGTGGTAGTTGAAAATGTAAATGAAATGAATCTACCTGTTTCTTGTGATGAAAATGTAGTGAATATATTTTGGATTTAGTTGAAATTAACGATATTATAAGAAAATTGGTTCCAAAGGTTGAACATTATTGATTGTAACAAACTTGGAAAATTTAAATTAGATACAGGGGTCCCAGCTAAATGTAATTCCTGAGTATATTTAAAAAAATTAGATTTAAAAAAGTTAGAAAAAGTAAATCTTAACTGCCTACGATGGTAATAAGTTAAATGTAATAGGGACCTGTGATTTGAAAATATTCTGGAAAGAAAAAACTTATTCATTAAATTTTGTTATAGTTATAACTGAAAATAAGTCTGTTTAATTTTAGGTATACACAGTTTAAAAAGTAAATTTTATCACTAGTGATATTGGTCAAATTGTAAAGTCAACAGAAATTAATGTATTTAAGGAATATGGTGAATTGTTCAGCAGCGTATGAAAAGTTAAAATGAATCTAGTGGAAAAATGGATTATAATACAAAAATTGTACCATGTCGTATAGTACCTTTTGCTTTGCTTTATAAATTGAAACAAGAGTTAGACCGAAAGATTAAAGATAATTATATAGAATCTATACCTTTTGGTCTGGCTATCTCTCCAAAAATTTTTAATCAAACATTTAGTGAAATATGAGATAACATTGGGTAAAATATTAAGTATAGCTGAAGAAAAGGGAATAATATTTACTAAGGAGAAATGTAAGTTTAGAATTATAATTGAAGTGAAATATAAAGGACATATTCTCAGAAAGGGGTATTCATGCTGACATAGGTAAAATTGAAGCAAATACATTCACCTAAAAAACTAATAAGTTGGTAAGATTTTTAGGTATACATATAAAGCTAAAGGACCCCGCAATAATCTTATGGAAATTGGGTTTCTGTCAAATTGTCTGAATTTTTGATATGTTGTAGATTTTGTCATCCTGAACAAAAGTCTCCATGGGCACAAAGTGCCAAAATGAATAGTTTGGCAGCTACGGAGCTGCCAAAGCTCCCCTGATCCGTTGCAAAACTTTTCATTTTCAATACTATTTACAGATAAAAGCATATAATAATAATAATAATAATAAATAATAATAATATCGATGGCGTAGAGTGAAACCCTCGTATCTCAATTTTTTTTTAAAAAAATTTTATTATGTTATTCCAATGAATACCTCGTAAGTCATTATTGGACTAAAAATGGCTGCTCTACCTCGAGAGCTGTGACATCTAGCGACCTGAATGTAAACCACGTATCCATTTTGTGGAATTTAAATAAAACGAAAACCTTGTATGTCACAGAAAACCTTGTGAGTCACAACGTGGTAATTGTTTTGTGTTAAATCTGTAAACATCGGTTTGAATAATGTAAGTTTTTTGTTTATTTAATCAAAAACTAGTAAATGCATGACACTTGTTTCATAATTTTATATTATTTAGTCTCTTGATAAAATAGTTTTGATATATTAAAAGTTTTTTGTTGGCACCCTACGAAAACCTCGTATGAACCTATCATTCTATAATGAATGTTACATCCCACGAATGTTTAGTGCTAGACATACGTGTATTTCATGCATGGTATTCGGCGTTCGTTCGTATTATAATACAACGTTAAATTATTTAATTTCTGGTCCTCTAGAGGTAAATCTATACTGCAGCTAGCTTTAACACAAAATGAATCGTCAGACAATGTCATACCTTCTACGTCTAGAGATGTTGATAGGAGTTGTTGGAAGATAACGATGACTCGAATGCGGATCCACTGTTCAACCCAGAAGAAGAGACAGAATCGGAGTCTGAACCTGATGCAGACAGAGAAAATTTATCAAATGAAGCACCTTTAGCAATAATTACTAACACGAAGGCAAAACGAGGACGAGCAAGTAAAGACAACTGGACTTCGGAGAAACAAAGAATAAAAAGAAATAAGGGAGAAGAATATTTTGGTATACGAAAAATAGAACAAGGAAAAATTATTTTTGATGTACCTAGGGCTTCCAGACAACTGAAGCCTCGATGTAGCCACACAATTTCTACGTTCTTTAAGTGCAGTTCTGTAAGTGATAATTTAAGGCAGGAAATTTTTACTACTTACTGGAAAATGAGTCGGCAGGAGAAAAAGTGTTTTGTAAAAGCACTAGTTTTTAAGAAAGGGGTTAAACAAAGACGAACAGTTAATCCAAATTCTCGTAGAGGCAATTCCTTTCCGTACCATTTTAAAGATGTAGGTACCACCTTTCACGTTTGTAAAAAAATGTTTTTACATACATTAGCCATTGGAGAATGGACAGTTTATGCGTGGGTCGGTATTAAAGATAAAATTAGCACAACAAAAAATCCTGTAATCAAAGCTAACGAGAACGCCAATAGACAAAAGGCACATGATTTTCTTGATAGTCTACCAAAATTGGAAGCACATTATTGTAGGAAAGATACAGCCAAATTATATTTAGAGCCTATGTGGCAATCAAAATCTAAATTGTATACAGAATACTTAAACTTCTTGGATTTAAATATTGAACAACAGCATTCAGTATCAAAATTTGTATTCTGGCAAATTTTTGATGAAATGAATTTAGCTTTATTCCGACCAATGAAAGACCAGTGCGATATCTGCTGTGGCTACAAAACAAAAAATGTTACTGAGATTTCTTACAATAGGCATATTGAACGTAAAGATGAGGCGAGAAATGAGAAAGACAAAGACAAGGCAAATCAAGATCCATCTGTAGTGGTGTTTACGATTGACCTACAAGCCGTATTACTTTGTCCTTTTTTAAAAGCATCTGCACTGTATTATAAAACGAAACTTCTCGTACACAACCAAACTATTTATAACCTAAGAAATCATGACGGATTTTGCTTTTTGTGGGACGAGACTCACGGAGGCCTTAATGCTGACGAATTTTGTATAGTATTTTGTATGATTTCATTATCCATAATATTGACAGAACCGTAGTAAAAGAGGTAATTTTCTACAGCGATGGTTACACATATCAAAACCACAATGCAATTTTATCTAATGGACTGCTTCTAGCTTCTGTAAAAACAGGATTAATTATTACTCAAAAGTTTTTAGAAAAGGGTCACACCCAAATGGAGTGTGACTCGATGCACGCCACAATTGAACGACATCTAAGAAATAGGGAGATCTATTCTCCAGCTGGATACGTAGAAGTGTGCAAGACAGCTCGAACGCATCCTAGACCATACCAAGTAAGGTACTTGGAATACGACTTTTTCTTAAAATTTAAGGATGTCCCTTATGTAAACTCCATACGTCCTGGTAACCGTGTTGGAGATCCTGTTGTAGTGGATTTGTGTGCAATACAATACCATCCTGAAGGTACGATGCAAGTTAAGAAAAAATTCTCAGATAGTTACGAGGATTTACCCAGGCGTATTAAAAAACCGGACACCACTGACAACTTTATGAAAGTATATACCAGAAGAAATTCTATTAAAATACAGAAATTCAATCATCTTCAAGAATTAAAGATGGTCATTCCAAAAGATATTCATTCATTTTATGATGAGCTGCCACACTAAAAATAAACTTTTTCTTTATTTTGTTTGGTTAAAAAAAATTATTATTTGTTTGTTTTATCCTATAAGATAATCAGTTTTATTGTGATCTTATTTTTTAATAAATAGTTAATAAAAGTTTCCCCTTAATATTGTATTTCTTATTTATAACACACGAAATACTCGTATAACTAGTAAGTCATGTTGCGTGAAAACCCCGTAAGTCACGGTACTACGTCATAGTAATGATTTTCTAAAAATGTGTTGTTTGAGGTAAAAAAGTATAGCTTTTTAGATACACTATCCAATAAAATATTTTAATCTTTAGATACTCTTAACTTAAAAACAGTTTTAACTGTCTCCTGTAAAATTTGCAATTTTTGACATACGAGTGTTTCACTCTACGCCATCGATATTTTAATTATTCTAATATATAGGGTAATGTTTTTGAGGTCACTGGAATCAACCCTCATGTCAGATTGGACAAATTAACCGTTGACAGCTGTCAATTCACCGTCAACGAGGAATATAAAAGTAAATATCCTCTTTTCACATTGAGAGTTTGAGTTTTTGAGGTCGCTGAATTCAATTATCATGTAAAATTGGACAAATTGACAGTTCACAGCTGTCAATTGACTGTCAACGAGGAATATAAAGGTAAATTTCCTCTTTTCACATTGAGAGTTTGGATTTTTGAGGTCGCTGAATTCAATTCTCATGTCAGATTGGACAAATAAACCGTTGGCAGCTGTCAATTCACGGTCAACGAGGAATATAAAAGTAAATATCCTCTTTTCACATTGAGAGTTTGAGTTTTTGAGGTCGCTGAATTCAGTTATCATGCCAAATTGAAGAAATTGACAGTTGATAGCTGTCAACTGTCAACGACCTCAAAAACCCAAACTCTCAATGTGAAAAGAGGATATTTACTTTTATATTCCTCGTTGACCGTAAATTGACAGGTCAACGGTCAATTTGTCCGATCTGACATGGGGGTTGAATCCAGTGACCTCAAAAATATTACCCTATATTAGAATAATCAAAATATGCTTTTGACATCTGTAAATAGTATTGAAAATGAATAGTTATGCAACGGGTCAGGGGAGCTTTGGCAGCTCCGTAGCTACCAAAATATTCATTTTAGCACTTTGTGCCTATGGAGACTTTTGTTCAGGATGACAAAATCTACAACATATCAAAAATTCAGACAATTTGACAGAAACCCAATTTCAATAAGATTATTGCGGGGTCCTTTATTCCTAATTTATCCAGTTTAATTTGAGAAACGTTATGAAAAAAGAAAACAATATGGGAATTCAATCAAGCTCATGAAGCTGAATTTAACAATTTATAAGACTTAATGAAAATACCTGGATTGCACTATTTTAATGAAAGTAAACCTATTGTTTTATCAGTTGACAGTTCTAAGGATGGTCTTCAAGCTGTCATATCGCAATATAATGGATTTGTTGATAGGCATATTCAAACAATTAAAAAATTACCAAAAAAGCATAATTTGAAGATAAAGACATATTGGGTAAACTGTCCCACAGTGATCCACTTTTTGTTTAGGCAAGGCTAGCTGCAGGGTTTCACTAGATATTTCTGAAATTTATGCATTAACTTATTTGCTGAAGTATTGGCTTTCAATTTCTATGAATAATTCAAAGTTATTTAAAAAAAAAGTACCAAACTTTCAGTTTTTTAAAAAAGTAACCAGTGGTTCACTGTGTACCACGTAGTGGACAAAGTGAACCACCATTAAGAGAACAGTGAACCAAATTAAAATAAATTGTAAAAAACATTATTTTATTTTTGATATTTTTAAGTCAAAAAATTAGGCAAATAATTACAAAACTAAATATGGTAGAAAATAAAATTTATTCTGTGAAATCATAGAACACTTAAAAACATTATATATACTTAAAGATAAACCATTTTAAAATACAAACAAATAAAACACAAATTTAAACCCGAAAAATTAACATCAAAAGAATAAAACCTCCTTATTTGGTGGGTTTCGGTAAAATCAGTTTTGTATTAAATTTTAGAACGAATGACAAGTCAGGAACATCAGGAAAAGAAAACAAAGTCTGCATAGACTTTCTTCTTAAATAAATGACTTCATATTCCATAGTTTGAATTCCTAAAACTTTAGCCACATAGTAGACTACGTCTTTGTTTCCCTGAAATTCAACCAATACAAAATCCCCTATGACAGGATATGTAGTCAGCGGACCTAATTTTTTTTTTACTAACATCCCTTCGTCCGAAAAGTCATCACTTAAGTCGTCACTTTAAAGGATTACCGAAAGGTCAGATTCCGATTAAGAACTTTCGTGAAGCACCTTTCTGACCGTCTTTATTCCTCCCTTGACTTTGTTTTTTTTTTTATTTCTACTCCTCTTTGTTTCTCCTTTTAAGTCTTTGCAATTTCTTGTTTTTCCGGGGTATCGGTTAAAATTAGACTTTTTCCCTTTTTTCTGGTCTTTCTGATAGTTTTTCTGGGTTTAGCTTTCAGAGTTGGTCTAAAGTTGGAAGGTGATACGAATGTTTCTGTAGTCTGCTCCTCTGAACTTCCCAGTAAAAGATTAGCAGATGTATTTTCACGCATAGCTTCATTTTCTTCTACCAAAATATTCGAAGAACCAGCTTCACTGATGCTATTGTCAAAAGGTCTGTCTGTAATTGAACTTGGTAAAAAATCAATATCTGTAAAAATAGTTTTATCAAACGGAAAAATTCCTGTCTTTTTAAAGGCATTTGTGATAGATTGAGGTGTTAGGGCCTTTTTATATGCTTCGCCAATGAAGGCACCTAAGTCATAAATGGTTACAGGTTGACCTGGATGACTAACTAACCATGATTCCATACTCGCATTGTAAAATGTCTTAAATGGTTTAAATAAAGCTACATCATGAGGTTGCGTCTTGTGTGAAGAGTGGGGTGATAACGTGAGAATGGTAACTTCATTTGATTTAGCCATTTCTAGTGCCTCTACTGATAAGTGGGACTTGTGGTTGTCAAATATTAAAAGAGATGGATTTTCTTTAGAGGAAGAACTATAAAATGTTTGATGACCTCGGGAAACAATTCAGAGTTCATCCAGCCACTTGGTGCTGCTGGGCCTAAAGTTCCAGGAGGCGTTTCTTTAGTCATGAAATGTTTAAAATTATTCCTAGGAAAAATTACTACTGGTGGAAGTGATTGTCCATTGGCGCAAACTATAGCGCATGTTGTAATTAATGTATCCTTTTCGCCACTAGTTACTTTGGAAATGCATCTTATACCTTTGGGTGCAATCACTTTTTGGGGTTTTTGTACAGTCGTCGTCGCCGTTTCATCCAAGTTGTATACCCGAGTTCCATCTGCAAAACTTGAGTGTAGTTTCAAAACATTTTCAAGGTTTTCAAATTATTTTTGAACGTTCATCCGATTAAATCCTGAAGCCCTTGCTAAACTACAAGGCTCCGGAGTTCTTAGAGTCAATTCTGGATGTCTTTATCGGAAAGATCATAACCATTCAACTCCAGCAATTTTTTCTCGTTCCCAAGAATTTGGAAATTTTAACTTATTGATTGATGCTATCTCGTAAGCCAATTTCCGACAATCCATATTCGTCAAACCATAAAAGTGATAGCCACAGTCTTTTAATCACAGTCTATTTAATGAGTTTTTGTTCTTGATCTTCATTAAATATTTGGTTTACAGTATAGTTAGGGACAAATCTAATATTTTCAATATTCTCCAAATTTCTTGTTTTGACATAATATCGTCTTAACGTTGGATAAGATAGTGAGTTCATTTTTGCCGCATTTCTAATGCTGTAGCCATTTCTGATAAGCTCAAGAGCAGCTTTCATTTGCTCTTTTGTAAATTTGGCTATTTTTCTTGGCTTCTTGGATCTAGCCGTACTGAAAAAAAAAATATTAAATAATGTTCCTCCGCAAAAATGTGGTACACAGTGAACCAGGTTCACTGTGCTGGTTCACTGTTGGACAAAGTTCGTTAAAAAACATAAACATAATTGATATCTAGATTAGATTAGATTAGATTAGATTAGGAGTTGGTCGTTATTTGTCCTTGTCCACCGCGACCATTTCAGATCTATTGTGGGACTCCGTTTGTTTTAGAGTATGTCGTCTAGCCTGGTCTTTTTTATTAGACTTAGTAGCTTTGACAGTGGCTCCCGCATGTAGTTGCATGCAATTGGATTTTCTTCGCCCAATGTTAGAAACCTCATTCCAGCCAAGCCTTCACATTGGCACAGGACCTGGAATGATGTTTCCTCTTCTTCTTCACAGAACCTGTACAAAGTTGCTTCTTCTGCTGGATTTATGACAGTCATGTGCCTTTTGAGGCGACAGTGTCCAGTAAGAAGGCCTACTGTTATCCTAACGATTTGACGTTTTTAATCCAGTAGGTCTTTCGTAAACTTGGCCGATGGTTCCTTGATAAACTGTTTGGCCTGTCTCAGTCTTGGATAGTTGTTCCACCATTTCTGAGACTCTTTTTGCATCCATTGCTTAATGGATTCCTTGCACAATACCTTAGCAACTCCACAGAAGGGTTCAGGGCCTATCATGGCCTTATCTGAGCCTTCTCGGGCTAATTCGTCGGCCTTTTCGTTGCCCTGATATCCCTCATGGCCTGGAACCCAGGCTAAGGTCACCTTATTTTGAGTACTTAGCTCTGTCAGGTCTTCTAGACAGTCTCTCACCAGTCGTGATTTGATTTCTGGTGAGAGAATTGCCTTTAGAGCTGCTTGGCTATCAGAGTATATGGCAATAGTTTTGCCTGATACTTGCTGATTTAATATTTCTCTTGCACAGTGTTGTATGGCTCAGCCTGGAACACTGTTGCATATTTTCCTAAGCTTAGTGAAATCGTTGATTTCGACTTAGGTCCATAGATTCCACCACCGGCTCCTTCCAATTGATATCTATATAAAGGACTTGAAATAAAAGAATTTTGATTGATATATGATCCAAACATTATAACTTTCACTGGCAGGTATAGCCATCAACAAAAACGTACATTAGGTTTTGCTCAGGAACAAAAAATTAACTTTCCATTTTTTTATTTACGTACCTGTATTTCTTCGATTATCAGCACAACCTACATAAACAACTGCACGCTCCCCACTGACTGCTCAAATGAAAGCTAACAACATATGGCTTCAAATGCCCTCTTGTGTTCATTTTTAGAACTGATACGTTCGCCATTATGACAAATGATTCACTGTGTACCGTGGTTCACTATGGAACAGCTTACCCTACCGAACAATATTGGAATATAGAAACACGCCTATGGCTTATAAAATAGCAAGTTCTGTACAATTATTATTTGGTACACGCTTAAGAAGTCACTTGCCAATACCTCAAAAACGTCTGTAACCACTTCAAGCTAAGCTAGTTTTGGGTATTGATAAAATTAGACCAAGGAGTTATCTGGTAAAGTTAAACAGAAGCGATTAATGTTTTGTGAGAAACAAGACATTTATCCGTAAATTGAAATTAAATCATTTTAAGATTGATAATAATAAATTAAATGTTTTGCTAGATAGTTACTTGGGAAATTCGGAAAGAAAAGGGATTAACCGTTTCATGAAAAAACAGAATTTGATGCAAGAAAGAATTAAGCCGGCAGATACCAATGAAAAACATTTAGGACCTGATTCTTCAATTGATTATAATTCTGTTTTGCCTCAAAATAATTCTAGGTGTAGAAGAGTTACAAGATTTCCGTATTATTTAAAAAATTAAAATACATAATTTTTATATTATATTATTTTTATACAAGATAATGTTAAGTGTTCATTTTTATACTATAAAGAGCTATTTTAGAATTTAGTTATTTTTATGAAAGGAAGGATATGTGAATTGCATAACTTGTAGTATGTAGTTAGAGTTAGTAGTTATGTATGTTGTAGCTCCTATTAATTATTCACAGTTTTATTACATTTAATTACATTTATAATTATAACATCTCTTAGCACATATTCTTAGAGCCAATTAAGAAACCATACTTCACGTCTAGGTCCAGCGGCTGGTAACTCAAATAGAAAAACATGAGGAAGGTAATTTAATACCACTTCAATTAACGGGATGGCACTCGTATCGAAATGTCAGTTGTCAATTGTCAGCTAGTCAAAAATTCAAACGAAGAAAAATTAAAATGATTGTTGCAGTTGAAGCTGTATTGGATTTTTATTCATCTAGATTTTTCAGTACCTTCCAATTTCAAAAGATGGAAAGGTGAATTTCAGCAACGACCAATAAAGCACTCTCAGATATTGGTAGTAATGCAGTTTATACCACATATTAAATATTTGGTCGTCCTATTAAGGATAACCAAAAAATCTGTAATAAGTGTCTTAAGAAAAATGCATCTTGCACTTTTTGGCACCAAAGGAAAGTAATATTTACAAACTTGTTATTGATTTAGTGTGAAAATAATTGGTTTGTTATTTAAATTTGTTTTTGTTTTCAGTTTTTAAATGATCATTGTTATTGAATGTCGATGAAAATGCCAATGAAATAGTTGAGCCTCAGCCATCAATATTAAAAATTGATTTAATGCCATTGACATCAAGCGAAAACTAACCCCAAAATCTTTAAGAGTCCAAACGTGTGTTAGTTTAATTTAATCCATTTGTCATAGTGCTTAGATGATGAATAAGAATTTGATAACTACAAGAGCTAAGCAAATAAATCAATAGAATAATTATCGGATGAAGAAATGCTCCTTAACCTAACTAGTTGACTCAATAAGCGTATGGTAAATTTTATCCACACTCAAATTCGCCTTGATAGTAAGACACCAAAAGAATGATGCTTTAACTTAAATTTTTTTAATCCTATTTGCCACTCCAACTTTTATAAGGGTCTTGAGCACTTATATATGCCGATTTTGTTACAGAAAATCTAAAGTTCAACTCCGGGGTGCCCATTACGAATAAATAACTTACATTGACTTAGCAAGAGTCATAAACAGTAAGATGCACCCTAATAATTAAATAATCGACCATTAAAAAGTGTACAATATTACCAAATATATACAAAACATACCTTTTTCGTAAAGGGTCCAACCGGTAGCCTTCCAAGGTGGAAAAAAAGAAAAGGTTGGTCGTCCACCTACAACCACGCTAGAAGAAACCACTTCAATATTACACAACTCAAATGCCGATGGACTTCCCTATAGAATACAATGAACTAATAACTCAAAATCTATTTAAATTAGTCATACTTACAATTTTTGTATCAATAGAATAGAAAAAGTCTACCACTACAAAAATGGAAAATTTAACTCCAAACACCTAAATTTTCCCCAAAAATACCTAAACCCTTACTTTCACCACTTAATATTGGAATAAAATTTAGAAACTCCTTTAATAATTCTGCAATAATTAAATGCAAAGAAGCGGGTATAATTTTGCTCACATTTCATCCCCATACAAGCCATAAAATGCAACCGCTTGACTTAGGCATTCTTTGCCCCTTTAAAACTTTTTATAACAATGCTGTAAATAACTGGATGATAAGTGCAGAAAATTCCGGTAAACCTCTGACAATTTATGAAATCGTTTTTTCCCAAAGAATATTATTAGTGGATTCAGAATTTCAAGAATTGTTCGTTGTTTTGGCGATGAGGACTTTCTTTCATCCAGTGTCACTAATCGACCTATACCAGAATACAATAACCTTAATCAACCACCTAAAGCCAACGCAGAAGTTGAAGCTAGACCGTCCACTTTATTTACTCGAACCCCTGCAAAACTTGATGTCGCCGATCATTATTTAGCTTATACCAGTTTTGTGTCTCTGAAGCTGCGAAACCATTTCCCAAGGCCGCTGCTCGAAAATCTACGAACCGAGGGAGACCAAAAGGCAAATCACGAATCCTTACCGACACTCCTGAAAAAAAAAAACGAATTAGAAGAGGCTAATCGATTGAAGGATTTAAAAATAATAAAAAAAGTTAAGACAGTTAACAGAAAATTTAAAAAAAAAAACCTGTGCCAACATTGGCACAAAACTTAAAACAGTTGAGACAAATCAGATGACTTGTCGACCAATTTTGATGACGATATTAGTTTGACTGACTAAGTAAACGCGCAGCAACTGGAAAAGTAATTAGAGACTAAGATTGTCAACAAAAGTGAATACCTATTGGTCAAAGTGTCCGGTAAAAAAAGCTTCGGATATTATGTGGCCAAGGTTTTGACAGTAAAACCCGAAATATATATCACTTACCTAAAAAAAGCTGCAAGGGCAAAAAAATTTTTAATGGATAATTCGGCCAGAAGTTACATGGTTTATGAAAAAGACTTGATTTTGAAATTACCTCCTTCAATGGCCACTGGAGGATCGGCTAGTCAGCAGTCATATTTTAAATTTGCCGTAGATCTTAGCCCTTATACTTTAAAATAGTTTTATTTTGTCATTGCTGTTTTTATATCTTGTCTCAAGGTACATTACCACATGGATCAAGGTACAACCCCATGTTGTACCTTGAGTCACTTTTCACATTTTTTTTATTATTTCTTTAGATTTTTATTTATTTTTTTTTCACGAACCATATCATTATAATGAAGACAAAAAGTCAGAAGTTATGATAGCAGCAATCATATTACCAAAATGTCATTTTAATTACATTTTAGGAACACTTCTGCTAAAGTGGTCGTAAGGTACGACACCTTTCCCTACTTCGAATGTGTATTTTCATTTTTATTTGTATCATTTTTAAAAAACACGTTTACAAATTCAGTTAGCAAAAATATCTCAAAGGGTTCATGAAATATGTACAGTTAAACCGTCACTTGCTTGAAACAAATAAATGCGTACCGATTCGATTAACCAGAACAAAAATATACTTATTATTGAATGTGTAATTATTTTTAAATTACATATGTTAAAAATTGTTAAAAATAAATATCAAAAGAAGCATACAAAAATTGACATTTAAGAGCAATTCACACATCACAGTTGACTTGATACTTGAGAGGCATAGCCAAATAAAATGGCCAGTTAATTATTCTATGGTGCTGCAACAGAGAGGCAGTAAATTTGATGAAGGTATCACTGTGGCTAGTTGCGAAATAGTAGTAAGCTTAAGTTAGCAAAAGCAATACCATAAAAAAAGTAATTTTTAAGATACTGCTTATATAGTTTTCATAAAATGGCAGGCTTGGCGACTACTATTTAGAACAAAAATAGTCTTATAGTCTTAAAAATGGCTATAGTTTCAACTATGAAGGTCGCAACCCCTTGGAAATATAAACAGCTGTTGTTTGACAGGTTGTTGGAGTACCTAATATTGGAATATTTTGCAATGTATGGATTGTTAGGAATGTTAGACGTTAGAAATGATTGGAATGAGTTTTTTGCATTTTCGGACTTTGAATGATCGGAAATGTAAAAAAACGCTTAAAAAAATGGGGGAAAGAAATTGTTTTCTTCTGCACGAATGCAATACTGAGGCCCCATAGGAATGAATAGCCTTAATAATACTAAAAATAAGTTGTTCAGAATTTTCTGTACTTACCTATCTAATAATTTTATAATTAAAGGTTAGGCCATAACCACCTTCTAACAATTTTTCGTTATGTTCGGTTTAGATGGAATAACGTTTTATGAAAACGTACGCGTGCCCCTATCTTGAGATAGTTAAATGTTCCATTTATACTTATTATAAAGTAAACGGTTATAATGTTTTTTCTGCATTATATACAAAGTTTGACTCAGTTAGCTACAACGTTGTTATGGCCGACTATTAAATTTCTGACTTTTGTCCCGTTCTATCCTAAAGATCATTTATGTAAGTGGTTCTCCTGAGACGAATTTGGAATTTATACACCCTCCTTTTCGGATTAATTTACATTCGCATTAACATTCTGTCGAAGTCTGGAAAATATTATTAATTTCATTCAGACATTCGATGAAGTCGGTTGTGGCTTGAAGAGTAAGATACCAGTTTATCAAATTTTGATGAATGCCAGATGAGGAAGTATCGCATATTTCCAAGCACGATTCTCTGACTATTAATATTCTACCCCTCTATTTGGAGTGTTGGAGGTTTTTTCCGTATTCTCTATTTATTTATCTACAAGCCGAAATCTCATCTCAAAGTACGTATATATGAACATAAAACTGTTCAAAGGCCATATATCAAGCCAACTTTATTTAGTTTAGTGCATTTTTACGATTTTTCTGCCTTTGATCCTCTTAGAAGTTTTATACAAAAAATCCTTTTTGTAGAATATTATTGTGATTCATGGCAATTTATGTGAAATGTTAAGAGTTATTGCCTAGGACGCTCAACTTTAGTTCAGTAAAAATTTACAGCAATACCCACTCCTCAAAATATTCATAAAAGATGTTGCATTTCTGACTAACTTGAAGGCACGCGCTGGACAAAATTGATTTGAGACGAACTCATGATAATTTTGAATAATCATTGCGTAATTATTCTACAAGTGGTGGTGACCAATTATGCATAAAACTTTTAATTATTAAAACACATTATTGTTAATAATTAATAATTAATTATTAAATCACATTGTTATATTACAACTTTTGTTTATCCTTTGGTTTTTATCTATGGGACGGACACTTTTTCGCCTATGCCGTAGAAACGATTAGTTTTATAATGAAACAATAGAAAAGTTCCGGTGATATTCTAGCGCTACCTTGTTACGTTCTTTCAACGTTATAAAGCCCATAAAATAAAATCATAATGAATCAAATGTAACGTTCCAAATACGATACAGTTCCTACCTTCTTATTTATTTCCCTATCGCCCTGCTTATCTATTTAATTTTATATTATCTATATCAGTATATTAGATGGATCCCCAGGGGTCCACGGGAGACTCGACGGAGGTCTACGTTGGGCGTAATAAAAAATGGGGGTCCACAATCGTAAGCGGGGGTGCATGAAAATTAATTTGGTTTCGATAGTGAAGCAATATACTATTAAACAGTTGATTACCCATTTTTCCATGTGATGAAGAAATTCTTGTGAAAAACTTCAACTGTTTATAATATAAACAGTCAACATTTTAGTTACTAAAATGTTGACTTCTCTTATCAATATAGGCAAATAATATTTTTAGAAAATCAGCAACTGTTACTTGAAAAAATTTGCATACTCCATATTCAGTACAACGCGTCTAGACTTGACGTTGCCGCGCCGGCCGCCGTCCCGTCCGCAACGCTTGTTCAGCGTGCAAATTAATACGACTTGTGGTGTATGTGCTTGCAATCTTGCATAAACGTGTTTGATTTTTCACCAATATAAATACGAATGTTAAGGATAATCGTTACTTATTTGTTTCTGGAATTTCATAAAGAAAAGTGAATCGATATTAGTGATTGCCAGTGTCGGAAAAGTAAGTACCTACCTGCCTATTTGTTTTATGCATATAGTTTTAAGCCGAGAAAGATTGAACTTTTTATTACCTATCTAATTCATTTAATTACTACGGATTTTTGATATCAAAATATTGTTTAAAAGTTTCTATAAAATTTACAGGAATATTTATAATAATTGATTAATAATATTATGTTAAAATAGCCATATCCTGTTAAGTTCGAATCGCCTGCCTTAAGATTACTAAAACAAAGTGTTTTTTTTTATTTATTTACTTACACATTTACAGGTAGGTAATTGATAGAAAACATGGGCGAATCTAAGAAGAAGTGTCGTCAGTAGAATGCTTAATATTTAAAATTTGGTTTTCTTCCATCAAAGGCAGACAAATAATGCCTTTTATGCAACAAGGTTTTGGGCAATGACCCTATGAAACCATCAAAGCTGGAAGATCATCTAAGAAGGTGTCATCCTGATAAAAGAGGTAAACATCTGAAAGCCTCAATTTAATAAAAACAAAGAGTGTAATTTCAGCTTTTCTTGGTAAATTGAAATTTATGAAGGAAAATATTGGTCGGCGCGAATTTTCACAGTTTTTAAACTTGTCGCAGGTAGAATGCCTTGATGAAGATATTCAGACATACGTTCAACTTTTGATTGCCCTGCATAATGATTTTAAATTCAGATTTGAAGATATTCTATCGATGGAAATACATACCACCATGCATCATAAATCCATTTGATAAAACGGAAGTGGAGAATGTGATACTACAAAAGGAGCTACTCGAGCTTAGCACTAATGAGGAGCTGAAAGTGACATTTAAAAGAGGGTATCAAAAATGTTGGCTGTAGGCAGAAATACCCAAAAAATATCCTGGACTGTGGGGAATTGTGCAAAAACTTCTGATAGCGTTTCCCTCGTCAAAAAAAGTTTTAGTGCCGTTACAAACTTATTAACAAAACAAAAAGGAGCAGATTGAATATCACAGAAAGGGGAGATTTACGGTTATTTCTTACAAAACTCAAGCGAAATATTGATAACTTGCTGTCAATCCATCAAGTACATCCCTCTCATTAAAATTATATTTTTTTTGTAATAGTAGGGGAGCCCAAGAGGGGATTTCGGATGCGACCTGAGCGTAGCAGCCTAATATTAGGGGAGAATCTTTGTACCCTGTTAAGTACTTTTACCAATGATGGTCCCTTAATATAGTGGGGTATGCCTAGGGTAGTCGATCAGATTAGTAAAAAAAAGTCGATCCCCAAAAAAACTCGGGCGCATCAGATTTAAACAAAATAAGTTAATTACATGCAGAAAAGAAAATATCTTCAATAATCTGACGATTTGAGCGTGACATCAAAAATTGAGCGAGTCACTAGATTGTAAAAAAAAAATCGTTACCTTGAAATACTCGAGCGCAAATTTGGTTTTTTGCATTTTAAAGAAAATACTTGAAAAATTATAGAAATAATATATTCTGCCGATTTTCATAAGCCTAAGCACCTAAAATTAATAATAGAATGTTGTATGTACAGATACGCAAGATATGGATAAAAATTAAGAATCGGATTTGAATTTCCAATATGAGGACGATTCAACAGACGAAGAAGATTGAACGTAGAAATATTTGTTTATATATATATTTTTTTATAACTTACATTTTGGCCATCCCTGTAACTTCCCGCTAATTTCAATCAAAAAGTGCTTAATATTTTTCTTATTACATCGTTTTTGAGCTCAAAGAGCTCAAAAATAGAACTTTTGTGCTAGTTTCAGTTCTTCGACCTCAAACGGATGTCTGATTTGTACTTTTGAGCTCGAACAGCTCAAAAGTTGAAGAAACTCGTTTTTCGATTTCTTTCGTTCACGATATCCCATGATCGAATCAACCGATTTTGATCGGACCAGCGACGTGGTTTTTCAAGGGTAAGAGCTGAATAGTTTTTGGAATCGATCGGTAAAGCATTTCGAAAGTTATTCAGAAAAAACAGTTTCCAGTTTCCAATTTTTTTTTCGGGAAGTTAAAAATTTTTACTTTTTACTGTCAGATTAAAAAAATCCCTTTACAAAATTATCAGATTAAGAGTTATCACCACTAGAATATCAAGCTTAACCATCTGTATAAAATTCTGATGCGCACGAGTATTTCAATGTCACGATTTTTTTTTGCATTTTTGAATATCGACTATAAACTTTTGGTCACGCCCAAACCGTCAGTCTTTATAATAGGATACTTTTTATCGTTTATTTAACCCCTCTTATGAATTTCTTACAAGCCCGAGAAAAATCATTTTTTTCCTAATTTCTACCTCTTAATACAGCTAACTCCCACTATCAATCCGTCAGACTAATATCTCTCTGTAAACAGGAGTATTTTTTTGGAACGATTTTTTTTACATTTTTGAAAATTCGTGCACGCTCTCCCCACCACTAAAAATATATACATCATATAAACTTTTTTTTCTGCTTAGCCGTTAATCTTCACGATCTGATAGGTCTTCAAAGCGCTCGGGTAAAAACGCATTTAGCCCTCTGAGCTCCCCTACTATAATTACCATTGTAGAAATTACATTACGTTATAAGTGTTTATTTTTAATTATATTACGACGGTTATAACAATAATCATTAATAGTTTAATAATTTATATATTTAAATTTCAATAAATACCTACAAAGCAAGTAAATATCCTATATTTTTTTTTACCACTCCGAATGGGAAGTTTTCTAAACAAAATTTGTGAGAATTGATTGGTTCTTGTGCTGTGAGTCACTGTAGATTTCAAAAATGTAAAGTTGGATGGAGTCACTTTTTCGTTTGGCCAACTTTGCTTTTTTGACATCAACTCACAGCACAATTAATTTAAATTAATTGAAAATTTATTAAGTCGACTTTATTATCAAATAACTAACCCTACAAGCAATCAAATCTGTCTTTTTTTTTTCGAAATCTGTTAATTCGTCGTTAAAACTCAGCCACAATGCAAGTTTCCATAGATAGATCTAATCTTCACTTTTTTTGCCGAGATTTAGAAATTGGTAGTTATGTCCACCGGTTCCAGCAAAATTTTGTCTATGAAACAAAAGAGTTTGGAACCTCTGATCTATATTATGTGAATATTTTCATCATGTCACCTTAAGACAGTAACAAGAGATTTTGAACGTAAGCAAATTTTAGCTGGGTGAAAATTATATCTACAGATCATAAATTGTGAATTTTGTCACATCTAGGTAAGTCTAAATGATTTTTTGTTGCTAAAAGCGGCAAATATGTATATGATTGACTTACATATACATGAATAAAAACGCCTGCTTTATTTGTTTCGTAGTTATAGAAGGGTCATCTATCCTCCCAGTTAAATATGGATGGAGGGGAGTTGGACCGATACATTTTGGTTTTAGTACCATGCCCAATAAGTACATACGTAAAAAACATATGCGAGAAGGCCAAATGGGTGTTAACGAAGCTGCCAAAGCATTTGGAATACCCAAAACTGCATTCAAAAGGCAATTAAAATTAAATAAACTTGAAAAAAGTCAAAGACTGGGACCTGAGGCCTCACTGGAATCAAATGCAAAGCAAAAGTTAGTGAGCCATATTAAGAAACTCCAAAAATCGGGGTTTACGCCGACTAACTGAGGTGAGGATTATGGCATATAATTTAGCAAAACAAATGGTGATACCAAACAGATTTAACGAAAAAGATGGCAATATAGAACGATTTTAAAATATAGTCCCTAATACTCGGTTATTATTTTGCAGGCAAAGCTGGCAAGAAATGGATGCAGTTGTTTTTGCGCCGAATGCCTGATATTTCTATCGAGAACACTTCGATATCACGATCAGTTGCAATGTATAGAGAAATCGTTGCAACCCATTTCGCAGACTTTGAGAAGGTTTTGATTGAACACACCTTTTTTGACAAACCTGGGCATATATTAAATAGCTGAACACTAGAACTGAAAAATATTAGGCCAAAAAAGGGTCTAAAAGTGTTTCAAATATCAGCCTTGCCGAAAAAGGCGAGACTATAAGCGTCATAGCATGCTGTAATGCAGAAAGAAGCTTTTTACCTCCCTACTGCACATACATTTTTAAAATAGAAATAAAAGATTGGCTTGATGGTATGCCACCAGGTTCACAAGTTAAAATGTCTAAAAAATCAGCTTATGTAAATGATGAAATATTTATGGATTAGTTAAAAGTCCATTTACTGCCTTATGGTAAGGCACTGCTAATATTATCTGGACATACGTTTATACTACCAACCTTAAATTACTAGAATTCGCCGAGGAAAACGATATAATTTTGTTTTGTATGCCCTCACATACTGTAATAATTTGCATTATTATTGGAAAATATAAAGAATTTACTAAAAATTCTAAAAAAGTATTTATAATGTTTTAAATTAAAAATTCAAAAGAAAACACACGTATGGAAATAAAACAAATAATCATGTTATCACTCTAGATAATGATTTACATTGAACTAGAAAATTCAAGGTAGCGCGTGACATTTTTAAAAATACATCACGTAAATTTTGGTATAGGTATATAGAGAGACGAGACAGAAAGCAAGAATTCCAGAGTGCGGACTAAGGTCTAGAACTTTCGCCGAGGGCGAGAGCTCTCGTTTTTTGAAACTCTTAAGTCCCAAAACAATTTGTGAATTATGGGTAAATATCTTTAACTTATTTTTAAAAGTATTTTGTTTGATAATAATTAATTGATTTACATATAAATACCAATTTAACATTTTCGTTCCAAATATCATATTTATCTTATACATCTTTTTATATTATTAGGTAGTTAAAGTTTTCCAGTGCTATTTATAATTGATAATAAGCCCAAAGTTTAATTAAGTGTTCATCTAATGTCATAAATCCTTACTCAAAATTTGTAAATATTATTCCCTAATTTTAATTTGAGTAATTTATTCTTTTGAATACTAGTCACTTTTGTACTTATTTTAAATACACATTTGTTAATATTTTAATACTTATTATTAATCTCTCTCCCCCTTTCCAAAACCAGTGAGATATTTCGAGCATTTGGGAAGCTTAACGTTTCTATTCCCTTAGGACTACAAGAGTCTTACACTAATTGCCAAGAACCGCTCCACTATGCTATTAAGGGATAATTTTTGTTCTTTTAATTTAATTTTTTTATTAGTTTTATTTGCCACTGGTGAATGGATGTTCCTTCTGGACTCCAGGACCCTTACAGTAGTTACAAATTGTCTTTAGGCAAGTCGGTTGTTACATTTGGTGACAGCGGTGGTCCTTTACAATACCACATACTACTTACAGTCACTAGATCGAGCTTTTATCAAATCTCTAAAGGGAAACTATTATGAAGCTTGTAGACATATGTTAAGAAATAACCCAGAAAGAGTTTTAAACAGATTGCAGTTTGGAAAGTTACTCGGCGAAGCTTGGAGAAAATCAGCCGCAGCCCAGAATGTAATTCCAGCATTTAGGTCAACGGAAATACTATGCATTTTTGGCCGTAAATCCTGATCCATCTACAGAAAATCCATTGCAAAATGTACTAGTTCAGAGAAGACCTAAATCTCCCCAACCCGGACCCTCATGCACTCAAAACCAAGAAATCGTCACCTCTAACAAATCAGCAGCTACTTGAAGTCATTACTCCCGGAAAAGCACTTGATGAAAATTAATTTGTAGCCGTTGTAACTGCCGCTATAAAAAGAGTTCATAAAAAAATATCTGGAGATATAACCTATCCAGAATTTATTAAAGGGAAAACAGAGGCACAGTGCAAGCAAAATGCTGGTCCTAATCCAGCAAAAAAGAGGTAAAAAGAAAAAATCAAGAAAAAATCAGTCGAGGCGATCTTCATCTTCTGATGATAAAGCAGACGATGTTACACTAAGTGATTGCTCTAGTGTGGATAAAAATTTTAGCGATATAATAAATGTAGACTGCAGTGAAGACTTCCGATTAACAAAAAAGAAAGAAGAATGGTTCCAATGCATTTTTTGTAAACGCCGTTTGCATAAGAGAACTGCACAAATTTTTGTAACCTTTGACAGAAGTGTGGCATCCATGTAGAAAGAAAGAAAAATAAAATGGTCCATCTCTCCTACCCAGTATGTTTCATCTCACCTCCACACCGTAGGATAAATGGACCATTCACAAGCCTGGAAATAACATAATTTTTAATTTTATTTTAAGTAATTTCTTATACAGGGTGTTTCAAAAAGGTATGTCATAAATTCTTCCACAGATAGATTACCGATTTCTTTGAAATTTTTGCCAGTGCTGTAGATTTAAGGCCCAATATTCCAAGAAGAAAAAAAATTTAAAGCGACCTCTTTAAAAAAAGTTGGGGGGTTGGGAACCTTTTAACCCATCCGTATTTTTTTGTCATAAAGAAACTTCCTTTATCGATCTAAAAATAAAAAATAACAATAATTTTTTTTTTTAATAGCTAAATGAACTTTGTATCTTTCTTAGTTAACGAGCTATTTACAATTTTTTAACTGAATATCTAGAGCAATTCGTCCGTCCTGGACTTAACATATCAACAAAACTATACGCATATAAAAATCAGTGGTGTGCCTAGGGCTGTGCTTGAGCTGTTCCTGCAAAAACTACCTCTTTTATTTATATTTTTTATTTGTACATCGATCATACTTTAAGGTGTTATTTTATTTTAATATTATTTTAAAAAAAATTTAAATTGTCTAAAAATAGCAAAACTAACCAAAACTAATATTTTTCATTTCACTTTCTAGTATACTCACTTAATAATTATGACATATATACGAATATTAGGGGTATACACCTGATTTACTTCTAGTCACATTGTATTATATTATTGTTGACGTCGGCGTCTAATCAGGCTTATTAAGAATAGTAGGACAATATTATAGGCAAACGCTAGGTTAGGTTAAAAAATGTAAGCAACTTACCAATTTACCAGGAGATGGGCTTCTATTTAAACTTAGTGCTAATTTTACTATATGTCTTACCCGTTCATTCATTTTGCAAAAAACAACTTATTTAATTTGTTATAATTATATTAAAACCTTATTAAGTAAATTGAAAGCAAACCGTACAAGTCACTACAAGTCTAATTTTCACGTAGATTAAAAATTCTGGAATTAAACAGTTTGATGCAATAGTAACACATCTTAAAATATTGTTGAACGATCTGGCAGCTTATCTGCGTATCAATAATACAATACCACCAAAACTTGAAATATGTTAGTCTTCCATTTAGGATATCAATAATTTTTGTACAAAGCATACTAACATATGTGCTAATAAAAAAACTATCATTGGATTTTGTGTTATGTTAATATTGCACAAGCATGTCTGATGTATAAGTATCGTTTTGCACAACACAACTTAAAATTAATTTTTTTTTAGTTGTGGTAGTGCGAGTGCGAATATTAAAAAAAGAGGTACCTAGTCATTCTTGAACAAAAACAATAATATTGATTTTTGTGATGTTTTCCAATGTTTTTCCACAAAATGCATTATAATAATCATTAAAGATGATATTTTCAGTACCTACATCAAAATATTAAAAAAGTTTGAAGCTATTAGACAATAATTGCCCGCCGTTATCAAACCTTTCCAATGTATAAATTCCAAAAGCACCTGTTCCTTAACTAATTATAATTATCATCCGCAATCAATGCTGCACAAACTCTTTGACGCAATGAGATAACACATTTAGCAGTAACACATCCTAAATCGATTAGAGGTACCTTGAATTAGAAAGTTATTAGCAAAGTTTAATTACAGTTTTAACAGTAAATGACTTAATTTATGCCCTAATTAGGGCATCCGAATTGTTTTCTACCCGTCTGGAAACTTCGGAGGGTTGGTGTAGAAGTAAAGTTTTAGAGTCGTCCGGAACGGATTTATTGTGCTGCTACCTCGGACGGATATTTATTTATTTCAACTCGGGGGGCTATTTAGAAGGTTTATCGATGTTGAAGAAAGGTAATACAGCATGTTCAAGGATTATTTATGTAAGTAAAAATAGATAAGCGAAGGCAAGTAAAATATGTGAGCAAGGAGAACGAGAACCATCTAACAACAGAAAATAATTCTAGACATCAGTTTGTTTTAAACTTCGTAAAATTGATGATGGGCTGAATTCTACTGGAAAAGAAAAGTAAAGGAAATATTTTTTTTAAAGATAACTTAGTCGATGGATTAAGAAAAACACTAGTGAAAAGCAGTGATCAATTGTTACTACCCAAGTAACATTTATAGATTTATAAAAGTATACAAGATAACCATAAAACCATTTTTTAATATACGGTTAAAACTTTTGAATCCGCGAGATAGCCTTAGGGCTGCTATAAATCTGCTTTAAGATTAAAAGGAAGAATCCTATGACGGTTCTTAGGATTATTTTTAAAACAATATTTAAAAACTAATTAGTCCTAAGTCAAGAGTATTTTAAGAATTTTATTACATTATTTTAAAATCTTTTTTAAGAATATGATAATAAGTGAGATAAGCATAAAAACTAATTTTTTTTTAATTTTTTAAATTTTATCATACTCTCTGTCAGAATGATTTAGCAAACATGTTGGGAAGACTGCCGTATTAGAAATTAATTATTTTATAGTGTATGTTAAATTTGTTTTAATGCACTTAGAATTTCATCAATTTTCAAATACACATCAAAGTATATTGTTAAAAGTTGACAAGGCGGGTCATCATAAATTGTAAATATCGTATATATAAAAAGATTAAATTTGTCTTTCATATGTTTTTCACATATCACATTTTGTATTCTTAAAATTATTTCATGGAAGTGACTATTTAACCGCCAATATAAATCCTATTGTAGATTTATATTTGTAGGGATACTTTTCATCGTCAGAAAACCATTTTCGATTACTCATACTACCTACTGGACTACCAAAAACAACTTTATGTTTAATCAATTAATCATAAATTACATTAGGCGAGATAAAAGTCATATACCAATATACTATAACATGTTCCAATATAAATTACATTTCTATACCCCAAAACATATTAGCTGTAGATACACAGGGTGTTCCGCATAAGTACCGACACAAAACAGATGAGTGTTGGACACCCCAAAATATAGTGGTTTAACGCAATTTACCTCGATACTAAATTGTATCCTAACGAGTTACGTAAGTCTAAAATGGGTCGATAAATGACGAAAACCTTTAATATATCTGCAACCGTAAAATTTAAAACAAATCTATATTTGGTAAATTATTTAAGCGCTTCATGAGTTTTAATTTGGGGTTGAGCAAAAATTACTTGAAATATCTCAAGGGGTGGTTTTGGGCTGACTAACCCTTGTACAGAACTTTTTAGTCCTTCGGCCGATTTTAAAATTTTTTATTTTACCAAAAAAAATTTTTTTTTTAATAAACTTAATATTTTTTGAAAAACGAAAAATTACTTGAAATTTTAGTTGGCCATGTTTTCTCAAAGAAATTTAACAAATGACTTTTAATAAAATTGATTTAAATGATAAATAACACAATTAAAACTAATAATAATAATTAATTAAAAACAAAAATTAGGTTAACTTGGCCCCACTTTAGGCTTTCGTAACTCCTTAGGGGTACAACTTGGTATACATGGTGTCCCGAAACTAAACGGTCATATAATCGACATCCTAAAATAGGAGTAAAAGTTTATACAAACATAGGTCCGAAAACGTTTTGTTTCCGAGATACAGGGTGTTAAAAGTGAAGTCCTGATGACATATTTTTGTAAATATTTTTTAAACTTTTAAAGATAACTAAGTAAAATTTGATACAAATACTTAACTTTTACCGCTCTATTTATCATCAGTTTTTGATCATCTTCATATGTGGGTAAATTAACGGAGGGCTTTAGGGTATATTGTCCTAAGTTTTTTTGTTGAGTGTTTTTAACATTTTTGACTACAAAATTTGGAAAACCAATATTTTCTTTATAATAAAGCTACTTTTGTTGTATCTCGCTAGGACGCACCATTTTCAAGAGAAAAGCAATTGAAAATTTCGTGATAAGTTGATATTATCTTATTTAAAAGTGTAAACAATAATTAGTAGGCCTGTGGAATTGGAAATTTTATTTTTTTTTAACCTTGGAAAAACCGTGTCTAAAGAAATTTTAGAAAATATTCACAAAAATTCGCCATCAGGACTTCACTTGTAACACATTGTATCTCGAAAACGAAACGTTTTCGGACCTATATTTATATGAACTTTTACTTCCATTTTAGGATGTAGATTACGCAGTTAAAATATGACCGTCTAATTTCGGGACACCCTGTATAGTTAAATTGCGTTAAATCGTCATATTTTGGGATGCCCAGTACGCACCTGTTCTGTCGGTACTTATGCGGAACACCTTGTATATGACAAATTTGACTTTAGGTTGTTAAACGCAGTAAACGCACTCACAATAAATCTACTGTTATTGGCACACTGTCATTATTGACACACTATCACCACAGTTTATAGCTAAAGAATCAGTTCGCTTAGTCTGCGTCGGCACTTTTGATTTCAATGTTCCAGTTTATACATTGCGCAACTCGGATTTGTATCCCTGGCGCATACATAATCAAATCATAATAGCCCAATAGTATACTTCAAATTTTTACCGCCATCTGGTAATGAAATAAAATATACCCCAAGAGCTTGTAAAAACATTGTTCTTTACCGAATGGCATCTGTGCCAATCCCAATCCTGAGCAAAGTGGTTAAAAAAAATATTTTATGGTAAAAAAATCACATAAAGCATGATAGCGCTAATTTTGTTTGCCCTTAAAGTTTTCCAGATAATAACATATTCAACTATATCTTGATATATATCTTTAACGAGAAACATTTTCTTCCTCTTAACATCGCACAAAAACATCTACACACCATTAGTAGGTAAAAAGCATTAAAAATATGAATCAATTTTTGCCGATTTAAAATTTATTTGTATGCCTATTGTTGTGATTCATTTTTACAGGTTGCCATAGAAACGACAAAAAACTACTATGATTATGGTTTAAAAGAATTGTCTAACAAGAGTTTATAATTATTATTGACTATCTCTGCAAAAGGTAGGTAAAAATATTAATAATTCAGGTTTAAAAGCTAGGTTCACAATGAATTAGGAATGTAATTTTCATGGAAAATGCAATAATTATCGCTCTTATGTCTTATGTGATTATTTGAATATAAAATAAATTTTTATAACCACTTTGCTCAGGATTAGAGATTGGCACAGGTCCAATGGTATTACATGTCGTTGGAGCATATTTTATTTTCTAATCAGATGGCTCTCTTACTATAATCAATTAAGGCGGGTACAGATCTGAGCACGTACACGTATGAGGCAAGCCGAGGACGCATGAGCATGCAGATGTAGACGGGCTTCAGAGGCGCGGCAAATTGCCTCGTTGTGTGCGCCGTACGGCCTCGCCACGATCAGTTGGTTAGCGGTACATCAAAGGAAGGCAATGCGCAGTACGTGCTTAGTCTGGACGTAGAATTTGTACCATACATCATCTTACAGATTATAGTGAGTTTTTAGGATTTATTTTGCATGTAGTGGAACCAGGAAAAAGTTTTGCTTCTCTTGGATTTAAATAATCAGCGTGATACCTTAAGAGAGCAAAACGCCAGTTCTATTACAACACCATAAAAAAGAATATTATTGGTAGGAAATCAGTCATCGATTCCTTTCTCTCCTTTTTTCTTTAATGTGTCGAATAAAATAAGAAAACATGCATTCAATTCCGCGACGTCATCCTCATCCTTCATTTTTGTTTTAATTTTACGAATGTTCTGGATATACGGTTGCGTACTCGCAAATTTACTGGATCAGTGGCGAACAGCGCCTCGTGCGTCCTCCATTCGTGTATACAAAATGCGTCGCACGAGGCATTTGGTTCGGCCTCGGCTTGCCTCATACGCGTACGTGCTCAGATCTATACGCGCCTAGGCATTCCAACGACCTGTCAAACAATAGCTGTCAGTGAAAAGGTGTGGTATATCTAAGGAGGTAGAGACATAGTCTTGCATCTTGAACGCTTTTTTTATTGGAAATAATAGTAACCGAGCCTGCCAATTTCCAATTTTGAAAAAATGTATTTTATTTTTATTGTGTTTAACATAAAATATTTAAATGTAATCCATTATTCATGATTTTACGTATTGTAAACAGAATACATCGCATGTCGCAATTCTTGGACAATCAAATCTTTCCACTGGCAGGTTCATTTGTTTAAAATGCCTAGTAGAACATATGACAACTGCCTATATTCAAACAGCAGTCTTCTGCGCATCCTGAATTTGTATCCCTGGAGTGGATGTTATTTTGGAACATCCCATTTGTCCGAGTGAGCTGATTTTTTTAGCTATAAACTGTGCTATCACTGTCTTTGGTAAATGAATTACATCATCACTAAAATCAAAAGATTTTAGAATTATTTAAACTTTGACCATAATTTTATTTTAATATTTAAAAGTAAGTTATTCATATAATAAGGGGCCTCAAAATGTTTTTTTGGTATTTGTTCAACAATGGCACACAATGAATTTGTTAAACACTGAGGTAAGCGCCAATAATTCCCGGCCTGACAATGAAGGAGGCAAAGTACAATAAGTTTTTATTATTTTTCAATGTAATCTCCCTTAACCAATGCACTTCTTACAACGTTTAATTAATTCAATCCCTTTAAAAAAATATTCTTTCGGTTTATCCTCAAAATGGGCCAGAACAGCTTCTTGTAACTCAAAATCGTCCCGAAAACGTCGCCCGCGAAGGTCCTTATTCAAATAACTAAACAAATAATAATCGCTGGGAGCCATATCTGGACTATAAGGAGGGTGATCTATATTTTAAAACCCGCAATCTAGGATGGCAGCTTGTGTAACGCCAGCAGTATGAACGGGCGCATTGTCGTGCAACAACCGTACGCCTCTGGTTAATTTTCCTCGACGTTTTTCCCGAATACATTCCCGCAACTTATGAAGTAATGCGGCATAATATGTGCCATTAACGGTGGTATTTGTCTCTTTAAAATCAATCAGAAGGATTCCTTCACAATCCCAAAAGATCGTAGCCATCACCGTTTTCTTTGATTGGCAGACTCTAAATTTTCGTGGGGGGGCTTTACCCTTACGGCGCCACTCCATTGATTCCCTTTTTGACAGAGGATCATAATAAAGAACCATAGTTTCATCTCCAGTGAATATTGTTTCCAACACGAGGTTCAGATCATCTCCATACAGTTCCAAAAACGATCGAGCACACTCGACACGACGTTGCTTCTGAATCGCCGAAAGGTGTTTGGGCACACATCTTGCACTAACCTTATGCATACCCAAATGATCATGGAGGATTCGGCGAACAGTGGCATCAGAAAGCTTGGTCGTTTCTGCCATTTTATTTCCCTCCAAACGTCTGTCACTTAGCACCATGTTTTCCACAAGGGCCACTTTGTCCTCCGTTATCACCTCCACTGGCCGTCCAGGTCTTTCGTCATTTTCAAGGGATTCCTGACCCATTCGAAAACGTTTTGCCTATTCCTTCACTACCGAATAGGAAGGGGAACTTTGGCCATATACGCCATCGAGTCTTTCTTTAATAATTTTTGGTGTAAGCCCTTCTTTTGTTAAAAAGTTAATAACCGCTCTGTACTCAATTTTCGCCACCTGAGACATTTTCGGAGTTACTTTAGTTCAAAATGCTGACAATTAAAAACTATATTTTGTTACCACAGCCTACTAAGGTTTGTAGTTATAAAATGTTAAACTTTTATCCTGATAAAATATCTGCAACTATGTCAGGCCGGGAATTATTGGCGCTTACCTACCATATATTTTTTAAATTTTTTATGGGAATTACCACTTTTCTTTATTTTGAGCAATTTATCTTGCAACGTCAACATGATGTGATTGGGTTGAAAAGATAGGTTATGCTCTAAAATAAACTTTAGTTTTTATTAAAACTATACAGTTTTAAAAGAGCCCTATCGTTTGCTAGAATAAATAAATTATAACATTTATGTTGTAAAATTGTAGAACATGTACCTAAAAGGTTCTGGGATCAATTTAATTTAGAACACTTTTTAAAACTAAGTTGTAGAACCTACTTAAGTTAACTGCTAAAAAGTATGCCTGTTTAACACCAAACATAACTCAGGAGTATCTTCAAACTAAATAGTTCTAAAATTACTTATTTACTAATCCTTACAGGACAATGATAAGGCATAATTTACTTTAAGATAAACTATTTATTTTTTTATAGTTTTCCAGATTTAAACGGATCTATAAAACCAAGCACTCCTATTAGCAAAAATATAACTGAAATAAAATAATTATTAATTTTTATCCTTTTACAAAATGCTAATAAAACATAAATAAAACTTTTTTTCTCCTAAAAATGATACTTGGGTATCTATGCCTTGAGATTCTTGAATTTAGCTTGGTTTTGGAGTGCTTCCCTGTCTGTGCTCTACTTATTTTAAACGGTTGAGTATTCATTATTTATGCATTGAATTTTTTGGAATCACTTTTAGGTCTTCAAACAAGCTTTTACAAAAAATGTCGATATATCAATATTTTTAACTCGATAATAATCAATAACAGCATAAAAATATCGATTCGATTTAATCGATATTCTTTTTTTCACTTACCAGGAAGGTATAATATCCGCTTTTGTCATAATTATGTTTATTTCATTATTCTCGTTTTGTTTACAAAATTATTTAAATATATTAAAAAATCTAAAATAATTCAACCTATTTTATTGCAACTGAACACAAAAAAAATTTGATTCATTAGTTATATCAACTTAAAATAAATTAGATGTAATTTCACTAAATTAAATTAAATAATTTTCAATAAATTCCAAAACATAGTAATGTTAAGTTGGAAGTGGCAACAGGGCTTAACCGGCATGGATATTTACGTTGTTTATTATAGGCGCCCATTTATTCATTAATAAAGTTTTATCTGCGTAAAATCTTTTTTTTTATCCCCTCTCTTACTTTTCACCTTTCGTCTCCTCGCCGCGGACCTTCAAATAGAACGTATTTATTGTCAAATTAATTTTGGCATCGTAAATATTATATTTTATTAATGAATCACAGAATTATAGATATTTACCAAACAAAACTTTCGTAAATATTTAATAGATGGTGTTATGTACGTCAGATTTAATACCTGTTCTTTAATCATAGAACATTTATGAAAAAAATAATTTTTTAAAACTTCTATTAAAAATAAGTTAAATAAAACTATAAATTAACAATATTTATGATTAAATTGTGATTATAGTATTTTTATCAATATCATAAACGTCAATTGTTTGTTAAATTGTACCTTTATTTAGCTTTATTTTCCAATAAAGTTCCAACTTTACATAATAATTTGTTTGTATTGTCTTTTATTCCAGGATCTCACGAGTCATTTAGATTAATCATAAAAATGAAAAAATAATTCCAATTCAAATCTAACGGATCTAGGACTGTTTTTCGAATGACAATTTTTCGAACGACAGTTTTTCGAAGGACATTTTTTCGAATAGACAGTTATTCGGACGGATGGTTCTTCGAACGGCCAGTTTTTCGAAGAGCCCATTGTTCGAACAGACCATTTTTCGAAAATACATTATTGAGGAATGATAAAGTGTAGGTAATTTAAACAAAAAACATTCGGTGTCGCACCTGAAATTCAATTTAGATAATTTATTTTTTTTATTTAATTTTTTGATAACCTGACACAGGTGCGACACCAAAACGTCAAAAATAAAAAGCGTTTTGTATAAAAATAATGATTTTATTCCAATTAATTCTTTTTAATACATGACTTATTTATAATACACTATATAACAAAAGAAACGAGGAACTTATTTATAAGACAAATTACAAGCTATACGATTTAAGTATTCTATAGGGTATTTAGGGGAAAACTGAGTGATAATATTTTGTAATCTAATATTTAATTGTAAGTACTTCGTTTTCTTCGGCACAGCGGGAGTTCCACAGTAAAATTGAGAAATTCTCATTTCAGTTAAGGATTGTTCGCGTTGAATGGCGGTAATAAACTTCCATATTGTGGGATGGCTAGCCGAAAGTTGGCTTTCGAAGGCAAGATGCCAACCTCCAATGTGGTTGTTAGTCTTGGGTTGACTGTTTAAAACATTATTAACACAGTTCCACATTTCCCAATCAAACAACGGTGACCTTCGACGACCGCGACGAATCATCCCAATCCATGTTTCCTCAAAGTAGTTCAGAACCTCGGTAGCTTCTTCTGGAAAATCATCGCTTAATGCATTAAAAAATGGCTGTAAGTATTTTGTAGGTACGAAAGCTAATGCAGCTAAAATCTTCATGTGCTGTGCAAAGTTTTTGTCGGTGTCATATCGCTGTTTAAAGCCAGTTGTTTGAATTTTTCTGTAAATTGCCTGTGAAAAGTGGAAGAAACATCCTTGTACAGTTGCATTCGGAAATTCTTGATGTATCGCTCCTATCATCGCTGCTTTAAAATCTATTAGAACCGATTGCGGTCTGAGAGCTGGTGCTAGATCTTTAAGGGCCGAAATTAACTTTATGTAAGTGTCTTTTGATTTATCAGGTAGAAGTGCATATACCAGTGGTACGGATTCCTCGTTTATAAATGTATGTATGGTGTAGAGCTGGTAAAAAATCATAGGTGCAGTCTTAAAAGTTCCATCCATGTATATGTATTCAGCTTTTTGTAGATAATCCAGGTTGTCTTTCGTGCTGAAAATCTGAATTCTTTGTTTAATGTTTCCAGAATAGAAAAGTAGAAATGGTTTGCCTTTTGTGGTGGTTTTAAAAGAATCAGGTAGATACAACTCCTCTAGACTTTTCGGCTGTGTGGGTTCCATGTTTTCTTTCACTCTTTCCCTGCGTATTGTTCGCTTTAAACTATTTACTTTACTTAGTTTGGCTGCTGTTAGTTTGTCCACTTCACTTGATAGTGCCGATACTAGGTAGTGTGGAGTGTTTCTTGTTGTCCGAGCATTGTGCTTCAGTTTATTCTTAAAACGTATGGCATCTACTTCTGCTGCATCCGCGGGGTGGTTGTGAGAAGTCTCTTTGCAAACATCATCATGGCTTGTAATTGCTCGCGATTTACATTTCTTAGACAAAAAGAACTCGCACTTCCAATATGTTTTTTCATCAACGGCTTTGTCTTTAACAAATAAAAATCCGTTCAAAAATAACTTTTTTTTCCTTTTTCACTAAAAAGGAATTCGAGAGGCATCTTTATAAACACTCAAATCAGACTGAATACAATGTCAAAATTAAATTATATAAAATAAAACCAACTTATTTCGAAAAATTGTCTATTCGAAGAATCGTACATTCGAAAAATTATCAGTTCGAAGAATTGTCTTTTCGAATAACTGTCCATTCAAATAAATGTCGTTCGAAGAACTGTCGTTCGAATAATTATCATTCGAAAAACTGTCCGGATCCCAAATCTAACCAAGACCTAAAATAGAATAAAAAATAAATCAAGAAGTCAGTCATATGTCATACTAAATAATAAGACTATTTCCTTTCGGAAAATATCTACTCCCTTGGTTATACCGCAACAGACATTGAATTATATCCAAAGAAAAGCAGCAGAGATCTAAAATGATTTTTATTACATTAATTTGAAATTTTGCTACCAGATCTTTTTTATTAGGACTCATCAGCAAGGAATAAACATTCTCGATTCCAAAGTGTAATGTCCGAGTGTAATGTTGGTAAACAGAACTTTAACACAACTGTTATAATCGTTCTCGTCCACCCTGTAAAGAACATATTCCAGCTTCATTGTAATTTTAAACCGTTTAAATTCCCCTTTCACCTTCAATATTGTAATGTAGGTAGTTAAAAATGTATTTATGTATAACAAAACCTTCCTTTGTATATATATTCGGGATTTGCGCAAAAAGGCTTTGCATAAAGGTTCGTCTATCTCGGTATGGATGGTTACATCCGCAATTTCAATAATAATGGCCAAGGAAGTTGAATTGATACGGAAATCGAATTTCCCTTTATAAGGTGACTCGAATAATTTCCCAATCGAAAGGACTTGGGATTTACTGCATTTAACTTATTGTTGTCCAAAATCGTTACTGTGAGGGATTGGTTGGAATCGATTATTTTATACATGAATTACCCAGAACAACTACACTGAGAGAATTAGATCTATTACATATTTTTACTAAAAAATCCATTAACTGGAAAAAATATCCCTAATGTCTCAAAAAATTAAAATAGTGGGTTAAACTGTTACTTTTAAAGATAGCGCAAATTAGCAAATAACGAGTGTGGTTTAATCGTTTGCTCCCTAAGAATTCAACTGTTTAAGTGATTAAAAATGCAACAAAAAATTTGAAATTTTGACTGATTGTAGTGTTCAAGATTCTGCATCTAACGATGAATTCAAATTTTGAGAAACATATTTAATTTTGGAGAAATTCTTATCGAAATCTCATTAGTAGAATAGAAAAACACGATTTATCTTCATAGATATGAATTTACCTATTTTTATGTATAAATGAGACCCAGTAGCGGGGAAACTTCTAAATTTATTTATTTAGATTTGTTGAACTCATCTACAAATAATTATTAAATTTCAAGTCATGGAAGGTAAATTTAAATGCTGCAAAAAGATACTCATTATTATTGTTGTTTTGCTATTTTTCATCCTAGTTGCATTAAAACTAAAAAAAATTACCTTTATCTGAAAATAAAATTTATTATAACAAGGCATGTGAACGAATTGTAGAAGACAAAAGTTTAGAATTTATAAAACTAAAAGAAGAAATTCAAACATTAAGCAATAAATTAGCTAATGAAAAAGATTTTAATTATGACCATGATGCCAAAGTATTACAATTAGAAATTAATAGACTGAACGAAGATATTGAACAGAAACTCACATCTGTTAAAATTAAAAAAAAAAAAACATGCTAGATTTTGAAGACGAAGCTAAAGAAGCCAAAAAAGGTTATACTGATAAAATTAGAAATTGGATGAGAATTATCTCTAAACTCCAGGATGATATAAATAATATGAAAATATTAAATGATCAACTATTAAATGAAATGAAGAAGGAAGAGATACAGAAAGAAAGTCGCTAATAGAATTGGAGGAAATAAATCGAAATATGATCTATACAATCGGAATATTAGAATAACAAAACAAGAGTTACGGAGTTAATTTTATGCAAAAATCTGGGATGGAATTTTGGAGTCGAAAATATTCGGGAAAATATTGAAAATAATCGGCCAAACATTAAAAATGGTAATGAAAAAAATTACGAAATCGAAAATAATCCAGCTAGAACTGCCCGATTAGGTGATACTGAGAAAAAAGAAGCTGAAAGCGTGTGCTAATATTAGGGGATGAATTAGCTATAAATGTATCTATTTATTTAAATTCATATCTTGATGCATCGGAATATTTAGTGGTAGGTGTTAGTAAACCTAATATTAATTTTGAATATTCTCAGTGTGGTAAAAGTGACTTTCTCCTTATACTAGTTAATACACTGAATATTCATAATTATGCTTCGTTATGTAAGGCTCTATCAGTTATTACCACTAGGTAGATTAACAAAACTATTTATTTTTTCTAAGAATGTTTACAAATATGATAAAAAAAATTTACTTAATACAGTTCATCAAATTTCTAGAGGTGTTCGACGCCCAGACAGAGAACGCGCTACGTGTGACTAAGATAGCTATTGTACAGTCTGCTAAACAAGTTATTTTAAATAGTTTTTAATATTATTAGGTAATTAAATTTTAAAAGTGTGGAATAGTTTAGGGATTAAATTGGTCTGATTGGACTTTCTTAGAACGTTTTTAAAAACAGCTAAAGATAGTATGTAGATTTGAAAATAATTATTATGCCATAAAAGGTGTTTTGGAATTCCTTCAACCTTTTGAAATTGAGTCAGAAAATATAAATTTTATAGGATAGCGGAAAATACCTATAATTTTTTTGTATGCCTTTGTAAATCGTGGAAATAGTTTATATTTTATTTCTACCTCATTAAGGAAAATGGTACCTATTATTAATAACGGTTGTTTCTGAAATATTACTAAAATATTCGAAATTTTGTTTTTCTACAAAATAATAAACTATACTATTTAGAAAAAAATTTATTTCTCTTATAATTTTATAAAAAATAACAGGGGAATATTTACATTTCTTGATCTATTGAACAAAACGATAAATTATCTCGACGAATGACACCATGTTCTAGTACGGAAGCTAGCTTTACATTTTTGTTGGTGGTTTCATGGGTTTCATATCAATTTTTTGTAATTGTAGTTTACACGTACATATACCTCTTAACACTTGTTTGCTTTATTAAAAAAGTGTGTTGTTGTGATTTACGTCGAAATAAGTCAAAAACAACTTGAAACCCCATATAAAATCAAAAAGGAGAAACGGAAAAAAATTGAGCCTGTAAATGAACACAACTCAGAAACAAAAATAGCTATCTAATAATAAAAAAATAAAATTTTATTCTTGTGCAGCTTCATCTATATCATTAACTGTTTTTGGTTTTTTAATGGTTTTTCTTAGTGATGAAAATTCCGATATCTCACGGTTATCGATTCTTTTTTTCTCTCCAGAAATGCGGACCACAGTGTTTTTAGATACTCCTGTGGCTGCAGCAACACGATCATTTACATTTTTAAATGGTATTGAAGGTGAATTAAAGTTTCCTTCTCTTCTCATAAACTCTATAATATTGGCTATTATTTCGCGAGATTGACTGTTAATCACGCGGCCTCTTAATTTGCTATTAAACTCCATACTTAGGTTCTATTAAACTGTAATGAGCAAAAAACACAAACGAAAATAAAAGAAATGTTTTAGCGAAATTTACATCTGACATTTACGTCTGAATGAAATAGTGAAATACTTGATGCGCAGAGTGTACTTTCATTGCGTAAATCCGTCGGGATGCCTGTCAGTAGTGCTTTCTCTGTCTAGCCGTCGAAAGCCTCTAGAAATTTGATGAACTGTAAATAGTAATACGTCCATAATATGTACCTAATGTGACAAATTTTAAACTATCAATTAGAGACATGGTTAATAAGTTTTTACATAAGAATACAAAGATAAACCAAAATTTAGTTTTTAAAGTTATTTTACCAAATGAAAATGAACTTGAATATGTTGTAAACACTGAGCCTATTGTTAGTGACTTAGGAGAACCTCATAGTTCTTTTTTAGATGTAGTCCATCCATTAATTCCGTTGACTCTTTAACGTTCTTACTTTTAACTATTTGGTCTGTTCGTAATAAAGTTGATGATTTATTTTTATTAATAGATTACTGTTTCCCCCACATTTTTTTATTAACGGAACATTAGCTTGAAAAAGTTGAACATTCATATATTCCAAAATATAACTTAATAACTATGTTTTGCAGAGAACTGTATGAACACGGGGGTACAGCAATCTTAATACGTGATTCCATATTTCATACTTTGGAATTTAAGATTGTAGAATATCGTAAACTGTTACAGGAAAAACAATTTAAGTTTTCCATTATTTCCATTCTTAAATTTAATATTTATGTTATTTGTATCTATAGATCACCAAATTCAATTGTTTCAGTTTTTTTAAACAATTTGGAATCTTTGCTAAGTAGATTTTCTACATCATCTAAAATAGTTTTGAGAGGTGACCTAAATATAAATTATCTCAAAGATGATGATAATAGAACTATTAGATTAAAAAATTAATTGATTTTCTTTAATTTAAGTGTGCATGTTAAGGAACCAAGAAGGATAACGGAATATATCGAAACGTTACTTTGCTATTTCTGTACTTCATATGAACCTGCTAATATATCGTATACAGTGAATCCCAGCGGTCTGTCCTATCCTGAAGCCATTTTAACTTCGATATATCTTGAGCACAAGCTTCCTAAGACTAATTCTCGTCATGGTCGATTTTTTAGTAAATCTAGTTATGGAAAATTTCATTCAGTTTGTAAAAATATTAATTGGTACAGTTGCTTTACTGGTATATCTCCTTTTAACGATTTTTATTTAAACTTAAGCAAATTTTTTAATGCGTCTTTCCCCATTCAAAAAATAAAAATTAAGCAAAAAAGCTGTGGATTACAGATGGTTTAAGATGTTCATAACAAAATATGAGATCTCTCAATTGTATAAAAAAATTACGCTAAATAATTTATTTTTAAACTATTATTATCGCTATCTTTATATAGAACATTTATTAGAAAAGCTAGAGATATTTATTATCGTACAAGAATTGAGAGCTCAAAAAATAAGACAAGGGAAACTTGGTCTATTATTAATGAATTGAGAGGCCAAAGTACCCATAAATCCAAAGCAATGCAATGCAAATATAAATCCTAACGATTCCAATATATTTTATTGCAATATCGCTAAAAATCTAACAAAAAATCTAAATAGAACAACAATTGACCCATTAGAATTTGTAAAATCGTCACCAATTAAATATTCATTTTTCTTAAGAGAAACAAATTCCTTAAAAGTATTAAAAGTTTGTAACGACATACACAACAAAACTGCGTCAGGATATGATGGAATGTCAGTAAAAATATTTCAAAACTTACCTACCTCTGCATTAGACGTTTTATCCATTTTAATAAATAAAAGTTTTAATGAAGTTACTTTTCCTCCTTTTCTTAAAACACAAGTGTTTTAGTTTCATTATATAAGGGAGGAGACTTGACTGAGCCGTATAATTTTAAGAAAAAATCTCTAATTCCGACACTGGAAAAATTATTAAGAAACTTGTAAAAATTCGACCAAAATAATATACTGGACATAAATCAATTCGGTTTTCAACACAACAAAAACGTATCGGATGCTGTTTCTTCTTGTTTGGAATAAGCCTATACAAGTATAGATTTCAACGAGAGCATAGCTGCAGTGTTTTGTGATCTGACTAAAGCTTTTGACTGTGTCAACCACGGAGTACTGCTGCGAAAGTTTGAAGTTTATGACGTAAGAGATGTGGCCTTGAGTTGGATGAAATCCTACCTTTTAGGTCGCAAACAGTCAGACTCGAAAACAAGTGACATAAAACGGGGTGTCCCTCAAGGTTCTGTTCTTGGGCCTACCCTGTTTTTAATTTATATCAATGATTTAGGTAAGTTAAATATCTTAGTAAGTTTTACTCTATTTGCTGATGATACTACCACGTGTATCTTGTGGCATAATAAAGACGTCAATATTCTTTATGCAAATATTAGTAATGACCCCAAATCCTTTAAAACAAATGATGCACAACAAATTTTCTGTCATTAAATTTTAAAAAAACAAAAATACTAACCTTTAAATGTAATATTCCTGATATTTTAATAAATATGGATTCTGTAGAAGCCACAAACTGTACAAAATTTTTGGGTTTAAATATCGACACGGATTTGAAATTCAAATCTCCTGTGGATCCACTTTTAAAAAAACTAGCATCGGGTTGTTTTACCATTAGAACTACCTTTCATGGATTAGGAGTTTGTGCAGCAAAAACTGCATATTATGCGTTAGTTGACTCCCATTTACGTTATGCTGTCCAGTTTTGGAGAGTCTGTTTTGCTGAGTTATTTGGTAGAGTCTTTATAATGCAGAAACGTGCAATAAGGTTCTTATGTGGAGCAAACAGATTAGTTTCATGTAGACCGCTATTCTTAAAACAAGAAATATTAACATTAACTTAATAATAATAATAATAATAATAATGACTTTATTGCTTTCAATACATACAAATTATTATACAAAATTATATAAATATACATAAAAAAATACTGAAAGACAAAAGGCGACGTTCGCACTTACTGGCGAGCTCAAAGATTGAGCCAGCAAATAAGCAGCGCTCTTCCACGCAACCCAGAAAAATATAAATAATTAAGTAATGCATACAGATTTTCTATGAAAAAAAAGTGAAATTCTAGCTTTCAATAAGAAAGCAAACAAACAATTAATATGGAAACTTAGAAATAATAAAAAAAAAGGTCAAATTTTATAAATCTTAGATCTGTGTTGTTATTGTAGTTATTAATCAATAGTGACGAGTAAAAAATAGAAATAACATGAAATATTATTGTTAAACTAAATTTAATTAACAATATAAATTAAAAATTGTAAGTGATATCTCCGTTAAATAAAAGGTTTTTGACTACTTTTCTAAAACTTGAGAGTGATGTGATATTAAATATTTTAGGGGCAAGGTTAAATAATTTGGCTGTGAAATACGAAAAGCAAGATCGGAATAAGGTTGTAGTGTGTTTCGGAAGTGTAAGGAAATTTTTAAATCTTACATTAACATTATGGACTTCAGATCTCCTTTTTATTTTTTCATACAAATAATCAGGTTTTTTTGATAACAATAATTTATGGATCAGGACATAGGCATGTAACAATCTCCTATTATTTAGATTAAGCCATCCCAAACTAGCCAGATGTTGAGATGTACGGGTACGACGACGAATCCCGCAAAATAAATCTAACACACGCATTTTGAGTTCGTTGTAAACGGTTTTTATGAAATTGTGTAAGTGCAGGCCCATATACAATGTCACCGTAATTAAACTTAGACAGCACTAAGCTTTCGCAAAGCAACTTTTTGGTATTTTTGTTGAGAAATTCCCGATTAGAATAAATTAACTTTAGATTACAGAAAGATTTTTTTATTATAGAAGAGATATGTTGCGCAAAGGATAAATCTTCATCAATGTATATGCCCAGAATTTTCTCACAAACTGAGAATGTTAAACATTCATTGTTAATACTTACCCTTAGAATATTTTTAATTCTATTTTTAACTTGTTTACGGCCGAAAAGCATAGCTTTGGATTTTGTAGCGTTAATTAAGCAAAATTTGTTAGATATCTCCGAGATAGTTTGCAGATCTTCGTTGATTTTTGTGATAGCGCCATTCGATTCGGATTCTTTAAAGTCAAGGTAGAGTTGAGTGTCATCAGCGTAGAAATGAGAATTCATGTGTTTCAGATATTTAAAAAATTGAGAGGTATAAATTGAAAATAAGAGCGGACCTAAAATAGATCCCTGCGGTACTCCACGTGTAATATGTATTAAATTGGATGTTTTTTCTTCTATTTGAACTCTTTGATATCTTCCATTTAGGTAAGAGCTCAATAAATTTACTGAGGCTGTGTTAAATCCCATAAAATGACATAAAGCTAACAGTAAAGAGTGATTTATTTTGTCAAAAGCTTTTGAGTAATCTAAGAGAATTAGTATACATAATTTTTTAGCATCTATATACGAGTAAATATCGTCTAATACTTTAAGTAACGCTGTAGTGCAACTGTATTTTGGACGGAAGCCCGATTGATGTTTAGGTAGAAGATCAAATTGTGAAATATGAAAGCGAATTTGTTCGTCTAAAATTTTCTCAAAAGCCTTTGACAGAGTACAAAGTATACTAATCGGCCTCAGATCAGTATATTCAGTTGGGTTCTGTTTTTTGGGAAGCGGCAATACTTTTGATTGTTTCCATAAGGATGGGAAGGTGGAATTATTGATACAATGATTGACTATATGTGTCACGTAGGGTAGAATTGTAGGGCAAGTATGTAACAGCATTACAATATTTATTTCATCCGGACCAGTAGCATGGGATTTAATGGAGAGTAATTTTTCATATACTTTCAATTCATTAACTTCGGTAAACTTAAAATCTTGCAGATTCTCTTGGACATGAGACTCATAATGATTTAAAATGTGTATGTCTGGGTTATTTAGGCCACCAATACCGTGAATAAAATAATTATTTATTATTTCAGGATTTTGTAGTTCATTGGGAATAGTAGATTTTTTATTTTTTGTTATGTTCAGATTATTTAATTCTTTCCATATGTTACTTTTTTGTCTTAACTTAAATTCCAGGAATGCTTTTTTCTCTCTCTTAATTGCGTAATTAACTTGATTTTTTAGAGTTTTGTAATACTCCCAATGATTAGGAACTTTTGTTTTATTGAATCTCTCTAATGCCCTGTTTTCATATTGAATCATTATTTTTATTGTGTCTGTAAGCCAAGGTGCCTTATTTTTTGTTATTTTTATTTGCCGTACAGGGGCATGTTTCTGAAATAAATACAATATATTGTTATTTAGAATCTTAATTTTTTTGTCAATGTCGTTTGTTGTGTAGATTTCTGAAAAATCACACATATTCAAATCATGATTGAATTCATTTACGTTTAATCTTTTAAAATCGCGGTACTTGTGTAAAAAAGGTTTTAATTTATTTTTAACGTATCCAACGTTACATGAGGGTATTGAATGGTCTGAAACGGTAGAACTGGAAACTTTTATGTCATTAGGAGAAAGTATTTCTGAACAAATAATAACATCTAGTAAATTAGGACCTCTAGTTGGTTGGTCTACAACTTGTATTAGATTATATGAGTTTATAACTGAGTAAAACATAGTGCACCATTTATTATTAAGGTCTAGAAAATTTATATTTAAATCCCCAGCAATTATAATATAATTATGTCTTGTTGCCACCCAGTTAAGACATTCATCAAGTTCGTTTGAGAACTGTGCAAAAGAGAAGTCGCTAGGTCTGTAAGTTGAGCAAATAGCGTACTTATTATTATTTATCTTAGAAACTTGTTGCATGATCTATAAGAACAAGTCGAAATATATTCCGTGTAACTCGCCAAACGGGCAACGTGAAGTTGCCTATTCCCAAAACTGAACTTATAATGTTTAATATGAATTTATATTTCTTGGAAGAAGATACTAATTAAACAATTAAATACTTGTATTATTTAATAAGTAACGTTGATCAAATTGGTAACAAGAATTATCAAATGTTCACGACATTCATGAAGATAGGGAGAGGGCGCAACGTGCTAACCAATGTCTGAATGACGTTCTTTGGTAGTGGCTATTGAGCCGTCTCTTCGTACATATATGTATATTATTGAACATATAACAGACTCTTTTATATATAATGGTATCAAGATGTACAACAGACTATCACATACTTTGACAGATGTTGATTCACAGAATTGTTTTAGAAAGCTGCTCAGGAGATTTCTGTTAACTAGGCCTTATTATGATATTACAGAATTTTATAATGATGAGACACGTGTTTTATTTTGTTTTGTTTTATTTTATTTTAGATGGATGTATTAATGTTAATTTATAATAATGTTTGTTTATATTTTAATGACTATTTATTTATGTGTGCTTTGTATAACAATATTGTTTTTGTCAATAAGTATTTTAACTTGAACAGTAAACATATATTCTCTCTCTCTCTTTTTTTTTTTTTTTTTCATTTTTGTGGTAGCAAAGAATAACTAAAAAGAAATTTAGAGAAATAATTTTGGGAATTTTTAAAGATGTTTTGGCCAGTTATATCCAACAGTAACGTATTTTTCATGCTCTTGCGTCTGTTTTTGGCGGCCATACACAATAAACGCTATTTGCAATAGTTATATTTGTCAAGAAGCTGTATTGCCTGGTGTCTGTTTATAATACTACGTGAATTACTTTTATTTTACCACCTTCTTTATCATAAAGGATATAACTGATAGAGGATTTACTTTGACAAGAATATAAAAGTCTTGAAAATCTTCAACATCGTTTAAATAGCAATTATTCAAAAACTTCCTCTTTTGCAGCTTAAAACTTCTTTGTCATAATTCTTGAGAGCCAAAAGTAAAAGTGAACTTTTTAAAAAGTTTCCTTCGACGACTATTAAGTGCAAAACCCCGTTCATTGGCTTTAATGTCCCCTTTATTGCATTCCCATTTCTTCCGGGAAGTTTCCGGGATTCCGGGGTTATACGGGACGTAATCCGAACGTCTAGGGCAAAAAATAAACACGAAAAAGGCGTGTAAATGAAGATGACAAGACTCGTTAGGGAAGGAAAGCAGTTACAAATAAGAGGCACGCGGCTGTCAACTGGTAATAGCTGGCAGTGGCGTACCGATTTGAGAATATACTGTAATTGATGATATACTCTTTAGGTCAGATACAAATATAAACGTTAGGGAACATCTCCATAATTTTTAAAATCCGAAAAAGTTTTATGACGTAACAAAAATAAACTTTTTTTACAAATGACTATTACCGTGCTGAGGAAATTGTTGTAAAATCAATTGATTGTCATTAAACAACTGTTTAAATTAAATAAATCATATTAAACATAGAAAGGTAGAAACAAATAAGCATAATAAATTTAACATTAAAACGCACCCCATAATTATTAATTTTTGGCATAAAGTTAACATAGAAAAGTGGGCCCGGAGAATAATATGTGTAAAATATAGGTAACATAAAAAATTCTAAGAAAAACCAAGCAAGATTTTAATTAAATTAAAAGTAATTAAAATAAAAAAATAACCTAAAAAATGAAAATTAATAAATTTGTAAATAAAAGCATTTAAAGTTCTAAAATTATAATGACAAGATAAATTAAAATATGAAACTTGATTAGAAGATAAAATTAAACAGTTTTTATTAAGAAAAATAAAATAAAAACCTCTTATTAAGAAACAAACAAGGTAAGGTACATTAATACCAAATATTTTGCAGTGATAGTTGTATCAAAAGAACTCCTTCAGTAACAAAAAAACTATATTAATTAATTTTGATGAACATCGTATAATTTTAAAAAATGTCGCCAAAATTATACCTAGTAGACTGTGACATTGTGGTTGAATTGTGAAGACCAGAAAAGGAGGCGAATCGGCAATGGTCAAATTTAAAATTCCCGTCATTCTTTTTATAAAGTTCCCCTAATTGACTGTAGTCGACGGGTGGTACATAAATGACGTTTATTTTATATGTAAGTCAATGTGAAATTAAGTGTGTTTTTAAATTGGTAAAAAGAATCAAAATAATGTGAAAAAAATACAACAGTACAAGTAAAATAAGTGACAAAAAAATCAAAGCAAGATTTACTTCGTTCCAGGTTGTAAAACTGGATATAAATCAGATGTCAAATTAAATTAAAACCAACAAAAAATCAATTCAAAAACGGCATAGGAAGGAATAAGAGGGGGAGAAGGAAAGTCGATGAAAGGAAGAGGAGGAGGAAGAGGAAAGGCACCGGAAGGATGAGGAAAAAAAAAGGAGGAGAGGCAGAAAAAAGCTAAGGTAGAAATTATGAAAGCTTTGCTTCAAATCCAGGAAACCTTCAAGCTAGGGATTGGTCAGCTCAAAATTAGAGTAGATCTTTTAGAACAACAAGAGCATTTAAAAAACTAAGTTAGAACAGCAGCAAGAGCATTTAAAAACTAATTCAGAACAACAACGAGATAATTTAAAACAACAGGAAAAGGATAGAGTAGAGTTTGAAAAGCAAATTAGAACTAAACTAGTTGAGTTAGAAAAAAGAATTCGTAGCCTATCTTCGATATTCAACAGAGAAGCTAAAAACATTACTTCGTCCTCATCTGTAATCAAACCAAGCCATATTCAACACCCAGTTTCACAAATCCATACTAGCAAGATCATTAAGCCACCCACGTTTGACGGTCAGACAACATGCGAAACTTATCGCCTCCAATTTGAAGCTGCAGCTAGAGCCATGGCTGGACCGAGGAAGAGATGGCAGCTTCATTGATAGTGTCACTGCGAGGTCAGGCAGAAACCGTATTTCCAAGATCAACTCGGAATATAAGCATTCATTGATGGACTACAAGATGTGGAAATGCAGCAAGTCCTTCATCTACATCACAAGACGCTGAGGGAGAAACTGATTGCAGCTTAGGAATATAAAGCGGTAAAACTCCTATCCAGATCTTCTCGCGCAAAAATAAGAGAAATTAAATCCCAGGAAATTGAGAAGGCCAATAGTAATGCTATTCCTCAACCTACGCTCTCGAAAATATTACATATCCTTCAAAATATGCAACGAAATAGTTAAAATAAGAACAGAAGATGCTTCAATTGCGGAAGAATCTGGTACCTTCAAAGAACCTGTAGAAGCAGAGCTCGTTTTATAAATAGAAAATCAGGAAATGAGGCCGGAAAGTCACATAGATCAATATTTCGAAGCCCGTCACGAAGTCCGACAAGAAATAGTTACAGCAGCTATGCGTCCCGAAAAAGTCAATCACCCACACCGAGCCGGCTTTCTAGCAATAATCAAGAAGTAGAGCATCGTAGAAGCCGTCTTCATGGCAACGCAGACATTCTCTCCAGGCGACCCTGTTTGGAACGAGAATGCCGGTATAGTAAGAAGCTCGGAGAACGGGAGGAACCAGTTGATAAAGTTATCCTTCGGGAAACCACTATCAAACTAGAGGGAGATGAAGAAGAAATCACCCTTGGAAGCCTGAGAAAGGGGCAGAAGAAAGACAATGATTTGAAAGTTGTTCAAAAATGGCTCAAAAATAAAGTTACACCTACTTGGCAAGAAATAGCCAAATACAGTGGAGCTATTAAAGGGTACTGGACTCAGTGGGATTCCCTGTATCTTCACGATGGCCTATTGCACCGAAAGTGGGAGAGCCCTGATGGAGTACATGTAGTCTGCCAAGTGGTACTGCCAAAATCACATGTCATAATTGTGTTGGAGGAACTTCAATGTAGCCGTTCAGGAGGACATTTTGTTACTAAAAGAACACTGGCACGAGTTTGTGAAAAATTTTATTGGGTCAATTGCCGACGGGATGTAGCGGATTGGTGTAAAAAATGTGATGTATGCAATGGCAGGACAAATGTCTACGGATTCGCTCGGGAACGACTGAAAGCCAACAGCGATAAAGCAGAAGCTAAAATCGACAGGCGTGCCACAGGGACACATTTTGAGAGAGGTGACCCAGTACGGCTGTATACTCCCAAGCATCGAGGAGGATTTTGCCAGAAATCGCAACGGAACTGGGAAGGCCCCTACGCCGTCCTTAAGATCAACGACCTGATCTACCGCATTCAGCTGTCAGCGGGAAGTAAATCCAAGGTAGTTCACATTTGAAAGTTAACGCCATGCTGCCAGATCTTTCACGTTAGCTCTAACCGGGTCCCAGTAATCAAGTTATTCGGGGCGAATAACTAGAGAGGAGGGAGCAATGTTACGCGGCACCCTGTAGCGTGCTGCGGTCTTAATAAGTAAAGGTACGAGTAAATAAAGAAGATAGAATATTCCCGAAATGTCTCGAAATCTCTCGAAATGTCTCGAAATGTCTCGAAATGTCATTCCTTGTCTAAGAAAAGTCCATATTGTTTAAGAAGGTTTTAGAAGGTCACTCTGAAACTTCTGCGGGTTCCAAAAACTGTAAACCAAAGACATAATTAAGCCATTTTCCTATATCGGAGTCTGCCTTTTTGTATTCCGATGATAATTCCAGTTGCTGTATTTTGCTTCTTTCATAATATATTGTCAATAGCCATCCTTATGACTTTGGCAGGTTTCTCAACTAGATCCTCTGCTATACGTTTTTAATAGTACTTAATAGTGAAGACAAAATACGACAAAATAAATGAACAGTATAATTACAAAGTGTAGAAAACTTACCCATTAGACGATTTATCGTTCTTTCGGAGCTGTCATGGTTGTGATGTAGTTCACTTCTTGATGCGATTTTTTCATCTCCACTGCCAACAGTCCAAATTTTAGCGCTGCAAGTTCGCTTGCTATATCGCCAAAAACACACACCGCTTTTTAGTTCCTTTTGAAAAGTGAACTGAAAACTGTCATACACCAAAAGAACTTTTCCGCGGATACTAGTCATAGTTTGGACATCCATTTTTAGAAAAAAAGGTGGTCTTTACCGTAACGCAAATAAAACGCAACTGATTTCATCAAAAACCGATAAACGATGTTTAACATTCCATCCCTTTAGATTATCTAATTAGTATTGTTGAGATGGATTTACCTACATATTTAAAGTGTGATTCTTGGAAAACAAGTCATTAGGTACCTAAAAAAATCTAATTATTAGATACTGTTACAAATAAATATAACACCCTGTGAATAAGTATGTTATGATTTGTAAAGTTTTGTCCAAGGGCAAGCGCGTCAACCAATTATTCAATAAAATGATAAAACGTGTAGTTGGACAAGGTTTTATTAAATCATAATATTAAATTACATGGTCTAAAAAAGATCAACAAAAACACGCTTCAGACTTTTCAAGTGAATATTCGGGGAGTTCCTTTTGGTCTACGTTGACGAGCGGTCGAGATTATTTGAATAAAGTATATTCCTTTTTTCTTGTGTCCAAAAAATAGAGTCACGGGTCGCGATTAGTGTGTTTAGTAAGAACCATAGTGATAAAAGTAACGTTTGCTTTCGCCAGCCTTGCAGCCCAACAATGCTTACGTAAGTAAATAGTTTTAAGTAGTTATATCTAATTATTGTGTAGTCGGCAAAGACTTCGTGATCGCGGAAGCAATATAAATTGTCTTTATTTGTTAAATAAACCACAGTTATTTGTTTTACGCTTGTTTCAATTTTCTTTGATTTAGAAAAACTTACGATCATTCAGAGGAGGGGGTATTGGCTTAATTCGATCTCTGAGAAAGCCAAAACGAATAGTTCCTGTAGGGCAAACCCTTTCCCCGTCCTCTGAATCATCGTCAGGAAGTAAGGGTTCCATCTGAACTTAACCCCCTAGCCGTGTGTTGCCTAGAGGCCAATTTTAATACAAATTAGGCCCCTCTATACAACTCGTGGTTACCGCTAAGAGTGGGCTTAAGGGTCAGTCAAAAAGGCCTATAATCTCACTCTTAACATAACCTATGTAGTCAGGGCCGCCGAGAGCCAGGTCGGGCCCCGGGACAATTCTCTACATCGGGTCCTGTGACAAAAACTTTTCGTTTTCTAAAAAAAAAGGTCCTCGCCTCGAAGAAAATAAATTTTCTCCTTACCTCCATTACTTCTTCTTCTTCTAAAAAAAAAAAAAAGTCATCGTTTCGAAGAACAATAAATTTTCTCCCTACCTCAATTACTTCTTCTTCTACAAAAAATTCCTCAATCAAAAAAAAAGTCCTCAATAAAAAAAAATCCTCTTAACTAAAACTTTTCCTTCCTCCAACTTTCAAACACATCACTTCCCCTTTCTCTTGTTATATCGAATTTCTCATGCGGAAACAGAAAACCCTATTGTCGGGCCCCCCTTATAGCGCTGTCGGGCCCCCCTTATAGCGCTGCCGGGCCCCCATTTGAGCCTGGGCCCCGGGAATTAGTCCCGACTACCCCCCCTCCAGTCGGGCCTGTATGTAGTTACATTCTAGTAACTTTATTTACAATAAAAACACATTAAGATGTTAAAATAAATGTAGTATTTTTACATTATTTAGTTTTGTTGAGATTGTAAAATTTACGTTTTCAATTTACGTTTTCAATGCGTTTCTGATTATCACCAAATATGTATTTTTTTATGCGTCCTTTACTCTTTCTCCAACTTATCCATGTCGGACATCTCAGGTAGAGGATTAACAAGAGTGCCCAAATCAAGACTTCCTAATTTGGGCAAAATGGAGGAAAGTTGTCCTCTTAATAAATAAAAACTTTTAATATATGGAATAATTAAAAGCAATAAACAAAATCATACGTTAACAATACTTTAAATTTGCAGATAATAAGATTCTTGTGTTATCAATCTGAGATGGCGTTCATCGTGTAAACCAGAGGCTCTCAAACTTATTTTGCCCAACGCCCACTTTGAGAATAAACATTTGTGTAGTGCCCCCCAAATTTTTTTAAGTATATTATATCTAAGTATCTAAAAAATACCTGTAATTGAACATACACAAAAAAATAGAACAGACTTCAAAAAATTTAATTAAAAGTAAAAGATAATTAATTTTGTTACAGTTAATTATTAATGAGATGGGACCAACTTGGAGAACTCCCGCACAAAATGTGGTCAAAAAACTGGCAATCCAAAAACATCGCGAAAAATTATAGAAATAGATCCGCGACGAATATAGAACCTCCTTTTTTGAAGTCGGTTAAAAAGATACGAGTTTAGGACAATGAGGATATCTTATTTATGAGCTTAAATGAGAATATTTTTTTTTCTCTGAATGGAATAAATAAAAAAGGATACACATCCACTTAATAACATTTAGAAATATTTTTGTTAATATTTAAAGAAAGCTTTGAATTTAACACTTTACTCTTAACTAATGTGAGGGATAAATCTCATGCACTTTAACGAGTTTAGTAATATTGTGTCCAGAATATGCAGCCTATTTCTCTTCTTAGTTAGCAAGGTTGTTACTGCACTAACTGTACGCTCAGATAAATACGATGATGGGAATGCTATTAAGAATCGTTGAACCGTCGACCATAATTCAGGATACAGTTGTAGAATTGGCTTCTGCAACCAAAATTTTAACATTTTTGAATTTAAATTTTAATTCTTTGTTTGTTGTCAATTCTATAAGTTCTTCTTCCAACTGGGATGATGCTGCTGTATCGATATTTGAAAAAAGGATCTAACACCCAGGCTGGTCTATCCATGCTCAAAATTTACTGGAATCGTTCTTTGAAACCAGCGTGAACATTCTGTTGACAGTAAACAAGCAAGTTATCATTGTTGATGTTGGAAGATATTGCTAATAAACTAGTGAAGTTATTAAATTCACGTCTGTTCATATTTCTTTTGTGAAGTTGCAGTTTGGCCACGAAAGCAGCAACAACATTTTTTATTTTAATAAAGTTTAAGTCGTAGCCTTGAAGCTAGAAATTAACATCAATATACATTTTGTAGAGGTCTGTAAAGTAGGCAATATCATGCTTTGATATGATGAGGTTATCGCCTAATTCTCTGTCTTTGTTTCACAGAAACTCTATCACAGAATCCAACAGATTGTAAAAGCGAGTCAAACAAGTACCTCTTGATAACCAGCACAATTCTGTATGAAGCAACAAACGGTTGAAATTTTTCATCATTGACATCGCAAAGCTGAATAAATGATTCAGTGAGTCGTTTTTGATCTCATTAATTGCTTTGATGATATATTGCAGTGAAGTCTGCAGACGTTTACTTAGATTTTTTGCATCCAAATAATGGCGATAAATGACGCAGTGTATGGCAATTACATTCGGAACTTCATTTTTTATGTATGCTATGAAGCGTCTGTTTATCCTGGTCATATAAGGAGCGCCATCCATAGCAGCTGATAAAATATTATTTAAAGACATTTTCTTTTCGTCACAAAAATTTTTCAGTGTCTTAAATATGGATTCTCCTTTTGTATCAGTTTCTAAGTTTTTGGCAAATAATAATTCTTGTTCTATTTTCTCAACTTTTCAGGTACCTAATACATATATTTTTTTGTGTAATTACATTATTGTTAAATTGTATTTATGAAAGCAATAAAGTCATTTATTATTATTATTATTATATGCCAACAATAACGGTTCATTAGTTGGTAAAGTAGACTCATCCAGCTCAATTGACAATTGGCATGTCTTCAGATATTTACAAAATGAGTCTTCTATGTATTTAGCCATCTCATCGATTCGTCTTTGCATGGAACTGTTGCTCAGAGGATTTTTTTGGATGTCTGCCGTTGGTTTGTGGAGTACAGTGATTATGACTTTTTTAACTGCCGGTAAAATTAAATCTTCCCCAATATAACGTGTTTTTCCTGGTTTAGCAATTAACAATGAAATACTGCACAAAGCCCGTAGTCCTTCGTCATCTTTTCGAGAAGAGTTTGAAAAAAGTTTAGATATAAAGGACTGAGCTACGTGTTTCTTTTCCAATTCTTAAAAATATATTACATCTTTGTCTTTTTTATCCGGATGTATTTTTTTCAAATGTTTTTTCAATCTCGAAGGTTTTATGGTTTCATTTGAAAACGTTTCTTGACAAAGAAGGCACATTGGCGATGATAAATTTGTAGGATTTTCTATAAATCCATAGGTATCTAATAATATATTCTGCACTATACTGCCCCACGATTTTGTAACGAAAATATGCCAATAACACGGTTATTCGAGTACTGAAGCGGTATCATCTGCACCATATTGTTACCATCCTAATGTCATTTGTGACATTTATAAGTTTTATGGTATATATTTTATTTTTTTGTTTCTATTGAGTTCGTTTTTATAGTGTTAGTTGAAATACCTTTAGGACATAAAGGCACCTTGTGTTTTACGAAATTGTACACCCTTAGGGGTGCTGGAGGTCATCAAGGGGCATTAAGGCGGTTTAGGAGGAGGTGACACATTGAAAAAATATGTTTTAATACGTATTTTGGCAGCTCTATAAATAAAATTGTTTCAATACCTACTTTGCTTATAGAATACCGTATTAAAACAAAAATTAAGGTAGATATCTACCTATCAGGAGCGGTTTCTCCATTGGTACATTTGTGCAGTGAACACCCAATTAAATTTGTTAATTAAATATTTTTTTTTTTGAGTTAAACGATTTTATTAAAAAATTCCACTAAAAATCAAAAAATATTTTACCAGATCCCTGTTGTTTTGATTGACCTATGTATACCTTGTTACAATACTTAGAAAACAGAATACGAACTCACAAAAACACAAAGAACGCAATAACAGCTCTAGGGAAACACAAACTTGAGACAGGACACGAATTTGACTACAACAATATAACAATACTCGACACAGAACAAAATTTGAAAAAACGCGAATTTCTCGAAATGATACATATAAAAAAACGCTAATACCATCAATGATCGCTGTGACATTCAATACTTAAATCAAATGTATTTTATACTACTTGATAAATAACTAATAACACAAAAATAAACAAAATAATAATAATAATAATAATGAAAATAATAATATAATAAGAATATTAAAAAAAGAAAAAGAGAGGGAAAAAACCTTATAATAAAAATCTTGTACCAATCATGACCCTAATAGTCCAAACTATAAAAGACCAAAAAAAAGAAGAAGAAACGACAAATGACATATGTCAAATTAAAAAATTTTCAACCTTGTTACTTGATAAATCTCGAAGCGCATGGTAGTTGCATAGCAAAGTAAAATCACAAAAAAAACCAAATAAAAAATTTTTCAATTCCGGACCTTTATGAGGGCCCGAAAACGTAAAAAAAGGGGTAACAGCACCCTGACTATCGAAACTGATACCACAGCATCAAACACCGGACACGAAAATGACAAAAATTCAATTACAGAATAATAAAAAAGGATCTAAAACATTTAAAAATTAATTAACACACCCCATAAAATGTACTAAAGGTAAGCCAAAAAATATAACTAAAAACAATGTAAACTATATATATTATAATGAAACACGAAATCCCAAGAATATCAAGTTAATGATAAAAAGTCTTCAAAGAAATAAATTTAAAAAGTTTCATCTAAGTATTTAGACTACACCCTGTATAGTGATAAATTTGACACGAGCAAAAGTAACTAAATGTAGTGAGACAATGTTACCACACGAAAATTATAATTTTTAAAATGTAAATTTGTAAAAAAAATTACAACACGGATTTCAAAATAACCTATTAATTAATGAACAATAAATTATCATCGAAATTATGAAATAAGCCGTTTAAATAAACTCACCTTTAAAAATCCAATAATCTAATTTTAAAGATGTAACTAAACTGTCAAAATTTTGATTGGCTAATTCCTTTTTCATCCAACTTGATTCAAAAATCCAAATCAGAATTTGTTGATGAAACAAAAGGGAGTGCTAAAAAAGTAACGAAGGAGGAAGGACACGAAGATTTTTCCTCCTAATTTCCTCTCCAAACTCCTTTTTCCTAAAAAAATAAAGAGACAGAAATAATAAATCTTCAATATTTATGTATAAATAATTAACTAGTGTATAAATATCAAAGGTAACATTAAATTTAACTTACCTACGCAATATCACGTAAAACTGCCCGAAGACGAGTCCCCAGGAAGTCATCATCGCCGCTGTATGCACCGGCATGCCACAAGAAAGACCCCAGTTACACGGGTATTTGATATCCTTCTGTTATGGACGCTGAAAAGAAATAAGTTTAACACTTGGACATCTCATATTTCACAGTGCTACACAGGTATTTTAATTAAAACCTATCCTTAGTGACCAATTAAAAGAAAGTACTTACCATAATTGAGTACTTAAGTAATCGTAAAGACGATAAATCTTTCTATTTTTTGTACAAAATAACATCACAATGTTGTTCAGAAATTCTGATTTAATTAGGTAATAATTTCATATAAGCCATCTCTTGTCCGTCTTGAGAAATTACCACATAGCCGGCCAAAAGAGATCTACTTACGTATTTAAAAGCGCCGTACGGTGGGTAGAACATTAAGCTCGATAGGTAACTGTATTTTTATAGTATAATGCGCCATTTTCGATCCAAAAATCGATCGTTAAATGACGAATTATTTTATTATTTTTGTTTCTATGTTAATTTTTTACATTTATGTAACAATATTCTGTTTCTTTTTCCCACATTAGTAACAAAGAATCTTTGAACTCGCTCTAAACCCTGATACAAATTATTTTGAATAAAACTACAAGTTATACACAGAGTCTCAAACTTTTACTCATTTTTATTTCAATACAAGAGCTGACAATATACGAGGTACAGAGGTGTCTTAAATACATGGATGAAAATTTTTAAACCCATTAGCTAAAAGAATTGAGTCATATCTTTTTATTAATTGTATCAGATAACAATTCAGCCGGAGCATTAAGTATTTGTATGGAGGAGGATGATTTGTGATTTTAATTATTAAAAAAAAAAAAAAATAATAATAATTTGGGTTGCTTAACGTGAAGCTCATTACAATTATAACGTCCCAACGTAGTGCAATATTACAATATCATTTCCCCCATTACAATATACAGGGTGTTAAAAAAAAGTGTCACAAAATAAAACGGGGGGTAGTATGGGTCAAAATATGCAGAAAAGTCTTAATAAACATATGTCCGCAAATGAATGGTTTCAGAGATACGGAGTGTTTTGTGTTTTGTATCATTTTTTGATTATCTTTTTTCATTCTCAAAAACTTGCTTTTCTTATCGGAATCTACCGATGTTTTTATATAGATACTATTAGCAGTTATTATTTTGTTGTGGGTGAATAATTTTATAAATTTTCGTTATGCCTGTTTACACTAATATTGAATTAGCTGACATGCATTTTATGTACGGTCGTGCAAATGGCAATGCATTGAAATGGAGGGAGGGCACTTTGAACATCTCATTTAACTCTATGTTGTTATTGTTTGTTTATAAATATCATTGTTTTTTTATAGTAATAAAAAATTGTTATAAACACAAAATGGTCCGTATCTCCGAAACCGTTAATTTGCGGTCATATATTTACTGCTTATTTTGGGTCATACTATTCACCATTTCATTTTGTGACACTTTTTTTTAACACCCTGTATATAAAAAAAAACACCAAAAAAAATTTTTTCTTTTCTTGTAGCACAACTGTCAATAATGTACAAATATTTTTAAAAATTAAAAAAACTACTCAAGAAGGCCCTGAGGACGGCCGAAAGCTTTACTTTAACACGAGTTTCATTTCCTCAACAAACACCTAAAACCCAAGAACTACAAGAAAAAATATAAACAAAGGTGTAAGAAAAAAAAACTTTAGAAAATGAGGTCTCCTTTTATAAAGTAGCAATATGTCACTATTTATGATGGGGTGACACAATTATGTATCGGAAACTAAGCATTTTCGGACATATTTTTATAAGAAAATGTTTCATTCTGTAGAATTGAATTAATTATTTTAAAACACCAAACCCGCCCCACGCTACTGTTTATTAGAATCGGAGATTTAACTAAAGAAATTATTGTGGTTCTGTTCGGTGTCTCAAGAACTGAGCTGGATAAAAAGGCCAAAGAAAGCTCGTTAGAGCGAGCACTCTTTTTATTGCGAAATGTCCCGTTTTGAATAATAAATTGGTGTCATTACGCAAGAGAAAATATCGTCAGCATTTTCTCAAGGATTCTCTTTTCTAGCTGAAAATGAACTCATCTCGATTCACGTAAAAGAGAATAGCCATAACAGGGCAAAATTAAATCTCAGAATGTCCTGTTTTTTTGTTTCGAGAAGAAAATGAGCTGTCCAAGGACAAATGGGTTGATACGAGTAGTGCTGGACTATTATAAAGACACCTTCAATACTTCTACTATTTGTATAACTAACTCTAAATAACTAACACCTGTCAATCCTGCTATCTGTCAGTAGTGCCATCTATCATTTCTATGTTGCATTTCGTTCATCTGTCGATTCTCACGGCTAGTATTATGGAGTGTAGAGGAAAGAAGGACAATCTCATATAGTTGTTTATCTCAAAAAGTTTCTTCCAAAATATATGAAATTAAGATGGCGCTCGTGCATTATAGAAGGGAAAGATCCAATGGTATACAGTTATATAGATAGCTCACCCATATATAAATCAGACGACGAAAAACACTATTATCGTCTATTATCAAAATTTCTCAACGTTTATAGGCTCAGTAGCTTTTCACAATTGCTTTTCACGATGCAGTTCGTAGTTTTTAGGCTATACCCTTCGAGCATTGTTACGGGTTGAAAATATTTGAATTAGTGACGTCTGCTCAGCTTCACCAATCTGTATAGTACTAGTAAAATATAGTAATATTTATTGGATTTAACTGTTTAGCTGGCCCATAACTTATAATAAATATTTGTTATTTTTATACCCGAAACAGTGGAAAACAGCCATCATAATACCGATCCCAAAACCCGATAAATGCCCTTGGACCCCAATAACTATCATCCCATCTCCCTCACAAGTTGTTTAGGAAAAGTGTTTAAGAAGATGATAATGTACGCCTTACTTGGTGGCTGGAATCAAATTCTCTAATATCTCAATTTCAAACTGGTTGCCGCAGAAAACATTCTACCATAGATGCACTAGTCAATCTAGAAAATGAGATACAAAATGCATTCCTTAATAGAGAATATCTTGTAGCAGTCAGTTTTGACTTATAAAAGGCCTGCAATAAGACCTGGCGATACTCTATCCTCAAACAATTACAGCAATGGGGGCTTAGAGGTAAATTACCAGCACTCCTTCAGAGCTTTTTGAATGACCGATCATTTCGTGTTAGAGTGGGAGCTGTAGAATCCTCATGAAGACTAATAGAGAATGGAATTTCACAGGGCTCTGTTCTTAGTGTTTCCCTGTTTTCAATAGCTATTGATTGCGTAATAGAAAAGACACAAACACATGTAAAAAAATTACTGTACGTAGATGATCTACTCTTCTTCCAGAGGCACAAGTCAATGGATATAATAAACTAATCCTTAAATGAGATAAACCTACTCGACGATACACTTAAATCACGAGGCTTTGTACTTTCTGAAGAGAAAACAAATTTAATCTATTTTTGCAGGCTGAGACTAGATCACTCAAACCCAGAACTATATTTGCAAGAATACCCAATACCTATAAAAAGCTCGTTTAAAGTCCTAGGACTTGTGTTTGATAGTAAATTATACTGGACAGACCAACTAAATCAGCTTGAGTCAAAATGTAAAAAAGCCTTGAACAATATGAAGTGTATGGCAAGTATTAAATGGGGAGCAGATAGGGAGGTATTGCTTAGACTCTACCAATGTGTTGTTCAAGGTAGACTAGATTACGGGACAATCGTATATAACTCCTGTAGACCCTCGAGACTTAAAAGGTTGGACAAAATTCAATATTCAGCTTTAAGGCTTGCGACAGGCGCCTTTAGAACAAGCTTCTAGCCGTGCCAGCTAGTAATATCAGCAAATAGAAAATATGTAAAACGCCTGTAACGAACTGTCAGATCATGATTTAAACAAATCAAACAGGGAACCGTACGAAAATTATAAATAGACGCAGAATATATTTTTTTAAATTTATAGACGACTACTCGAATGTAGCCATTTTCATAAACAAAATACAAATTCTTAAACTCAAGTACGACATATTATTTTATTAGCACGTATTGTATCTAATCAATAACAATTATTTGTAATTTGTAACATACCTTAAAATTTAAGATAGTAATGTGAAACTTGAGGTTAAGGAACAATACATCAAAATATTAAAATAAACTTCAAGTTCAAGTATTTATGGTGTGTGTGACTGTAAAGTCGACCGTAATAAATATGTGGTCTATCACAAGATGTCTTTTCAATTGAAAATGAAAAAGTGATGTATATTATAGGTACTGATGGCAACTATTACATAGAGGGTGTTAGTATTAGTATATCAAAAGGGGTGGTTTGGCTCTAAAAATTTTATAAAAAAATATTTACCAAATTTAATAATAAAAAATAATGTTTTTAATTCTTCAGTCTTCTCTTCCCGTTAGCTCCTTTTCTCCACCTGTCTCTATTGCCTCTACCTGTCCGCTTGTCTCTGCCTATCTGCTCTTATCTACGTATCTGCTAGTCTTACAGCCGGTTGCAAGAACCATTGTTAAAATCTCTCGTTAGCTAAATAACAAATAACTAACTGAGAATAAAACTGGCAACGGCGCTTTTCCAACCAACTGACAGTCTGTCGCTTCACAGCTGATCACGGGAGATTTTTAAATTAATAAAGTTAATTTGGTAATATTTTTTCGAAAATTAATTACAAATAAAGTAAAAAATGAAATTGAGGCTCAACCTGTACGGCTATGGTTAAATGTTAACACTATCCCTATCTTTTTTCGACATCGGCTCATATTTTTTAATAGACAGAAGCAAGGACAGTCGGTTCAGAGAAAAAATGTTTTACACATGAATATAATTTCTTAAAATAAATAGAATGACTTAAATGAAGAAAAGGTTCCAATAAGTCACTGGAAAAAGAGGAAAATACTCATTTAACTGCCCTTCTAGTAGTGCTCGATTAAAAATCTGTGATTTGTGGTTTAAAGCAACAGTATTTAAATATAGTTTGTCCCTTTTATATAAACTAAAACTATTTTTCTTGTACTTACTTTACATTTTCTCTTCCCGTTTGTCACACCATGGAAAAGCACATTTCTTTCTACTGTACAATATTTTTTCAAATAGAAGTACATAATTAAAAATATGTTTAGTTTTTATCATGTGTGCAAACCCCATTTACTGTGGTAATATTTCCAATGTATTTTCTGTTTTTAACAGACTTCAAAAAAGAAGTAAGTTCTCAATTCATCGGAATATATTTTTTTGTGGATATTCAGCGACAATTCTTTACCATGTTGTCCGATTTCTGATTATTTTTTTGTTAGGAAGGGGGCTCCTCAGAGATGGTTTCATAATATAAATTTGTGTAAAGATCTGATGATGGAATTCATGAGAAAATAATCACTCTTCGTTTTTTGTAGTCGTCAGTTTTTTTAAATTAATTTAGTAACTTATACATTTTTCAATGAATCAAAGTAAAAAACTGTTTAAATTTCTAAAGTTCAGTATCTATTTTTTAGTTAGAAATGGAAAACTGGAGGAGAGATGGTAAAATCTCTGGTATGAGAAATAAATTCACATTTGACCTATTCTTGAAAATCATATACAGTTCCTTTAATCCCTTCAATTTGGATGCTATATTTCTTTTCTAATGAACTAATGCTAGAATTTATTTTTTATTTAAGATCAACTTTCTATTAGTACAATATTGGAATTTCTCTATTGTTGAGAAAATTAAATAATTAGCTTTTATAGGTTGTGTAATAGTCGAAATTTAGAATTTTAAATAATTGATACTATGTATAAATTACACTTATTTACATTAATATATTTGCTTTCACATTTGTAATTTACAGATTTGTAGGTCATAAATAAAACACTAAATTCATTTTAAAATTTTATTTGTTAGGATTAAATTAATATACACAAAATACATAACATAATAAAAAAATATAATAAATCTACAATAAATAAAAATACATTTAATTTGCCCATCATTATTAAGAATTCTAATTCTAGAAAATAAACATTCAATCCAGGATTTCTTTTTGGTTATGACAGGTTTCAAGTTGACTAATAATTTTGTGTTAAAATTTACAGTTTGCCTAACGTATTGGATACGTCTACTTAGCCAGTTCCACATATTTAATAAATGTATAAAAAGAAATGGATTATTTCAACATAGGTACAAACAATAAAAATGTTATTACTGATAGTAGTTTACTGCTAAATATTTACTTTTTCTGAAAATAGGCAGGAAAAAACTATAAAATTATTCATGCTATCATCTCATTAAATATTTTAAAATACTTAGCAAACACCTATATTACTGCAAAGTAATGCCTATTTAAAAATAAAAATATATTGCTACAAGGCTATACCGCCGTCATAAGCCAAACCCCCATAACTGACAAATTACAAATATTTGAGGTTATTTGACCATTCTGATACTAACCCATTTTTCTTTTTAAAAAGTAAACAAAATACCAGCAATTTTTATTCTGTATCCAAAAAAGTCAACTTGATTCTACAATGTAACTAACATTTTTCTAGAGAATTCTTTTCAAAAATCAACTCAAAACATTAAATCACACTTATTTATATAACTAGTTAAAAACATTATTCATAACTTGTCTTTAATTCAACAAAAGCAGCTATATTGGTAACAAAATATTGGCTCTAATAAATTTCTTTTATTGCATATATCTCCATTCTATAGTTTGTGTAGTTACTGGGGCAGTATACAGGGTGTACCAATAAAAACTCCCAGGTCGGATATTTTGGTAAGTAATATAGATATTTTAATTATGTCAAAGCCAGTTCATAGAGCGCTAAGATAGCTTTAGTTTTAGATATAAATTGATTTTAAATAGGTCAATATGTAGGTGGCGCTGCGCTCAATAATTATTTTTCGATGGGAGGATCTTTCTTATGTAGCGCATCTTGTAAAAAATGCATTTTTAAGCAAATTTTGTTTTATGAACTAATTCGATAAATCAAGCCATTTTTGATATACAGAGTGGGTCATTCAAAACAGTTTCATCCTGTTTTTTAGCATTAATCATTGTATTTTTAGAAAATGCTAAAGCAGGTCGATTTTTATTTCAAATTAAACACATTTTTACAATACAGATATCTGTCATGTGTTAACCCCCTCCCTTCCACTTCTCCAACCCCTTAATTTTAAATAAGGAATGTACCATGTGCGGCACATTATTAAAAAGGTAATTTTATGGGAAAGTCAGAAATATGACATTTTATTGCTAAACTTTTAATTTTAGCGCCCTCTGTCGGGATAAAAAAATCTGTAACGTATTATAAAGTGTGACACTTCATTTGAAAGCTAATTTAAATACTAATTCAATGCGCCACATAACATTAATATAAATATTTCCATATTGCACTTGCAACAAAATAAAGTTAGCAATAATGTTTTAAATAATGCATGACTAATTTTTAAACTATTGCAAGTGCAATGTGGATTGGATATTTATATTAATATTATGTTATTAATTAATGTTATGTGGTACATTGAATTAGTAATTAAATTTGCTTTTGAATAATGTGTCACACTTTAAAATACGTAGTTTTTTATCCCGATAGAGGGCGGTACAATTAAAAGTATCACAATGGACAGTCATATTTCTAAATTCCTTATAAAATTACCTTTTTAATGATGTACTACTCATTGTAGTATCACACTCTATAATACGTAGTAGTTTTTTATCCCGCTAGAGGGCGATAAAATTTAAGTAACATAATTTACAGAAATATTTCTGAATCCCCCATTTAATTACCTTTTCAATGATGCGCCATACATGGTATATTACCTATTTAAAATAAAGGTGTGTAGAAGTACAAGGGAGGGGGTTGACATATGACAGATGTTTATATTGTATAAATGTCAATAATTTGGAATAAAAATCGACCTGTTTTAGCATTTTCTTAAAATCTAATGAATAATGCTGAAAAACAGGATGAAACTGTTTTAAGTGACCCACTCTGTATAATAAAAATGGCTAGATATATCGAATTAGTTTATAGAACAAAATCTGCTTAAAAATGCATTTTTTACAAGATGCGCTACACAAGAAAGATTCTCCCATCGAAAAAAAATTATTGAGCGCAGCGCCATCTACATATTGACATATTTAAAATCAATTTATATCTAAAACAGAAGCTCTCTTAGTGCTCTGTGAACTGGCTTTTACAAAATTAAAATATCTCTATTACTTACCAAAATATTCGGCCTGGGAGTTTTTATTGGTGCACCCTGTAGATATTTTAAAGTTTTATTTGTGAGCCAAGCCTGTCTTGTTTTAAGATTAGTGGTCCATACAACAATATTTTTAATTTTGTTGTTACAAAGTTTTCCTTTTTTAACTGTAGGGTTTTGCTTGAGAGTCTGTGCAGGGGGATCGGCAGAGTCCACTTGGACCAGGAAAGGGTTTAGTAGATCCCTTGGGAGTGAAGAGACTACTAGGAGAAGCAGCTACGGAGACTCCACTGGAAAGAGGCATAATATCAATTATTGATTCGTTCACCTACAGAATAATAAATAAATATATATGATTCTAGAGCTCTTAAAAGTATGTTCCAAAATATAATGATATAACAAAATTTATAGGTAATTCGTCATTGAAGAAGTTGTAACTCGAACCTCCATAGAGATTATTCAGCACATATGATGTATCACTCATTCAACGATGATATTTAGCTGCAGTTAACTAGGACTCATGTAATTATTTATTGCAATGCAAGAATCTAATTAGACCTACAGTTATACTTTAGTAAAATATGTAAAAGTTCCCTTCAGTTTCAAATTTATCTTCATATTGCACTAATTTTCCTACCAACATACAAAGTATTTGTGATAATTATACATGATGGTCCAAATTTGACATGTTTATAAGATTTTACTAAATTAGCAGGGGATAAAGCACTTTTGATGTCACACCTTTTTGTTTTAATTTAACATGTTATTTTAAATCCCGTTATAAATTCCTCCTCTGAGTAAAATGCAAGAGTGATTTTTAAAATATCATTATTTTCTTTGGGTGTTTAAATAAAAAATGGTAAATATTATTACCTCGAAAAATTTGTACCCCTTAAAAAAATAAATTTTACATATGAAACTATGTCAAATTATTAAATTATTTTTCAAAATAAAATATTTATTTGAGATAATAAATTATGACAAATTTAGAAAATCACCCTATATTTTCTAAAAAGGATTTATAACATAACTAAGCATTTCATGTTTTTTTTTTCTCAAAAAAGGTGACAATGGTGGGTTATAAGGTTTCGATATCCAGTTGTATCATGTAAAAGCGTCGAATTTTGTCCACCATGTACAATAAAACAGCTAAGTTTAAATAAAAAATATAAAATTATTTTCATTATTATAACATTTATTTCTTACCAAAAAATGCAGCAGTGGAATCAAAGGAATTCAACGGGGACTCTATTTGATTATAAAAAAATGCTTTAATTTGAGTCCATCTCATCAAGTTGGAGATTTACCATGCCCCCTTCTCGTTTTTCACCCTTAAACAAATAAGGAAAAATTTAAATAAACAAAAATAATACTAAACGTTAGTCATTTCCAATTTTAATTTTTAACTTTAGCAGCTTGAAAAATCTTTAAAATGGGAAAAGACAGATATTGCTAAAATTGTATAAATAATAACACATACAAAAGAAGTTTTATATTGTATATATAAAAGTGATTTAATTTCTGTTTAAATTAAAATCCTATTAATTAATCTTTTAAAATATAAAATTTGTGTTAAATAACATTATTAGGTACTTTGCTTAGAAAATTAACTTTAAATATATTACTGCATAAATTTGATTTCAAATAAATTTTTTCTTTTATTACTAAGAAGGCACAATATTCTATACTATATAGAAGGTAAGTATATTAATGTTACTGTCCCAGGAGGGTGGGTGTACAAATATTATGAATATGCATATATGTATAATAAAAGTGACCTTTGAATGAGACAAACAAATACGAACCTTGTCCTGTCTCTCCTTCTATTTGACCTCTTGTAAAGTTTAGTTTTCTTTTTGTTGTAAGTATCTCACTTTCAGATTTCCTTGTATCAGTTTTATATTTAATCAAAGCTAGTTATTCCTAATTAGTATTTTGGCCATACAACTTCTTAGCCATGCAATAAAGAGGTCTTCTTTAATTACCTAAAATTTTAACCCCAAAAATGTAGTTGGAAATACAAATTAAGTATGTAATAAAGTGAGTGTTTTTGAAGGAATTTTATGTACTCATTATTAATTTACTTATATTATTAATTTACTTACCAAGTGGTTTTTCTTCTATCAGTAGCAGTAAATTGCTTGCGATTTTTTTTTGTCAACCATTATAATACTTCAACTAAACGAACTCAAATTGAACTTTTATAATATATATTCAAAGTACCTCTCGACACTCACATAAATTGGCTGGAATAATTGAAAAAATCTAAAATATTACTCAATAAAAATTCATCTGTCAAAGTAAATGACGAGCAGAGCTGACAGAGGAAGCGACGTTGCCAGTTCACGTCGTCGTTAAAAATTAACAGAAGAATGCAACCCGTACTACACCTTTAGTAAAAGATTTGGGTTTAACGAGTCATTAGATATTTAACGATCGTTGTTGCAACCCGCTGTTAACCTGTCTGCTAATCTCTACCTGTGTGTGCTGTTCGTGTCTGCCTGTCTCTGCCGTGTGTATCTGTCCTGCCTCTACCTGTTCTTCTTCTGTGGACGTCTGTCTATCTCTGCTTATTTGTCACTCTGTATACTTTTTACTTTTTTTTTAAATAAAACTTCCTTTACCTTTTTTATTTTATTCTTACAATTCTCAAATCAATCCAACAATATCTACAATATAATTAACTAAGAATCCAAACATAATCCAAACTCCAAAAATTCTAACTTAACACCTCCACTGACAATTCCTGACAATCTAATTTTTCTCAATTCAACAAAAATCCCGACATTTTGATTTTTACTTAAATATTGATTTCAGTTCATCACTCCAGTATCGTTCAATTTAGATCATAAATTTGATGACGTCAGGAATTTCTATATTAGTAATTTCGACCAACAATGCTCTATCACAAAGAGCGTTAATTGATAAATTTCGATATAGGAATATTAAAACGTAAAGGTCTTAGTTACCGAGATACAGGATTTTATAACTGTTAAATCATTATTCAAAATTTACCATAAAACAAAAACGTCTTTAATCATTTTTTTTTAATTTGATCTACCAAGATCTTGTCAAAAACATAAACTATAAAAAATTTGACACGTACTTACTAGATAAGAATTTAAAAATATTAAGTCCTTACAAGTGATTAAGAACATAATATGTAGACTTTGGTTTAGAAACAAATTTCTGCGACACTGCGTTCATTTTAGCTCCATAAAAAATTAACTTTTTATTTACTAAAAATGAACAAAGGATTTAAAAAAATAATAATAAAAATTAGAAATATTATTTTTTCCAGTGTCGTAAAAAATAGGGGATAAAATTAATATTAGCCTTGATAGCGCGTCACAGGTAAAAAATTTTAAAAGTAAAAATATGTCAAAATATTACTTTAATAAAGAGCATATCGGTCACCAAATTTAAAATTAATATTTAAAGGTGTTTTTGATTTATGGCAAATTTTAAGTTTTGTTAACATCCTGCACCTCGGTAACTAAGCCCATTAAGGGTCCATGTTTCTATATTAAAATTCATCAGTTTACGAGAGCTTTCTGGGGTAGAACTTTGTAGGTCGAATATACTAATATCATGTAGAGATAAAATAATTAATCGGGAAACAATGCGTATATAACATAATACATTTTCATCTTATATTTACATAAATTGGTTTCCCCTTGTAATGGGGCGCTGTGACCCTACAGCCCTTACAAAAAAGCCGCTACTAAATTATATTATAAAAAGAAACAATCTACTTTCTAGGTGCTATGTGGTACAAGTGGAATAAACATACTTTTAACATTCCTGTTATCCACCGTGATGTAACATCTATTAGTACTTTCATTTATCATTCCTATGCTCTTATTTTTTGTCGTTATACCGTTTAACACTTTTCGCTTTTAAATAAGGGCAGAAGCAAGCTTAATTTAAAAAATCTGGCCTTGGTTTATGAATTATACGTTAAATACCATACAAAAAAAGTCGAAACACTAGGCAGCAGTTATCAAATCGAGAAATTGAAAAATTAGATTGCGAAAAATTGAACACAACACCATGAAGTCGACTCCAGACTCATATTTAACGGCTTTATCACTTTTACACGCAATTACACCTGACATCAATGGCCATTCCATCATACAAAAATGTCATAAAACTCGTAGCGCAAAGGAAAAAGCAATAAAAGAAGAAAGAGAAAAAAGTCTGTCGACTCATTTACGTTGTGTTACTTTCTGCCTTTTTGTCGAATAAACAGAGACGCCTTTTCTAAGGCACGATTTTATTTTTAATGGTTTTTTTATTACTACGAAGAACTGATAAAAGATTTTAAGCCATCCATTCCTTGATTTGGTATTAAGCTTAAATTTTATATTCATAATTTTATTTTTTAATTTAGAGTAGTAATTACTGGTATATCCGAAAATTACTTGCAATATTTTAATATTTTGTTTGTATTTATGTAACTTGCAATTTACATACGTCAACAAATATGTTCTGAGCCACAAGTGTCATGTCAACTATGAACTGTCACTATCACAGTTTTTATGTTTTATCAAATTTTTATTGAGTCCGGTCCTGAACATGATATGATACATTGCTCGGAGTATGATACATATTGTTTACATTTCAGTGCCGAAAAACTTAAATTTTATTCGATATTAAGTGAATTTAATCTATAATTTAGTGATCAAGTTACAGTATTAGAGATACTTCATCCAACAAACAAACTGTGAGTTATTTTTATCCATTATTATATACAAACGGAATTATTGATTCAACCCACGTTTAATTGAGGACAAACATCCAGCCGTTATCAGTACCTACAGTACACCTGTCACAGGGTCGTACTTAGGAAAAATTCGGAGTATACCATGTCAAGTGTTCAATCCCATTCATCTAATAATCAATCATACTCATCGGCTCTTAATAAAAATGCACCTACATTCCCTACGAAAAAACAAGCCATTTTATTCAATGCATTGGACGACACCAAATTGGAAGAATATTTAGTAGCTTAAGGAGAAATAATAGAGCCAAGAAATATATTATTTTCCTCACGTTTGTCAAATAATCGTATTTGCATTTACCTTTCCAGTGAATAATTAGTAGACCAATTTATATCTCAATCCGGTGAAATAAACGTGAAAAATGAAATTCTTAGAGCAAGAAAACTTATAACTCCGAGTGAGAGGCTGTTACTGTCTAATGTTTGCCCTTCAATCCCCCACAATATTATAGAAGACGAATTCAAAAAGCTTGGCATCAAACAAGTATCACCTTTAACGTTTTTAAAAATCAGCAGTCAGCTTCCAGAATTTCAACACGTTTGAAGTTTTAGAAGACAGACTTATATCCAACCTCTAGAAAATGTTACCCTACCAGAATCATTCTTAATCACCTACGAACAAACCTCTTATCGAATTTTCATAAGCCTTGATAAACCATCCTACTTGATTTGCAAACAACCTGACCATTTCGCACCGAACTTTCCCAATAAGGACCAACTTCATAATACACCCAATCCCTCGACATCTGTAATCACACCATCATCATCCCAGCCATCATTACCCACGCCGTCGTCATCGTTATGCACACCACCACCAGTATCTCAGAACACTCCATCGAGCTCAACACAACCTTCACAAAACAGCAATCCTTCTGCCCAAACTCCCCAAACAACAGTTGAAAAGAGTAAGCTAGGTACACCTGTCATACCAACAGCGATGACACAGAACGATGAAACTCAAATAGAAACGGAACTAACAACAAACAAGCGAAACATATCTGAACTTGATACAACACCATCACCCAATCAAGAAAATGAAGAACCTACCTTTAAGATACCAAAACCTCGAAAAAAGTCTAGGCATAATGCTGACCCCCTAAAAGAAAAATCAATCCAAGAAATGATGTTGCCAACAAAAACACTATTTGATAATCCATCACACAATTTCGTCTTAACTTACGACCAAACTACTGATTTTTTTGAAAATTGTTCAGGTTCTAAAGATATTCTGAGCTTGATTAAAACATATACTACTGACATTCCTGACTTTTTAGATATGCTTACCAAGCTCAGACCATTCTTCACAGATAAATCAATGAAAACAAAATGTACCAAAATGAAAAACAAAATTATTAGACTACTGGATACAGACCCAACACCCGACCCAGATAGTGATGCTTCGTGCTCATCTCAAAAAACTGTAGAAAATCCTTAACAAATACACATATCGAAACACCTAACTACAAACAATGTAACTAACTTTTAATATTCAAATTCGATTCTATACTTTAATGGAACTTAAATGGGTTTTACGCCTTTTGAAATGTTCAAACAGCTATGCTCTGAAATTACCCCCAGCGATCATATGCTTACAGGAGACCAATTTTATAGGCCAAAACAAACATAATATAAGAGGGTATACTTGTTTTCATAAAAACCGTATTAATGCAGAAAAGGCTAGTGGAGGAATTGCTGTATACATAAGTGAGAAATTTGTAGCCTAGTCTATACCAGTTGTCAGTAATTTAGAAACTGTTGTATTATCTATTACGATGCCTAAAAAAATTCACCTTTGTAACATATATATACCTCCAAATTTACAAATTACGGAAAAAGACATCACAGATTTACTAGACCAGGTACCTTCACCTAGAATAATCGTAGGTGATTTCAATAGCCATAATCCTATATGGGGTTCTAACGGGATAAACCCCAAAGGGAAAATTATTGAAAATATAATAAATACAAAACACCTAAACTTATTAAATGATGGAAGACCAACAAGATATAATATTCTTACTGTCTCCAAGTCAACCATTGACTTAGCTCTATGCGATCCAATCTTATCACCAGCCCTCTCCTGGGATGTTATACCTTTCCTATATGGAAGTGACCACTACCCTATTAAAATTTCCATAGAAACGAATAACAACAACAACACTGAAAATTCTCACCTATATCTCAAATGGAATCTTAAAAAAGCCTATTGGTCTAAATTTACACAATCTATAGAAACAAAATGTTCCGATTTAGAAAAAACAACGGAAATACAAGACATCAATGAACTAATGCAATGCTTTATATCCATCATCCTCAGTGCAGCAGAAGAACATGTTGGTAAAACTAAAATCTTTCACAAATCTAAACCACTTCCGTGGTGAAACTCAAACTGTACCGATGCCATAAAAAATTATAAAAGGGCTTTTAACAAGCTAAAGAAAAATAATTCCTGGCAAAAATTCCTCTCTGAGATTAACAATACTACTCCTCTGAATAAAGTTTGGGAAAACATTAATAAAATATCCGGTCGTAACACATTTAAAAAGATTCCGTTCTTAACAAATAACAGAAAATTAGTGTCATCTAACCAAGATATAGCAAAACTTCTTGCTGAACAATATGAAAATAACTCGAGTAATATAAACTATTCTGAAACCTTTACTACACTGAAAACTAACAAAGAATCCGAACCTGTAGAATACAATGATAATCAAAATAATAGTCTTAATTCTACATTTACAATAGACGAACTAAACTATTCTCTAAATAATACTAAAAACTCATCACCGGGCCCTGATAATATACCAGCTATCTTTCTACAAAAACTCCCCCAAAATGCAAAAACATATTTACTTAAATTATATAATATGATATGGCACAAGCACTTATTTCCTTCTAGTTGGACAGATGCCGTAGTAACACCAGTACTAAAACCAAACAAAGATCGCACCGATCCAGACTCTTACAGACCGATTTCTCTCACCAATGTGGTATGTAAAATTCTTGAAAGAATGGTGAATAAGAGACTACTGTGGTTCTTGGAACATAACAATCTAATTATCAAAGAACAAAGCGGTTTCCGGCATAGAAGGTCCACCACTGATAGTCTAATCGATCTAGAATCGGAAATCCATGAAGCCTTCACCAATGGACAAGAATGTCTCACTGTTTTCTTCGACATCACTGAAGCATTTGATATGACATGGAAGTATGATATCATCAAAACTTTAAGTAACTGGAATGCCAAAGGAAATATTCTGCATTTTATAAACTTTATAAACAATTTTCTTAGTAATCGTCAGTTCAGTGTCCGAGTAAATGGTTCTACATCTAAAACTAAATTTCAAATTAATGGCATTCCCCAAGGTTCGGTCATAAGTACCACTCTTTTTCTGACAGCAATAAACAAAATTCTAGATAATAACCCTAAACTTGTAAAAGAAAGACTGTACGCCGATGATCTCGTGTTATTTTTGAAAGGAAAAAACACCCAAACCCTCCAAAATAAGCTTCAATCTGCTTTAAATGGCTTAGAACAATGGTCGAACGAAGTAGGATTAAAATTTTCGACAACTAAAACAAAATGTGTCCTTTTCTCTAAAAAACATAACCCAATAACACCAAATCTCAAAATATATGGAAATAATTTATCATTTGTAGAAAATATAAGATTCCTGGGCATGACATTCGATAGAAAACTCAACTGGAAATCACTTGTTAAGTGTTAAGAGATCTTGCCAAAATGGACTTAATCTAATGAAAACCTTGTGCAACAAAAACTGGGGGTCAGATTACAAAAGTCTCTTACATGTCTATAAATCCCTAGTCCGATCAAAACTAGACTATGGATCAGTGGCCTATTCATCAGCCAAAAATGCAGTAGTTTCTCAACTGAATTCTATTCAAAATTCAGCACTGCGAATAGCCACAGGAGCGTATCGAACGAGTCCAGTTAGAAGTCTGGAGTGTCTAAATGGTGAACCATCTTTGGAATATCGAAGGAAATATCTCTCACTAGCCTATGCATCTAGAATACTTGGTGAAAAATCTCTTCCCACACTCCATCATACCATTGCAAATAGATTCAAAGAAATATACAATAGTAAACCTTGCTTAGATCCACCTTTCTATGAGAGAGTCAACAAATACTTATGCTCATTAGATATCCAATTTCCTGAAGTTTTCAAAGCAAATGAAAACACTCCGCCTTGGATCATTCCACTTCCATCCTTTGACTTATCTCTTACCCAGTACCAAAAGTCGAATACTCCTCATTCAATTATTAAACAACTATTTCTTAATAAAATTGCATGCTACAAAGACTATTATCATATATACACAGACGCATCTAAATCTACCACAGGTGTAGGTTCAGCGGTTGTATTCCCCAACTCACATTTTGAATTCAAATTACCCTCTTCCACCAGCATTCATACAGCAGAACTATATTCCATCTTGCAAGCACTCACTCTCATTAATCAACAAAATTTATCCAAATCAATCATAGTAACAGATTCTCTCAGCTCTCTACACACTATAAAACAGCTATATACCAATCATCCACTAGGACTTCTTATCAAATCCGGGTTATCACAACTTCATGATAATAACTTAAAGGTACATTTTCTATGGGTTCCATCACACGTAGGGCTTCCAGGAAATGAAAAAGCAGATACTCTTGCTCGTCAAGCCGTCAACAGTAATACCTCAACGGTAGTGGAAAATATGATATCTGCGGATGTAAAATTATTCGTCAAAGACAAAGTGATAAGTGAATGGCAAAATCAGTGGCAAAGTTCGCGATCAGTGCTACGTAAAATCAAATCGTCAGTTCAACCTTGGTGCGAAGTAATCATAAACCGATCGTTATTTGTCACATTAACACGGTTACGTCTCGGCCATACAAGACTAACACATAGCTACCTAATTTCCAAGACAACCTGACCAGTTTGTGATTTGTGTAATACTGACCTAACCATCCCCATATTTTAATAAACTGTCCTAAATTCATCCAAGAAAGACAAATTACTTCACTTCCAAATGACCTAAATAAATTATTAGGACTTAATTGTAATTTTGTTAAATTATTCAATTTCTTGAAAATGATTAATGTAATTAACCAATTGTAATATTTAGTTAATAGCTAATAACCCTAGTGGTTGATGCTAATAAAAATAAAAAAAAAATAAATTTTTATTGTTACATATTGGTTACATATTATGTTTGTTTAAAATGGATATTTCGTTTTTAATCTGGGAGCTTTTCTACTACATCAAAAGCGGTATTTATCATAAAGCACTCATAAAATTTAATTACATATAGATTACATTGGCAACACTGTACACACTACTGCACACTCCCGTTTAAATGTCCATAGCTATTTTTATTGTGTCTTGATAATCTTTGCCATTAGCTATGATTATGATTTTTTTTTACAACAAAATACCAAATTTTAGATAATTCGTCGTCAATATCACGAAGTGACGTAACTCGAAAAAATTTAAAATTGAGATAAGTCACATATTATGTAAAAAAGTATTCTCTACAATTTCACGAAATTGCGTATTTTAATTCTTTACATTTATTAAAATAGCACGTATCTAACCGGTATATCTGATAATTTCACTAAGAGACGTTACTTTATAAAAAAAACTTTAAAACGCTATCTTGTAAAGTTGTGAAAATCGAGTTACGTCACTTCATGATATTGACGACGAATTGTTTAAAAATATAAGGATTACCTACTGAACTATTTACAAGGCGATCTTTAGCGAAAATAACTGAAAATATTAAAATTGATAATACAGTCATATTCTGTACCCATTTAACTTAAAAATTCTTTGATTTATTTTTCGATTTCTAAAGTAAACTGTAAATAAAAGTTGTGTTTTGTGATTCTTTAAAAAAAATAGTACCTTGTTCTCGAAAAAAAATCATAGAAGCTTAAAATAGGATAAATTGAACGTTTTAATTAACAGTGATTGAGCGTGAATAGTTAAGCTAAAATAGTCTTACCAAATTTCAACATTTCAACATTGGCCATTAATTAGGCCGGCCGATTTAAAAATCGAAAAACAAAGTGGAAGTGGACCAAAATCGCGGTGTCATAAATTTAATAAAACTATTTATGATAAAAATAATTGGTTGTGTGGTTGCGAAGAAACTAATAGTCTGTTTTGTTTTGTATGTGTTTTGTTTGGATGTGACGAGACTAGGTCAAAAAAAGACACAGACGTGGATAAGAATCGATATATTTTAAATCAAATTATAAATTTTATAAGATTTTGTGGACCTTCTGAGTTAGCTTTAAGGGGTCATGATAAGAAAGATAATTCGGAAAATAGAGGCATATTTAAGGAGCTGGTGAATTTTAGCGTCGAATTAGATAACGACTTAAAGGTTCATGTTTATGTTAGATGTTTATCACAAAGAACTTAGGAAAGAAATAGAAAATTCTCCTTTTGTTGCAGTGATTGCCGATGACACGACGTACGATGCTTGTGAATTTCAATTAGTTATAGTTTTCAGATATTTGTGTAAAGGAGTTAGAGATTTTGGAGGTTTTATATTCTCGATGGACACGACGCCAAATCAATCGCTGAATGCATTTTAAATGTTTTACATCCAATATTAAAACAGTCCCAATAAATGAATTGCTCAAAGCTATGACGGCGCGCCTGTAATGAGTTGTAGGACAAGTGCATGTTCTATTAATAAGCAAGCTAGAATATTTTTTCTAATTTATCTGGTTTGTGCTCAGGCTGAGGTCATGGCAAATGGAATTGGTGCAGACATTACGGTCCGCAGAATCGCCGGCCGTCAAACAAATCGGCCGAACGTTCAGACTCAGTCAGTTGAAGAATATTACCGACTTTCAGTATATATTCCTTTTCTAGATTATATATTAAGTGAAATGTCATCCAGGTTCCCTAGTGCTTCAATGCAAACAATAGGACAGTTGCAAAAGTTGCTGTCCCATAACTTCAGCGACGGAGATATAGAGGATGTTTTGCAAGGCGCTGAAGTATATAAAGAAGATCTTCCTTGTTTCTTAGCTTTGAAGGGAGAGCTAAAAATTTGGCAACAGATGAAAGAAAATATCCCAGCATCTCCAGTAGATGCCTACAAAAGAGCAACGGAGCTGCCAAATATTAGAACACTTTGTCAATTGCTGTGCACGTTTCCATTGACTACTAGCACTGCCGAGCGGTCTTTCTCCACCTTACGTCGATTAAAGTCATACCTTCGCAACAGGATGACAGAAGAGCTTTTAAATGGATTGGCTTTAATGCATATCCATCAAGACATTGCTGCAAAAATGTACGCTAATGAAGTGTTGGACATCTTTAGCAGGAAACATAAAAGAAAACTGTCTTTATTGAACATTTAATTTTTTCATTGTTTTGACACTTTCATAAACCTTCCTATACATACTTGAACTTGTAGAAATAAACTTGAAAGAATGACACTAGTTATTGTTTATGTTTTGGCCCGTCCGCCCTTTGTGCCCCTCCCAGAAAAAAATTCTGGATCCGACCTTGCTAACCCAGGCGGCCTGTTTCTTGGCAAAACTTGTGTTAGAAACCCCATAAATAGTAGTCATATATTAGATATAAAAGTATCCGTCCCTCATTAATTTTTTTAATTAAAATTTTATATCTATTTTGACAATACCGTGATAAATTTTTGCCCAAAGCCAGTTTTTTTAAAAATCTTTTGGGTAAAAATTTGGACGTGGCACCCCAAAAAATTTTTCGCTTTCGGTGGGGGGCCACCGACAGGGCGTCTCTGGCGCGGTTTTCACATTTCTTAAAAAACTGACTCTACCATCTCGTATTATCACAAGCCGCCACTGTGCTTACCATTGGAAATACTTTGTGATATTTTGTGTCTGGAGAACATTGAGAGCTTGAAATTTGTGCAACGTTAAGGCAGCACTTTACACAGACGTTTAAGAAAAAAAGCTGGGAAATAATCCTATTTGAAAACTGATTATTATTTATTAAAACAAAAGGCAGCAAATTTTCATGGATTTAATACAAAATGGCGCATAAATATTTTTTTGAAATTTGTTTTAAAAACATTCAAAATCAATACTTTTAGAAAGTTTACAAAAAAGTCCAGGTTTCTCCCTCCTAAGTTTTGTTATTGTTGGTATTTCTTAAAAATTTTACAAAAATCGGACTAAAAATAAAGGCTCAAAATGAATTATAAATTTTCAAGGTGTTCTGTTTGCTCTTGGTGGCTTTCTTCAATTGTTTTGTGATTGTCTTGTGTAATATAAATTTAGTTTTAAGACGTTAAATATATTTTGGAGATTTTAAAGTTGTTTGCTATTTATATATTCACTTTGTTTTTTGTACTTTAATTGTTGTTTTAGTTCTAAGTCTGTCATTTAAAATTGTTAATTTTCTGTGCTGTAATGTACTTGAAATATTAAATAAATAAATTAATTTTATAATCATGTCTCTTTGACGGACATTTTAAAATAAGACAATAACAACGAAAACGCTTTAAAATACTGCTCTCTAAAAAGAGCTGTGTAATCGAGCTAGACTTGCAAGTATTTGGAGTACAATGTATTGGTGTTAAAGGAATGCGATATAATAAAAACTTTAAAGTGCAAAAAATAGTTGTAAGGGGTTTTAAAGTAAGCCGACGATTTAACTTTTTTCTAAACGAATTCTATCAAAGCAATGAATATCTTATCTTGACAAATATTTTATTAATACTAAGTTCTTTAATTCCTTTCATACATTTTCCAAAACCAAAGAGATATATTACTTAATATACGTCATGGAATCGGAAAATCTCCAAATCCCCTTGTAATAAAGTCTCTTTTTTCTTCAAAGCGACTCGGCGACCCAGTTTGATTTCCTCGGCTTTGACGCATCAAATTCATCGGGATTTTTTGCAATGAGCTTTTGCTTTTGCTTTGATATATTCGATTTATATTCTGTGTTTTGGGTTTCGCTGCTCTTCAAGATTTTCTCTTTGTTGGTGTCAAACTTGTTACTAGTATATATTAGGGTTTCGTGAAGGGTCCCGAATATTTTCTTTTAGTGGATTTGAGAAACGGTAAGTGCCTTGTTATATTAGCTGGAAAATGATAAAGCGAAGCGAAACATTTTGATACAATGGGCATTATAATATAAACTTTTGACTGGGAATGCTGTTGGAAAATTGCTATGAAAACAATAGAAATATGTTGCTGTTAAAAATATAGATGCATGTAGCAAATTTAAATGCATCTTCCATAATTTTGAAGGAGGAATTTGGATTATTCATTTTCATATTTCCAAAATTGAATTAAAATTTAATTTGGCGAAGACCTGCTACTCAATCTCAATGCTAGACATATGTCTGCATCTCCAGTAATATAAACTCGACCAAAATAAATAACAATTTTAAGTGGCAGTTTTTACTAATAGAACTACTGCTATGACCTTCAGAGCAAAACAAACTAGATGGGGGAAATTATTATCTCTGCTCAGTCAGAGAGAGGGTCGTAGGGATTTTTCCTTTTTGTCCTCGAATTTGGCTAAATGACTGATTCGGTTCAGACCCTTTTTTTGATTGTACCGAGATAGAATCAATTATTACCTGGATAAACCTTATGTACACCGCAAATGAAAAAGAAGAATAATTTTAAGGTTATGGTATATAATTAAAACGTGTTTATAAAAAAATATATATGAGAATCTTTAGGTTTTATCCAATACCTAGTTGTAATTCGGTTGTAATAGGTAAGTCCTTTGAATTTAATAGATATATACAGCTTACGTACCGGTTAAAATAGATATCTATCTTGGGTGGCTCACAAAATAAATGATTAATATTATATACAATTTTCAGAATATTCCCAAACACTGAGGGTGGAAATATTTCGTGTGATAACACCTTCTAACTGATGGACTTGAGTTGGTATAATCAGAAAATTCCTACCTTGGAGATTGTCACTATCTTACATAGGCGAGGGTTGAATTCGAAGACCTCTTTGGAAGGGTTACTCGGCAAGATTGGATCCAAAGGTACGAATAGGTCCACTTATTTAACCTTCAATTAAAATATCGTCCTTTTCCTCATTTGTAGGTAACTCCAGTGACTAAGGGATGAAAATGGTGCCCCAGCAGTAAAGTTCTCAAATATAGCTGTCCTTGAGACTACCTCAAATTAATGTTATGTCCGAAATTGACTTGTGTGAAGTTAGCGCCCGGCGCTGGCGCCCAATATCAGCGCTTACCCCCTCCACAAAGACAAGTTCACACTGCTGAAATTCATCAAAACTTTGAGTAGTTGCAATTTTTCATTTAGATACTTTTCTTTCTTTTTCTCGTTAATAGGGGAGACAACAAGAAAATAATAAATTGAACATAAAAATATATCTATATAATTTTACGTAACTACAGCGTTTTGTATCACATATATTCTGCCTGTGAGGATTTTTAAGACCTCATGAGGACTATAGGTAATATGAAAATTATTTTTTTACGAGAAAATGGTGCGTTGAACCACATACTGGTCATATGGGATTTAATCTACTACTTGAGGACTACTGTTTCTAAAACCCCGGCGCCCTAGGTTAAAACGCACCCCTAAAAATGTATTATATTTTTTTACGAGAAAATTAGGCGTTGTGCCATATTCTGGTTATTTGGGATTTAATCTTCTACTTGGAAACTAATTTTATAAAAATGGCGGTTTTCTAAAACCCCGGCGTCATAGATTAAAAAACATCCCTACAATATTAATATATTTGTACAAGGAAACGACGCTTTGTGCCACATTCTGACTAAGTGGGAGTTAATCAGGTACCTAACGACTACATTCCCTAAAAATTTCAGTTTTCTAAAACCCCGGCGTCCTAGGTTCAAACGCAGCCCTAAACATGTATTATTTTTTTACGAGAAAATTATGCGTTGTGCCATATTCAGGTTATTTGGAATTTAATCTACTTCTTGGTGACTAATTTTTTCTAAAAATGGCAATTTTCTAAAACCCCGGCGCCATAGATTAAGAAGCACCCCTAAAAGATTATTATTTTTTTACGGGGAAACGGCGCTTTGTGCCACATTCTGACTAAGTGGGATTTAATCAGGTACCTCACGACTACATTCCCTAAAAATTTCAGTTTTCTAAAACCCCGGCGTCATAGGTTAAAACGCACCCCTAAATATATATTATTTTTTTACGAGAAAATTATGCGTTGTGCCATATTCTGGTTATTTGGAATTTAATCTACTTTTTAGTGACTAATTTTTCTAAAAATGACAATTTTCTAAAACCCCGGCGTCATAGATTAAGAAGCACCCCTAAAAGATTATTATTTTTTTACGGGGAAACGGCGCTTTGGCCACATTCTGACTAAGTGGGAGTTAATCAGGTACCTCACGACTATATTCCCTAAAAATTTCAGTTTTCTAAAACCCCGGCGTCCTAGGTTCAAACGCACCCCTAAACATGTATTATTTTTTTACGAGAAAATTATGCGTTGTGCCATATTCTGGTTATTTGGAATTTAATCTACTTCTTGGTGACTAATTTTTTCTAAAAATGGCAATTTTCTAAAACCCCGGCGCCATAGATTAAGAAGCACCCCTAAAATATTATTATTTTTTTACGGGGAAACGGCGCTTTGTGCCACATTCTGACTAAGTGGGATTTAATCAGGTACCTCACGACTACATTCCCTAAAAATTTCAGTTTTCTAAAACCCCGGCGTCCTAGGTTAAAACGCACCCCTAAATATATATTATTTTTTTTACGACAAATATAGGCGTTGTGCCATATTCTGGTTATTTGGGATTTAATCTTCTACTTGGGAACGAATTTTTCTAAAAATGGCGGTTTTCTAAAACCCCGGCGTCATAGATTAAAAAGCACCCCTAAAAGATTATTATTTTTTTACAAGGAAACGACGCTTTGTGCCACATTCTGACTAAGTGGGAGTTAATCAGGTACCTCACGACTACATTCCCTAAAAATTTCAGTTTCCTAAAACCCCGGCGTCATAGGTTAAAACGCACCCCTAAATATGTATTATTTTTTTACGAGAAAATTAGGCGTTGTGCCATATTCTGGTTATTTGGGATTTAATCTTCTACTTGGAAACTAATTTTTCCAAAAATGGCGGTTTTATAAAACCCCGGCGTCATAGATTAAAAAGCACCCCTAAAAGATTAAATCCCACTTAGTCAGAATGTGGCACAAAGCGCCGTTTACTCGTAAAAAAATAATAATCTTTTAGGGGTGCTTCTTAATCTATGACGCCGGGGTTTTAGAAAATTGCCATTTTTAGAAAAATTAGTCACTAAGAAGTAGATTAAATTACAAATAACCACAATATGGCACAACGCATAATTTTCTCGTAAAAAAATAATATATATTTAGGGGTGCGTTTTAACCTATGACGCCGGGGTTTTAGAAATTTAAAATTTTTAGGGAATGTAGTCGTGAGGTAGCTGATTAAATCCCACTTAGTCAAAATGTGGCACAAAGCGCCGTTTCCTCGTAAAAAATAATAATCTTTTAGGGGTGCTTCTTAATCTATGACGCCGTGATTTTAGAAAATTGCCATTTTTAGAAAAATTAGTCACTAAGTAGAATAAATTCCAAATAACCAGAATATGGCACAACGCATAATTTTCTCGTAAGAAAATAATATATATTTAGGGGTGCGTTTTAACCTATGACGCCGGGGTTTTAGAAAACTGAAATTTTTAGGGAACGTAGTCGTGAGGTACCTGATTAAAACCCACTTAGTCAGAATGTGGCACAAAGCGCCGTTTCCTCGTAAAAAATAATAATCTTTTAGGGGTGCTTCTTAATCTATGACGCCGGGGTTTTAGAAAATTACTATTTTTAAAAAAATTAGTCGCCAAGAAGTAGATTAAATTCTAAATAACCAGAATATGGCACAACGCATAATTTTCTCGTAAGAAAATAATATATATTTAGGGGTGCGTTTTAACCTATGACGCCGGGGTTTGAGAAAACTGAAATTTTTAGGGAATGTAGTCTTGAGGTACCTGATTAAAGCCCACTTAGTCAGAATGTGGCACAAAGCGCCGTTTCCTCATAAAAAATAATAATCTTTTAGGGGTGCTTCTTAATCTATGACGCTGGGGTTTTAGAAAATTGCCATTTTTAGAAAAATTAGTCACTAAGAAGTAGATTAAATTCCAAATAACCAGAATATGGCACAACGCATAATTTTCTCGTAAAAAATAATATATATTTATGGGTGCGTTTTAACCTATGACGCCGGGGTTTTAGAAAACTGAAATTTTTAGGGAATGTAGTCGTGAAGTACCTGATTAAAGCCCACTTAGTCAGAATGTGGCACAAAGTGCCGTTTACTCGTAAAAAATAATATTCTTTTAGGGGTGCTTCTTAATCTATGACGCCGGGGTTTTAGAAAATTGCCATTTTTAGAAAAATTAGTCACTAAGAAGTAGATTAAATGCCAAATAACCAGAATATGACACAACGCATAATTTTCTCGTTAAAAAATAATATATATTTAGGGGTGCGTTTTAACCTATGACGCCGGGGTTTTAGAAAACTTAAATTTTTAGGGAATGTAGTCGTGAGGTGCCTGATTAAAGCCCACTTAGTCAGAATGTGGCACAAAGCGCCGTTTCCTCGTAAAAAATAATAATTTTTTAGGGGTGCTTCTTAATCTATGACGCCGAGGTTTTAGAAAACTGATAGTTTTATAAAAGGTAGTCCTCAAGTAGCATATTAAATCCCACATAACCAGAATGTGGTACAACGCATCATTTTCTCGTCCAAAAATAATTCCCTCGTCTCTAATATTACGTATAGCCCTCATAGGTCTTAAAAATTTGCACAGCCAGAATATATCTGATACAAAAACGCTGTGGTTACGTAAAATTATATTGATATATTTTTATGTTCAATTTATATCATCTCATTACATATTATTATAAATTTTACTCATTAATAAATACCTAAATGAAAAATTGTAACTACTCAAAGTGTTGATGAATTTAAGCAGTGTGAACTTGTCTTTGTGGAGGGGGGTAAGCGCTGATATTGGGCGCCAGCGCCGGGCGCTAACTTCACACAAGTCCGGAATTGCACGTAACTGCACGTAATAAAAATGAAATATAACTATCTGTGACTACGATAGCCAGAAAAGAAAAAAGAATAGAATAGAATGGAAGGCCTGAGGTAAAAGGTGGCCTTTTTAAGAAGTTCTTTTTGCTAAATTGAAAATAAAATCCTCTTATGAGATTAAGTATACTAACAAATAGCAATACTTATTAAATTTTCAATGTCTTTTCGCTTCTAGTATCTTATATCCTTATAAAAAGATCTTCAAAAACACATGTTCCATGAAGGTATAATACTAGAGGAATCAAAAATGGTGGAAAGGATATGCACCGACAAAATTAATGACTTCTACAGGAAGTGAAAATAAAATATGACAGGTAATTTAAAATATTATTAGCCAATTTCTCACAATCACCTACTTAATTCCAAAATTACCTAGATTATTTGGGGTTTTAATTATTTGTAATGAATTAGACAATTACCTGAATAAATTTGAATGACATAATGTCATAATTAATGTAAATAAACAAAGAAAATGAACCCTGAAACCATCTATAGAATTCAAAACGTTTCTTTGTCCCTTTTAGACTCCTAGAACTCAACTACAAACTAATTAAGAAAAACAATGGAAAATATATCTACAGAGGACCAGAACGAATCGTCAAAACAAGAAAGAAATACTTGATAAAAGGTTAAACTTCTACAATTTCCAATTTGACAATATAAAAGGTATCTTTTCATTCTAGTTAACTCACTGAACATGAGAAATGGATCTCCTAATAAACTTCTAGCCAAAACGGTGTATACGGAGTGAGCTTTTAATAGATTTTATTCCTATTATACTTAAATAATAAATTAAAGTAAATTAAAACTTAAATATCAATACTATATATATATTATTTTTGTGGTAAAAGCATCCCAGTACATTCATATGGATTTTGAACCGTAACACTACAATTAACCCATTATAACCCACGGCTATTATTTTTGAAGAAAAATAATTGATTTTCATGATTTATTTATTAAAATATTGTTCTAACAAAATTGTCAAATGTAACCAAATAAATACAAAAAACAACGTGTTCTTAGATAAATAGGTGTCCTCAAATGGGTACAGTGGGAAGATATGAAAAAAGATATTATTTACAATGATATGACCTGAAACAGTCTTTTTCAATGCATAGTTTTACAACACATAGTTTTACAATACATTTTAGACAACGCCAACGGGATCATTGATGACACTTGGTACATTTTAATTTTTTTTTTACTTACGTGCGAGAAGATGATCTTCTCGCACTCTTTCGAGTGCGAGAAGTTTATCTTCTCGCACGCAGAGAAATATAAATTGAAAAAAAGCAAGGTATACTTACTGCCGAGGCCCGGGTTTGAACCTAAGATCTTTGCGTTATGAGCCCGAAACCCTAACCACTACACCAATTCAGCACATAACATCGGTTTAATATATGTATACTTAAACTCTATGTTGTACCTAATGTCATTATACAGGTTAATTCTCTATTTTAGAAATAAATGAGCTTGTAGAAAAAATGTTGATCGTAACACGTGCTAGAAGCACTTTTAGTGCATCTTCTAGCACTTACTGACGTACAATAGTTCATTGGAACTGTAAGAGCCCCATGGGTTCTTCTCCGCACAATTGGCTCAGTCTCTATGCATTTACAACAGTCATATTTATGATGTTGGTGAAGAGTACCCACTACCACTTTTTTCCACGTATGCCAGTTCTATAATTATTAATTCTTTAGTCGTGTAGATCAACACTGCCCATTGATCGATTGTAAACTTGGAACAGGGCTGGTTGTGGTACTTCAACGTTCCACTTTGCAATTGATGATCAACGCTTGACTTTAAAATTAGTGCAAATGGTCACAATATTGTTATGCTTCCATCTAACAAATAACAATCCCTATACTGGTAATACCCTCTTTCCTTTTTCTTAAATTGTTTATGAGTTAGCAACGGGCAGTTTTTGATTCTGTTTCCTCGAACTGTTCCTGTTGCCCGTAGGTTCATAGTTTTGAGCGATTTCATCAAATCATAACTGCTGAAGTAGTTGTCAAAGTATAGAGTATGGTTTAAAGATACAGTCAAACTATCTGTCGTTTCTAAAACGACTCTAGAACCTAATGGTAGTTGATTTTTTGTTTACAAGTATTTTTAATCCCGCAATATGTGTCAAAGAAGATCATGTTGAACGACTTCCTTAAGATCATTACTTACATTTGTACTTGGCATGCTAATATCAGAGGCACTTTTTACCCATTTTGGATTTGTGATTTGAGATTCCTGCAGTTTTTTAAATCTCACAGATAAAGACACGTCATCTTCATCACTACTTTCGTCATTATTTTCAACTGACAAATCATGAATTTTAATTTGTCCGGCGACGTCTATCAAGCACCTAGGGTTATTATTTTTTTGAATGTCGTCTTCGTCAAAAGTACAGTTCATCAAATTTCTAGAGGCTTTCGACGGCTAGACAGAGAAAGCACTACTGACAGGCATCCCGACGGATTTACGCAATGAAAGTACACTCTGCGCATCAAGTATTTCACTATTTCATTCAGACGTAAATGTCAGATGTAAATTTCGCTAAAACATTTCTTTTATTTTCGTTTGTGTTTTTTGCTCATTACAGTTTAATAGAACCTAAGTATGGAGTTTAATAGCAAATTAAGAGGCCGCGTGATTAACAGTCAATCTCGCGAAATAATAGCCAATGTTATAGAGTTTATGAGAAGAGAAGGAAACTTTAATTCACCTTCAATACCATTTAAAAATGTAAATGATCGTGTTGCTGCAGCCACAGGAGTATCTAAAAACACTGTCGTCCGCATTTCTGGAGAGAAAAAAAGAATCGATAACCGTGAGATATCGGAATTTTCATCACCAAGAAAAACCATTAAAAAACCAAAAACAGTTAATGATATAGATGAAGCTGCACAAGAATCAAATTTTATTTTTTTATTATTAGATAGCTATTTTTGTTTCTGAGTTGTGTTTATTTACAGGCTCAATTTTTTTCCGTTTCTCCTTTTTGATTTTTATATGGGGTTTCAAGTTGTTTTTGACTTATTTCGACGTAAATCACAACAACACACTTTTTTAATAAAGCAAACAAGTGTTAAGAGGTATATGTACGTGTAAACTACAATTACAAAAAATTGATATGAAACCCATGAAACTACCAACAAAAATGTAAAGTTAGCTTCCGTACTAGAACATGGTGTCATTCGTCGAGATAATTTATCGTTTTGTTTAATAGATCAAGAAATGTAAATATTCCCCTGTGTTATTTTTTATAAAATTATAAGAGAAATAAATTTTTTTCTTAATAGTATAGTTTATTATTTTGTAGAAAAACAAAATTTCGAAAATTTTAGTAATGTTTCAGAAACAACCGTTATTAATAATAGGTACCATTTTCCTTAATAAGGTAGAAATAAAATATAAACTATTTCCACGATTTACAAAGGCCTACAAAAAAATTATAGGTATTTTCCGCTATCCTATAAAATTTATATTTTCTGACTAAATTTCAAAAGGTTGAAGGAATTCCAAAACACCTTTTATGGCATAATAATTATTTTCAATTCTACATACTATCTTTACCTGCTTTTAAACGTTCTAAGAAAGTCCAATCAGACCAATTTAATCCCTAAACTATTCCACACTTTTAAAATTTAATTACCTAAAAATATTAAAAACTATTTAAAATAACTTGTTTAGCAGACTGTACAATAGCTATCTTAGTCACACGTAGCGCGTTCTCTGTCTGGGCGTCGATCACCTCTAGAAATTTGATGAACTGTATCCTGTGCTGTATCTTCATAAGGAATTGTGACTACGTCGACTTCATTTTGTATCTGATGAAACTAAATCAGCAATAGCTGATGGTAAACCCTCATACCTTTTTTCATGTACGTGTGCTTACATATATTTAATTAAGACTATGTATCTACTCGTTGTACTCAAATAAGTACAGCAACATTTTTACCCCCTCTCGCTTTATATGTGGAATAATAAAAGTAATTAACACACTACTCACCTTTAATGGTATGTAAATAAAGACACTGCGCTCACTGTAATCCAAAAAATTAAATACAAAAAGATTATGTACATGTGTCAAAACGTCATCACAAAACTGAAAAAAAAATTACAGTAGGGGGCGACATCTAATTTACAAAACATATAAAGTAATCCTGTATATTTAAACTTAAACTATTTTCCTTTAGATAGCAACACAGAAGGAATTTATAAGATGTACTCATTTGAGTACAGTGGGTTATAATGGGTTAAATGTAAAATTAACCAAAATGATTTTTATTCAATATTTTTTCTGCTCAAAGTTAAAAGTGAACATAAACATTTTTTAAATATATTTTCTGAAAATACTATTATTATCATTATTATTGTTATTATTATTATTATTATTAATAATATTATTATTACAAACAAAATAGGGTAGAGGAATGAATCGTATTAACTTCAAAATTACAAAGTTCAATAACAAAGACAATTATTACATAAGTAATTAGAAAATAACACAATGCAAACAAAGCACTAAAAATAAACTTTTAGTTTTCCATAAAAAAAGTCATCGACTCGGTTTTTGAATACATTTACTGACTGTGCGCAAACAACACGCGTGGGTACATTATTCCAAGTATAAAAAATTCTATTACAAAAACAGTTTTTTCAAGTACTTGTTTTAAAATTTTCTTTGCTCAACTTATACTCATATCCACGTAGGCGCTCATCTGTATTCCGTGGGAGTATACTATAGAGGTTGGATTAAAAAGTACCATGAAGAATTATGTCACAATTAAATCACCTCGTAACCTTCTTTATACGATGGTCTGATTCTGCCGAAAGGTATTCGAGTAGCGTAGCGTTAAACATTTTCCAATCTGTTTTAATCAGAAACCAAATCAGGACAACACGCATGTCCGTCATATTCCATCAACGGTCTAACGTAAGTTGTATAAAGTTTAGAAAATGTTTGAGGGTTCACACGCATGAATGACATTTTTAATAGGTACAGTATTGAGTTCGAACGTTTACATATCGCTAATATGTACTCTGACTACGTTTATGAAGAGTTCACAATGAGTTTCAGGTCGTTATAGGAGTTCACAGTTGATTTTCTTGTATGCAGGACGACACATTTTTACGTGTTTAAAGGAAGCAGCCAGGTGTCACACCAGTTTGAAATAGTTTTAAGATATTTTTTTTAGCTGGGCAAAATTTGTCACAGGATTAGAGTATAGCTCAATGTTATCAGCGTAACACGAGATATTAGAATTTTAGTCTTTGCCTGGATTTGCAGCATAAACCGACAATAGAAATGGCCCTATGACAGAGCCTTGAGGGACACCACTTAGAACTGGATACTCTGACGAGAACACCTGTCCAACTTTTACCTTGAAGATGCGATTTGACAAAAAATGACTTATCCAGAGAAGTAAAGAACCGCGAATGCTAGCTTTTTCCAACTTATAAAGTAATCTCGATTTGAGAACACGGTCAAAGGCTTTAGCTAAATCAAGATATACGATATAGATAGGCTCTTTAGTGTCCATAGACGTAGTCCAATCGTTTAAACAGGTCATTAAATTTGTTAATGTGGATCGGCCTTTGATAAAACCGTGTTGTTCTTTTGGCAGGACGTCATGGCCCTTGAGAAAATCAGACATGTAATTGGTTAAGATGGATTTTATTATTTTACAGGCAACTGCGACGAGGCTTATTGGACGATATTAGGATGGACTGAGTTTGTCACCCTGTTTAAAAATAGGTGTTACCGAAGCAATTTTTCACATTGAAGGAACTTAATCAAGATGTGCTCGGTGGCACAGAGCATACAGTGGTCAACATTTGGATAGTGTGGATAGCAAAGTTGGTGGTTCGAGCCCCGAAACTTTTTTTTTTTCTTAAAAGAAAAGAAAAATATTATTTATTTATTATTTCACAGTCTTGGTAATTTAAAATGTTTAGTTTTCAAAAAGTATATACTTATTCCATGCATAGTGGCGCATAACGAGGTTCATTCAAGTTCAGCTAATTTTAAAAATGCAAGCTACCAGTGGAGACTTCGTTTATTAAAATTCGAAAAGATAAACAAATAGGAAATATATTTTGTTCAATAAGAACAACAATATTAACTTCTCATTTATTCAATAAAAGAAAAAAAATTGTTTTAATATCGGTTACCGCGCTCAAAAAGTGTAACTTGAATTATTATCAAAGAAAAACTTGAATTAATATGAAAGAAAAAAAATACTGCATAAATAAAATAAATAAATAATTATAATTGCATAAGTTGATAAAAAATGCTATGCAATAACTTTACCGCGGCAGTCCCCGAGTGGTACACGTATTTTTTTATTTTATATAATTTTTTTAATTCATCTATTTTAATTATTTCAACTTTTTAATAAAACAAGTTTATCTATTTTTGTAGTTCTTATTCAGTTTTTAATTTAATTTCAATAATTCATTTCAATCTATTTTACATAACTTTATTTGTCATATAAAGCAAGTCCTCCAATCTACTAAAAGAGAGAAAATCATCGATTCTTCTAGAAAGAATTATAGCGGGGAATGGAATACTTTAAGCCAAAGGTATTTTTGTTCATATTTATTCATTTTACTTAGATATTATTTATTATTAATAAAAAAGTAGCAATCTAGCAACGTTGTACAGTTATACTGTCATAAACCAGATTAGTTTATATGCGCGATCAGGATGCGCGCCACTACATACCTTTCCTGTAATTTTACCCATTCATTTAATTCATTTAGAACTTAAGTATCAAATTAGAAACTAATTGGTACCAATTGGGATAACTCGTTATTTATTTTTAAGTGTAAATTTGTGTACATAGAAAATTGTTTAAATTAGTGCTATTTAAATATTGATCATGACTGTCCTATATACAGTGAAACCTGAGTAAGCCGGAACCTGTGTAACACGGAATCCTGTGTATGACGGAAATTTTGGCGATTACCTACATATTGTAATGTAAAAATTGCTTATAAGCCGGAACCCTGTCTAACGCGAACACGGAATTTCCCTAATATGTTAAGCCAGAACCTACTTATGTTATTGCTTTGCAGGTATAAAAGAATTTATAGATGTTTACATAATTAGTTTATGATTTCGGAAAGCCCCATAATAAGGGCGAACTATTATCAATACTTAGAACCATTATCACAGAAATTTAGGTACAAAAGCAGTAAATAAACAAATAAACCAGTATTGTGTAGGTACGGCAGTTTGAGTTTATCCGTGAAAGTGCAAACATTTCAAAATGGCAAACCGAAAAACGAATACATTATCGCTAAAATCTAAAATGGACTTAATTAAATGTAGTGACCAAAAAAAACTTACTCCAAAGCAATTGGTTATTCAATTTAAGTGCGGAAAAACGCAAGTGTATGAAATTTTGAAAAACAAGGAAAAAATTAAAGAAGAGTGGATGCGTGGTGGTAATGGCGATATTAAGAGAAAGCCAAAGGAATCACATCACGACGACGTAAATTCAACAGTTTTGGAATGGTTTATGGATGCAAGGTCTCGCAATCTTCCTGTATCTGGAACAATTATTCAAGAAAAAGCATGAGAAATTGCAAACCATTTTGGAAAAGTAGATTTTAAAGCTTCGAATGGATGGCTGGAAAGTTTTCGAACACGACATAACATAAGATTTAATCAGATCTGCGGTGAAGCTAAGGACGTCGACATGGAATCTGTGACTGAATGGACATCGCACATTACAGATTTAATTAAAGGATATACCCTAAAAGACATTGCTAATTGTGACGAAACTGGCCTTTTTTATAGAGCGCTGCCGGACAAGACAATGTGCTTTAAAGGTGAAAAATGTCAAGGAGGCAAACAATCTAAAGAAAGGTTAACCGTTTTGTTTTGCGCCTTTGCTGACGGAAAAATAGAAAAACATCTAGTTATTGGAAAATCCCTCAGACCGCGATGTTTTAACAATACCAATGTGCCTCAGCTACCAGTTTATTGGCGAGCAAATAAAAAAGCATGGATGACATCAGTTCTTATAGAACAGTGGCTAAAAATTTTAAATCAAAAAATGAAATTTGAAAATCGACACATCCTTCTATTTTTGGATAATGCAACGTGTCACCCCAAAATAATACTATCCAATATAAAATTGTGTTTTCTACCACCAAACACCACAAGTCAAACACAGCCTCTCGATCATGGAGTCATACAAAACTTCAAAATGCATTACAGAAAACAAGTGCTGCGGTCAATTATTGCGAATATGAGATTCTCTCAATCAGCAGGAGATTTGGCTAAAAAAATATCAGTTTTGGATGCTATCAGATGGATTGATTATTCAGTAAAAAATATTAAACCTGATTGTGTTAAAAAATGTTTTGCGGCATGTGGAATCAAGCAAGATGGAGACGTTGACCTAATCGAAAATGTTGACGAAATTGACGAAAGTACAAAAGAAGTCGAAGAGTTAATTACTGAAATTAATCCCGGTTGTAATGTTCATGATTACATCACATTAGATGAAGCCGTTACAACAAATGCTGGATTTCAGTCCATAGAAGAACTGGTGTTAGAAAAAACTGCCGTGGAAACTACTGTGGCAGACGATAATGATGGGATTGGAATTGGTAAGCGATTTTTCTAATTCTCTAAAAAAATAAACAACTTTTTATTTATTCTTTCCATCTTAATTGGGCATTTGGCCAAGTAGAAATAAAGTTAAAATACATAATAAAAATAAGATAGGAAGATTTCAGTTACCATCACAAAAATAACAGATAGAACAAATTATTTTCCCATTAGCTTTTCAAAACGATCTGTTCTTAAATTATTATTTTTATCTACAGGAACAGAAGTTGAAGAATCCGATCGGATAAAAAATTTTTCTGAAGCTTTGAGGAGTGTTGCAGCGTTAGAGGATTTTTCCCAAAGAATAGAGAGCGAACCGATGAGAAAGAAGATTTTAGAATTAAGGACATTCATGGAATCATCTTACGTATTACAAAAGAATAAAAAACAACTTACATTGATAGAAATGTGGAATAAATAATAATTTATATTGTTTCTAATAATAAAAAAAAATATGTAGGTACATAGTAATAATAACAACTATATATTAAATGTACGTATATTAGATTTTTTTTAATAAAATCATCACTTTTTTAAATCTACTATGTGCAATTTTTTATCTACCCTGTGTAACGCGGAATCCTGTATATGCCGGAAAATCGGTGCACGACCGTGCGATTCCGTTTTACACAGGTTTCACTGTAAAACTTAACGTAGGTATAAACTGTAATACTCACCCCAATCAGCCGTATTAATCCCCGAGGTAGCATTTATCAAATTAAAACCACTTTTATTCAACTTGAAAATCCTTGTGGTTTTATTTTGTATCTTGTATGTATACAGGGTATCCCGATATTAGACGGTCATATTTTAACAGCGTAACCTACATCCTAAAATAGTAAAAGTTTATACAACCATAGGTCCGAAAACGTTTCTTTTCCGAGATACAGGGTGTTAAAAGTGAAGTCCTGATAACACACTTTTGTATATATTTTCTAAACGTTTAAAGGTAACTAAGTAAAATTTGCTATAAATACTCACCTTTTTACCCTCTATTTAATGGTCTAAATCCCAATTTTTGATCATCTTCATAGGTGTGTAAATTAGGGAGGGCTTAGGGTAAAATTGCCCTAAGTTTTTTTGTTGACAGTTTTTAACATTTTTGACTATAAAAGGACCCCGCACTTTTCTTATGCAAAGTGGCGACCCGTCCAATTTTCTGAAACTCTGGTATGTTGTTGTAGTCAACCTGGTAACCAAAAGTGTCAATAGGCCTAACTCAATCCTATGACTAGTTTTCGATATACGGTGTGTTAAAGTTAAAAATTGCCCAATATTTGGGAATTTTTATTTGCACACTTACGAGCTAGATTGAATTTCTGATGCATACACACGTTTACTGAGTTTTACTAACACATTAGTTCATACGTACAATTAAAGATATGTATAATTAGAGGGTCATTCACAAATGTATGACGGCAATTTTTTGTAAAATCACACTAATTCTACTGAGCTGTCAGAGAAGCATACTTTCAAAAGGTACTACTTAATATGGTATTTTAACGACAAAATCTTGCACAGTACACATTTCTTATACAGGGTGTTTTATAGAGAGAACCACAACATAAAATTATTTTTTTTAACGATTAATTCAAAACCCTGTACTTATGAGTTGAATTTTGGGAAAGATAATATTACTTAAATATATCTACCTTTAGGCTTCAAAATATACAAGATGATTTATTTGTTGAAAGGTATTCTATATTAAGAAAAGTACAAAAACCACGAACACCCTGTATTTTAAAATTTCCCCCGTTAAATGTAACCATTTCCTCAATATACAGGGTGTTATTGAAATACACGTACATATTAAAACTGGGTATTGCGCAGATCCCCACTGAATGTAGAAAAATAATATTTTTCAAAAATACCCCTTATTAAGGGAGTTATTAATTTTTGAAAATTAATTCTAAAACAAACGTACTTCACTGATATGTTGAGGATAACCTATATAAATTAGGTTTATTTACCTATTTTAAACATCAACAGTAATTAATATGCAAGTTTTTGTCAGATGAAAACTAGTCTTGTAAGAAATAACCATGTTGCCAAGATTTTCGAATTAATTTCTATTTCCGAAGACTTATTTTTACTACCCTCGTTATCAAAAAACTAGAATATTTGATAAATGATTGTTTTTAAACTATACATTTTTGAAACTATAGATTATTAAAATTTTAGTTGATTTACGAATCTGGCTAACACGAGCGCGTCATTTCCAAGTTGGTAGAAAGTGTTGTTACGATTACTTTTAAATATTTTTTTACGATGCCACTATTTACGAATATTGAACTAACGGATATAGTGCTGGTTTATGGGGCAGCTGGAGAAAATTCTCGGCAAGCACAAATCCTGTATCGCGAACGGTTTCCAAATCGGAGAATTCCGGACTGTCGTACGTTTATTTCAACTGTTCAGCATCTAAGAGACCATGGAAAATTTGAGAGTGTCGATGCAGATCGAGGGAGAACAAGAACACAAAGAACATTGGGAGCCGAAGAAGAAATATTGGAAGCTGTTGAAAACCGGCCTCAATTAAGTTGTAGAAGAATAGGTCTTGAAATTGGAGTGTCCTCATTTGTTGTGTGGCGGACACTTAAAGAACAAGGTTTACATCCTTATCACATCCAAAAAGTCCAGGCCTTATATCCAGGTGATGAAGAAAAGAGAGTGGAGTATTGTGAATGGATGATTCAAAAATGTGTTGATATTCCTGATTTTCTAAAAATATTATTGTATACTGACGAGGCTTCATTCACTCGTGATGGCGTGTTCAATATGCACAATACGCATATTTGGAGTGATGAAAATCCTCACGCCATTAGGGAAACTGGGCATCAAAGAAAATTTTCAATAAATGTTTGGGCTGGCATAATAGATCAGTATTTAATCGGGCCTTATGTTCTCCCGAACAGATTAAATGGGCCAGGATATCTCCACTTTTTAGAAGATATTTTGCCAGTACTCCTAGAAGAGATACCGTTACAATTAAGGCAACGGATGTGGTACCTACTAGATGGCGCTCCTCCTCACTTTGATTTAAACGTACGGCAGTTTTTGAACATTAGATTTCCTCAAAAGTGGATAGGCAGAAATGGACCTACTAAGTGGCCTCCGAGATCTCCGGACTTAAATCCATGCGATTTCTTTTTGTGGGGTCACATGAAACAACTGGTTTATAATGAACCTATTAATAGTGTTGAACAATTAACCAATAAAGTTAATGCGGTAGCCGAGGAACTACGACAAAATCCAAGACTAATTTCTAATGTTCAAAGTTCTTTGAAAAGACGATTGCAAGTGTGTGTAAATAATAATGGACGGCATTTTGAACAATTACTGTAATAAACTTTATTTTGAATTAATTGGTTTTGCTACGGCAACAGTGCAATTTCTATAGGTAAGTTCAATTTCGATTTATTTTACTTCTTTAAATATGGAAACTAGTAGGTCGGAAAAGGGGACTCTTTTCCAATATTTAAATTTTAGAATTTGAAGTTAAAATTGGTGCCAATCGTTTTTGGTCATTACATACTATTCCCCATTTTAATATGTACGTGTATTTCAATAACACCCTGTATAATAATTTTAATGTCGTTTTAGGAAGTATGAATTTTAAATTCGATACTATGACTGGTTTTTGAGATATAGGTCGTTAAAGCGAAAAATTGCTGATTTTAGTTATTTTTTCTTCAAACTGAAAAGATAGATTGACTTAATGTATATAAAAGTTTAATATAATTTTTGGTCAGATGTGCATAAAAATAACATTTTAAAATAATAAATCGCAATATATTTTTGCAAACACTCAATAATTCTACAGTTGCGCCACAAATAAATTATTTCATTATCTTAAGATCTACCCATTAACAATTTTGAGGTTAAAAGATTTTGCTATTTATACTTTTTATACAGCGTGAGACATGCAGCCAACCAATCGTTCACATAAAAGAAAAAGGTAATTTTAAAATGATTATGAAATATTATTAAGATTTGATAGTTATGTTCTATCAGTAGGTGGTCCCTGGGTGTCCATTCAACAAATAAAGGAAAGTTCTTACTTTGTGCATCCGGTGATTCAGTATTAATGGTAGATGTAAGCATACCAATGTCCTATAAGCAGTGTCCTGTAAAAGGCGTCAAACTACTAAACTACTATAATATTCTACGTCATGCAAGCTATATACAGCTTTGAATCTAAGAAGCAATACTTGAACACGATGTGGATATCTCCAACACAGCAAAATGAAAATACTCAAACTAAAGGGTAATGGCTCTTGATGATATGTGGCCAATATGTAGAGGTTTTTTTCTTTTTAGATAGACCAAAAATCCAAAATAAAATGAAATATTTAACACTCGTTAAAAATAAAGTATAGTCTTGCCTAATTTTCTTTATATTAGCTTATAAAAATCCGTAAAACTTACGAAAATGATCTTCCACGACCATGTGCTCTCAACAAAGCTATCAAAAGAAAAGCAAGGGTTCAAAGTTCAAGGCAACTGTCAAGTCTTCAGGAAACTTCCTGTATTTAGGGACTTTTACAGATATTAATATTGTCAACACTAGTTCAAAATAAATAAAAGAAGAAGTATTTGGTGACAATAATTAATATCATTGGAGCACCTTTTGACATTCTATACAGGTTATAATTAATATTTACTTTTTAACCGAATTTAATTACATATTAATTTACTTTGTTTTAGTATTAATTCGTTTGTCAATAATCTATATTTTATTTTTAGATGCCGAACCGTATGGACAGGACTTAGTTTAAAGTACAATTTATTTTTGAAGGTATATGATTATATAAATATAGGAATCATTACTAAGTGTTTTTGTATTATTTAATTTAAGGTAAGCTAACTTTAATATTAAAAACGTTCGGCACTACCTGACCGTAACACCCTGTATCTCGAAAACGAAACGTTTTCAGACCTAAGTTAACTCTTATTTTAAGACGTAGATTACGCTATTAAAATATGACCGTCTAATTTCGGGACACCCTGTATATGTATTTATTTTTGGTTAAAGGGCTCGAATTCAAGAGTCTCCTTTAAACAAAAGTTCTTTTAACAAGAGTGTGAAATACTCTGTATAATCTCATACTATTTGTAATAATATATTGAGAACAGTAAGAGCAATTCAAATGTAAAATAAAATACAGGGTGTTCCATTTAAAAAAAAAAAATCTAACTTTGATATGTACCATTTTCTTGGAAAAAAAACTAACTTGGAGAACACTGTATAATTAAAATTATTTTTAAATTGTTGTCAAATGTATATTTTTATTTGATATTGTTTAGAGTTTCAAACGGGTGGGCTTTGGAATCGTGAAATTTAATTTACTTGCAAATAGCTTTGGTGAGCAATATATGAATATTATTTATCTGATTGGCTTCTATTTGCGGTTATTTAAAAGTGTTTCGGCTGTATGTAACTCTTTTAGCTTTCAGGAATTTTTGGTCGTCTTAATAACGAATAAAACCCGATATTGATACTTTCTATAAAATTCTGATAACAACGAGTTCCCTGGAATTTTCTGTTTTCTCTAGCCAAAGCTGCCCTAATCCTTTCACAAGTTCTATCGGAGAATTGTGTATCCAAGTTCAAAGAAAGTGACTGTGCTTAATTGGACAAAAATCTACAGGGTAGTGCGTAAATTACGATTGTACTTTAGTCACGAAGGAAGTTCGACCCATTAAATATAGGTTATCCATCTGCGGTTAACATATGGACACTTCGCAATGAAACACCCTTTATTGTGTTGGCGAGAAGTTCCCGGAAATATTAAACAAGCGCGTTTCCATTAATTTCAAAGAGTTGAAACTGTAATTTAGCAGTTTTAATGAACAAACTCCGCCGTACATCAACTTGAGCCATAATAGAAAAGATAATTGTTCTACGAAATCGCTGTATCTTGTTAATCTAGATTGCCCTTTGCGGTCTTGTTTTACTTGTTCCGGTAATTTAGTGGTTTGCCCAAGTTGTCCTCAAGGAAAATCCAGTATACCATGCTACTAAATAAACTCGAATTTAATTCTGTTCGGTTTCCTGTGGGTGGGGTAGGGGTCGTAGCGCAGGTCACGGTGAGTCCTGAATATGGTTTCTATTGTGGGCAAAAACTTGACTGCGGTTCCTATTTGCATGAAATATTATGAAACAACTAATCTCTGTGGGCGTGGTAAAATAAGAACTTTATTTATTTAGGGTTACGAAATAGCAGAAACTAAAATCTAAACATGAGATATGTAACTAACACTACATTTTTTTTGTAATAATGGCACTGGATAAAACCAAAAGGCCAAACTATTGTAGTAATCCATAATTCTTTAATTGTTTTATCCTCTTCTGTTACATGATTACATTATTATTATTATATTTTAACTTACAGCTATCAAAATACCTGAGTTTGTTATTAATTATAAAAATATCTATTTTTTTTTAATTAGATGTATTTTTGTCTGTTTTTTTTTTAACAATTAATCTCCAACCGTGAAAATATGATAGCAAATATACAGGTATAAAATTTGTGAAAATGATTTGAACAAGGTATAATAAAAACGTGCACATACCAAGCAGAGACGCATAAGCCTTTCGGGCGTCCGAACACTGAGCGCAGATGACTTAGGCGATGCAGGCCAATGCAGACGAAAACATTGATACACTAATAAAAGTAATAAAAACCGCAAGAGACGCAAGTACTCAAACAAAACACTTGCAACCATATAAAGAACTACTCACCCAGGACATTTTAGACACAATACACACAATACACACAAAAAACACAATTAGAAAGAGATGGCAGACATACAGACAACCCGCTGACAGGATCAGACTTCACAACATTGCTAGACATGTAAATACATTAATCCAAGAACTCAGAAATAAAAACTGGCAAAAGGTCCTGGAAGCGGTTAACCCCCACGACAACTCAGTGTGGAGAAGAATTGCGAATCACTTCAAAAAACCATACTGGTCAGAGGACAAGACACTTACTATACCAACCAAGAAAAAGGCGAAGTTAACAACGCCGAAAGAAGTCAAAGAAATACTGCTCAGTTTGGTCCACAGGAAGGCCCCTGGTCCTGACGAAATTAGCAACATACTACTAAAAAACCTTTCAAAAAAGGTCATAGTTCAATTCCACCACATCATAAATGCGATAATCATTAATCAATATTATCCTACAAAACTTAAATCAGCGAATGTAATTATTACCAAAAAAGGTAATAAAAATCCCAGGTCAGTAGACAGCTACCGCCCTATCTCTTTGTTATCCGGTATATCAAAAATAATAGACAAAATACTACTAACACGACTAAAAAACGTTGTCAATGACAAAAATATCATCTCACAGGAACAGTACGGTTTCAGAGAGGGCCACAGTACTGTAGCACAGATTCTCAATACAGGGTGTCCCAAAATTCCGTGTACATAGATCTACTGTATGTTGGTGAGATCAAACTAAGTCGATTGAGCCAAAATTACCTATATCACAAAGTCCATCGTTTGCCTATGAGAAAGCTTCAAAGTTGGAAGAAAATTTTCAATTTTTTTTTAATAAGACAAAAACGCTTCGTCCGATTTTTATAAAATTTGGTGGGTAGCTATTTTAATTGAAGAACCATTGTTCAAAGCAAAAATTACACCAACTGAAATTATGGAAGGGTAAAAACCACCCTAATCCTACCATACATGACATAGTATTTTTTTTTCAAGGCCGCCCCTGTTCCCTAATTTTTTTTAAGAGAGCTGTTTTCATTTGTAGCATTTTTTCTTTCTTGCAAAAAACATGTATCTCTCATTGTATTTGAGTAAAAAAAAAATTTATGGATTGATGGTTAGTCACTTAAAATTTTCAAGAAAACTAAGTTGGCGGTTACTACTGCAACCCGAACACGATTTTAACGTTATTACAATAAAACAATCATTAATAGGCATAGGCATAGGTATCTATTGAAAAATAACAATTCAAAAAGAAGGATACATTTTTTTTACAATAAATGTTCAATATGGCCACCTCCTTCGTTCATGCATATTTCAATTCGGCGCAAGAAATTGAAGTGTACACTTCTCAAAATGCCTAGATCATTTCGCATAGAGTTCACAGCAGTTCGAATCCTACCCCAAAATTGTTCAATGTTGTCGATAGAAGCTTCATAAACTTTGGTTTTCAAGTGACCCCAGATAAAATAATCACAAGGATTACAGTCCGGTGATCGAGGTGGCCACTAAATAGGACCATCCCGACCTCTGCCAATCCATCTTCCATGGTATTGTTCGTTTAAATAATCTTTCACAATCCAGGAAAAATGAGGTGGTGCACCATCATGCATAAAAAACATGTCACGGCGTAAATTGAGCGGTAAATCTTCTAACAGTTGAGGCAAATCTTGACGTAGAAAATGCAAGTAACTGTCACCGTTAAGACGATCTGGTAATCTAAATGGATCAATCTAGTAGGTGTCAATAATACTCACCCACACATTAATTTTAAACTCTCGTTGAAAGTGTTTCTCTTTAATTGCATGTGGATTTTCATCTGCGTAAACATGTTCGTTATGTGAATTTGTTATACCACGTGTAAAGCAGGACTCGTCTGTTAACAAAATTTTTCTGTGAAAAACTGGATCGGCCGCTCTGTGCTCTTGAATAACTTGTACAAAATGCAAACGAGACTCATAATCAGAAGGTAGAAGTTCCTGGACACTCTGAACGTGAAAGGGATACATAAGTTGTTCTCTAATTATTCTGTTGGATGTGATTTTTGAAATCCTAGTTTGGCGTGCCAGTCGTCGGGTACTAATTCCGGGATTATTTTCAACTATTTCAAGTATTCCCTCCTCTGCAGTAGGAGTTCTAAGATGACGAGGTCTTCCAGCATTATTTCTGTTCGGTTTCTTCAATTGACCAATTTCTCGAAGTCGCCTCTCGATAGAAGTAAAAGTCTGGTGATTCGGAATCTGTCGATTTGGAAATCTTTCATGGTATACCCGAACACTCTCATGGCAGTTGCCATTACAGAAATCAAGCACTAGCAACATATCAGTTTGTTCATTGAATGTGTACTCTATACCAACCACAAAATGTTTGAAATAACTCCTTTACAAAAACTTTAAATCGAAACAGAAAAAATACAATACATACATAAAATGAGTAGTATCGACAATTTTTATAGTTCTACAACATACATATCTGTTAAAATTATCAAATTGTTTATTGTAACGTTGAGAACCGCCAACTTAGTTTTCTTGAAAATTTTAAGTGACTAACCCTCAGTCCATAAATTTTGCAAGAAATAAAAAATGCTACAAATGAAAACAGCTTTCCACAAAAAAAATTTAGGGAACAGGGGCGGCCCGGAAAAAAATACGATGTCATTTATGGTAGGATTAGGGTGGTTTTTACCCTTCCATAATTTCAGTTGGTGTAATTTTTGCTTTGAACAATGGATCTTTAATTAAAATAGCTACACACAAAATTTTAAAAAAATCGAACAAATGTTTTTTTGTTATTAAAAAAAATTGAAAATTTTCTTCCAACTTTGAAGCTTCCTCACAGGCAAACGATGGACTTTATGGCTCAATCGACTTATTTTGATCTCACCAACATACAGTAGATCTATGTACACGGAATTTTGGGACACCCTGTATAGCTCACCAAGCCAAAAAGGCATTTATCGTAAAGAAACAAACAGTGCTAGTGGCCCTAAATACCGAAAAGGCGTTTGATACCGTATGTACCAGCGCGTTGATACACAAAATGATTGTGAATGACTATCCCGTCCACATTATAAAAACAATTCAATCTTACTTACAAGACAGAACCTTCAACATAAAATTAAACAAAACTATAGTAGGACCATACAGAGCAGAAGCTGGAGTACCCCAGGGGTCAATACTTTCGCCGCATATGTACACCATTATGACACATGACATGCCCATGGGCCATAATGGAGTACAGACGGCACTGTACGCGAACGACACCTGTGTTATTAAAATATCAGATACAGCTGAAATTAGATATCCATATAAATAGAACGTTGATCCCCTATTTATATAGGAACAAAATGAAAATAAATCCACATAAGACCAAAAATACCTTTCTAACTCAATCAAACAAGGAGAAAATAATCGGAAAACTTAAAATTCAAAGTCAAGACATCGAGGCAAAAAATTAAATAAAATACTTAGGGTTCTATCTGGATAGGAGATTAACGTTCCACAAACATATATCTGATCGTGTAGTAAAGGCTAAAGGCATGATCCGAACTCTATACCCCATGCTTGCAAAAAATAGCAAAGTCTCGAGGACCAATAAAATGCTATTATATAAACAAATAATTAGACCTATCCTAACGTATGGATGTCCAATCTTCTGCTCAATGGCACAGATTCACTTTAAAAAATTACAAGTCGTTCAAAACAGGTGTCTGAGGCTCATCCTGGGATGCAGAAGGTTTACCAGGATAACCGACATGCACGAAAACACCAGTATGCTTCCTATTAAACAATATATTCTTAAAATCTCCGATAAGTTTTACAAAAACTGTCTTCCTCGTCAACTAAAGGAAGACATATTCAATATCAACGTCGGAAATAGTGCAAATAGGAAGCATACCTGGCTCCACGAAGGACTTTCCATTTACAGACAGTAACAAAATACAAAAATAAATAAACGCAGACAACTTTGCATGTAAAGTTACTAAAATTGAACTGCTCAAAACGACATGGGTAACTATACTAAGTCGGCGAATACTGAACGGTGGTGGGCGGGGCGTCGAATCGGTGACTGCCATTGGCTAGCTCCGATTCGATGGACGGCCAATTAGTGTTTAGGACGTGAGTAGTGCATACAAACTACACAAACTACAACATACAAACGCACATCGTTAGAACCCTGTTTTTTCAATAGCTTTTTCAGAAAAAGCAAACATAATTAAATTCAGACATAACTTTTACTGTTAACACCCACCGCTCTTAGCACAAACAACAATAATAGTCCAATAATACCACTTGGTAAGGAGTCGACTTACAAACATCAAGAATCCATGGAAATACAACGGCAAAACATCAGCCAATAGCCGCCCAGGATGTCCTAGGAGGTGTGAGGAATATCTTTTCGCTTAAATATTATATATTGTATTTCTGTAGATACACATTGTAAATAGTTAATATTTAATAAAGATTTTTAAAGTAAAGTAAAGGCCAATGCAGTTTTCTGTATTTTGTACAATTTAATAAACCCACGCGAATTGGAACGTAGAGTAGGGTAGCACAAAACTGTGTTTAACTCTCAAAGGCGTACATATCTCAACAGTAAGTGGGCAGGTAATAAAAACTTGTGTAACTGTAAAATTTTATTAAATCAGACTCAAAATATGTATTCAAAAACAAACGTAATTTCCAATTTTTTTTTTTACTTTTTGTAGTAAAAAAGGACCTTTTTTTGTACCGTTGCACATGTTTAACATTTATTATTAATAAATAATAAAGGATAAAAAGAAATTGTCAAGGACTATTTCAGGACTTATTAGGACTCATCAGCTAACAATAGACGATCTCGATTTCAGCCTTAAATGAAGTCTGTCTGATGTTTTACTTTCACTAGTATGCTTGAAACATGATTAAGAACGAACAAGTAATAAACTAGTCAAACATGGTAACGCCGTCTGCACTTGGGAAGCAAAATCAAAGTTCGCCAAGTTATCTACTTCTCTAGAACAAGGCGAAATAATAACCAGACGGACAATTAAGTTACATAAAAACAAACTACAATTACTACGTTTAAAAAGGACCTAGTATCATTTTGTGACAAATAACAAAGAAAGTCACAGTTGTTATAACATATTTAAAAAATAATGTAACAAATATTTTATAAAGTATAGAGTGTGTCGATAACTTTTTGCCAGACTATCATAAGTGCCATTTGAATAAATGTCACTTACGTTAGTCTGGCAAAAAGGTATCGATATGTTATTATTCCGTACACCTCCCTGCTAACTCCTCTTAGAATCATCAAGATCAATAGATTTATATACCATGCCTTCTAAAAGGGAATGAGGGATGACATACTATCATTATTTTAACAGGACGTTGATAAAAGCTCACCCCTGTTATGTCGTCTGTGTATCTTGTGTGTGTGTGCATTCCTGTTTTGTTCCCAGTCATGTAAAAGTTTTCCTAGTCTCCTAATTTGGTGACTAGGTGGACCTTCTCCAATTAATTATCTAATATATTCGATCTGCTCTACAGCAGAAGGTACTTTTTAAACATAGCAAATAATAATATTAATAATAAACACTATTTAAAGATGAATATATTTTTGTATTTTTTTGTCGTTGTCCCTTACTAGGGTATACCTATTTTCCATACTACCTTACGATGTTTGAATGAAAATTCCACACCTGTAATTTTGAACCAATCAAAATACGTGTTTTTGACAGATCACCATGGCAACGGAGGTATTTTAGTGGAAATTTTTTTCTCGTGGGGTACCCAACAGCGAATTATACTGGAAATTTTTTGACGTTTACAATAACAGACCATTTTTGACAGACTGGTTTTTATTTGTTCACATAATAGGTTTAGTTTTGATACATTTTAGTTACAATGCTAAGGTGTTTTCTATATTCTTCGGCCACTTCTTTTCTTCTTAATGGCGAAAGTGCAGGACTTTGGATGCTTTGAATTATGTGTCTATCTCTAATAAAATATATATATAATATTTAGACACTAATTTATTCACCTTTTTCCCATTCAGCACTTTGAATTTTGCGTAGTTTAGGTGCAAATATTCGTGGACAATTCGGAACGAATTTTCGTTTTTCAAGTTGGAGCCACAATCCTCTATTAATCCGAGTAAGTAAGTCATGGTGCAATGATTGATCATTACATCAGACAATTTCACGCATATTTTGCATAACGTATGATTTTCAAATCGATTCATTTTTAAACAAATAGGTAATTTTGTTGGTTTTACTTGCTGTGCAATATTCTTCATCGCAACAAAACGCGAGTTATTTAATGTTTTGAACTGTCAAAATACAATGATCACAGCCTCCTACGATTGATGCTTGCTGACGCTGGTTATGAATTTCATACCATTTTAAAGCGCTCATAAGGCATGTTAATAAAAACGAAGAAAAACAATTTTCTACCACTTGTAGTTATTCAAAACTTACGTAAAATTAAAGAATATACTATTTTCTATTTTCAAATGGTATTCCCATGCAACTACAATGAGTAGAAATAAGCAATTTGAAGGCCTAAATAATTGCAGCGAAACATTTTTTTACGTCGGGCCGCTTGACAACTTCAAAACTGAAATTATATTCGAGGTTAGGGTCTCACTTAGTTACCATGACAACTCAACAATCAAGGCGACAACACCTTTTATGTTTCACTGGTGACTTGGAGAAAATAATTTGCATTGTTGAGAAACGAAAAATAAATTTTAAAAATATTTATTTTTCAACCATAATTCGGCGTGGAATTTTCTTACCGAATACCACGCGAGGTCAAATTAATATCAGGAAATTTTTTGACCTCTAGTGGTATTACTAGTGAATATAACATTTTACCCATAAAAAATCTAATTTCGAATTTAACTCTTTTTCAGTTTTATTTGAAACAATTGGTATATTACAATTTATTATCAAGGAAATCTTATAATAAAGTTATAGCAGATCCTACTTAAACTACTGGTTGTTCTGCAGGATAAATTAATTTTTCTTGAGACTGATCTTTCTCTAAAATCCAAAACCGACCTGATGTCCCCAAATTTATTTTCCAATGCATCCTGATTTAAAATTCTGCCCTTTTGTGATTGAATTTTTTTCTTCGCTTAAAGTATTTTGTAAATGCATATTTTGAATTTTTTCGTTGTTTTAATAAATAATTTAATGATAATTATGTAAAACAATCTAATAGTAAAAATATTAAACTCATAGTGATCAAAGGAGCCATATTTAGATTGTATTTAGTAACCAACCCTGTATTTCTTTTTTTTACAAAATCCAACCATCCATTTTAAACCTCAGGCAATAAACCGAAATTCCAACGAAAAATTATATCAATTTTTTTATAAAGCGAGATGTGCCAAGGCGAGCGGACAAACCCAGTGAAGCATTACTAGAAATAAATCTTTTCGAGGAAATCTTGTCCATTGTTTCTCTCTCCGAGATTTTTTGACTTTTGCAAAATTACAAGTCCAATCAATCATTTCGCGAAAGTTCCATCCAAGTTATCTCAGTCGAGCGATTATGTTCTTTAATGGTTTTTGAAACAATTCCGAAAGAATATGGGACCATTTCGACATTAGAACTAGTCTTGTGAAAATCCTCAATATATGATTCAATGCAGAAGTCAATTTTTTTCAATAAATAAAGAAAATATTTCGAAATCAGTCAGTGGAAAAACCGGTCCAACCTAGAAAACATGTACATGTGGCTTCGTTAAGTATTAGAATATATCTATTGGGAAACAGCAAAGACATAATAGTAGTTTATGTTACAAGGACAAAAAGTTGAGGTGTTCGGATGACTACGAGAAGCTTGTCAGGCGAGACTTACTAGAGCCTGGCAACTCGTAGATATCAAAAAAAAAAAAAAACACTTCTTGTCCGTGTTTCATACATATTAAAAATATATAGAAAATTAAATCTAAAATTATATTTTTTTCAATAATTTTTCCTTAACTGAGAGTATTATTAATTTAACGTATTAGTAGCTTAATATGTCACAAGTGTCACAGGTGTCACATGCATTCTTTATTAAAATAGTGTAAAAGTAAAATTCAGGGACAAGAGGAAGGTTGGCCCATTATTTCCTATCCCTTTGTTAGCTTTAGGTTAGGATAGTAGCTGTCTAGAGGTCAGAAAGCTGACTGGTGCCCAAAAGGAATATTTTTCAGATAATCTATAAGTAAAACTTACCCCCACCTCCACATGAGTGAAACCGAGGCATAACAGTTGACACCTGAATAACTAACTCTTGTATAACCTATGGTAATGTTAACAACTAAAAAGCTATACATTAGTATACATACATATTATATGGTATGCAGTATAATATAGTAATTTTATTATGTGCTGCATATATTCAACATAAAGACAGTTTTACTGTATCAATAAAAGTACTTTTCAATATACAGTATGTCCCCTCTAGGTTGGAATCAATTGGAAAACTTTTTTATTATTAATTTTAGGAAAAAAGTTATTCTTCATAAAAAGTTCTGCATTATCTAAAACCTAGAATACAGTCATCAAATATCAAATTTTTTTAGTGGTATACGAGGTTTGTAAAAAATATGAATTTTGCTCAGAAGTAAAGTACCTTTATTATTTATACGACTGATAAAATTTGATATCTCATGGTTAGTATTTTAGGTTTTAGACCATGCTCGACTTTTTATAAACAATAATTTTTTCCCAATATTAATATTAAAAAAGATTTTCATATGCCACCAATTTACGTAGATAGTTGGTGGCATAGGAAAGCTTTTTACTGAGGCTCTTCCTATAGTGCCTCAGTATTGCATTCGTGCAGATGAAAAAAATTCTTACTTCCATTTTTTAAAACTTTTTTCATGTTTCCTATTATTCTGAGTACGAAAATGCAAAAAAAAATTTCGTCTGGTCGTCTGTGTGTATGTATGCCGGCACGATAACTTTAGAACGAAGGTTCTGATTGACTTACGTTTTTGATTTTCTTGAATAATTACTTCTAATTGAGAACCCTATTAATTTTCAGAATTTTCAGTTCATCCTAACTACTTTAATATAAATTTTCTTAAAATCCACCTATGCATTTCTTGTATGACAATTTTTGGAATTCCAATTATTTCTAACGTTAACATTCCTAACATAACATAAATTGCAAATATTCTCTAACGACCTGTCAAACAACAGCTGTTGATAGTAAAGGTAAAATTTCTAAAGCGGGTTGCGTCCTTCATACTTGCAACCATAGCCATTTTGAAGGTTATTTTTATTCGAAATTAGTCGCCAAGCCTGTCAATTTATGAAAAATATATAAGCAGTTTCTTAAAAATGATTTTTTTATGGCGTTAATAACTTAAGCGTACTATTATTTCGCCCCTAGCCACAAAAACACCTTTATAAAATTTACTGGCTCTCTGTCGCAACTTCATAGAATAATTAACCGGCTATTTTGTTTGGCAAGAAGCAGAATAATGCTTGGCTATGCCTGTCAAGTATCAAGATGTCAACTGTGATGTGTGAATGGCACAAAAACACCTTAATAAAATTTACTGGCTCTCTGTCGCAACTTCATAGAATAATTAACCGGCTATTTTGTTTGGCAAGAAGCAGAATAATGCTTGGCTATGCCTGTCAAGTATCAAGATGTCAACTGTGATGTGTGAATGTCAAATTCTTTAAAAATGTATTCTTCTTTTGGTATTTATTGCAACTAATTTGTAGTGTATCTCAATTCAGGCTTTCCATAAATAAAGGTACAGCAAGACAGATAATATAATATTCTTATACAAAGCACTTTTTTTAATATATAAAAGAGAGGTAGGAAGGATATAATGCTGGTTTTTTGTAGATAATTTTAATTATACTATTTTGGATTACATATTCAACCAGCGAAATGTAAATAATAATTAGTAAACTCCTAGTCATAAATTTCCTCAATTCATAAAATTTAAAAATGAACCTTCTTACCTTGGGATTTTAATGACGTAATGTGATCAACCCATTTCAAATTTTCATCAATTTTAATACCGAAGTATTTTGTTGTGTTTTTCATTTTAATTATAAGTTGTCAATTATTTGTATGTTAAAAGAAGGCCTTCGTAAATTACATTGCTCTCAATGGATCTACTTTAACACAAAAATAGTCTTGTAAGTTGCTATAACCTATCTTCGTAAAACTATAAATAATTTAAACATAGTAAGTAGTAAAACGAGGTAAAGCGAGGGGTAAAATAACAATATATTAAGGGAAATACCTAAAAAGGGCAGGTTTAAAGAGTATTATTACAAGAAAGTATATCCGTTCTGTTTATTTATCAAGTATTGTTTGAGGTTACTTTTGAATACATTTATTGTTTTTTTTTTTTTACTTTCTGTAGGCACTCTATTCAAATTTTTAAACCTTAAATAAAAATTGTATTTTGGGAACTTTTAGTGATGGCTTGCCGTACATGAAAGTCAGATTGGCTTCTAGTATTATAGTTGTGATATTGCGAATTATATTGAATTTTTTCTGATAAATCTGATGCGATGGTGCTAAGTCATTTTTATTTTATAAATAAATATCAGTCATGTATTAAACATAATTCTAAATTGAAGGCCAATTTATTTCTTTTAACATACTTGCAATACTCATCCTTCCTTCCTTTATTAATAGAATATAAATAGGCGAAGTAAGGAGCCCAAATATTTTACATGAGCAGGCTTAAGAGGTAAAGGGGCCAATTATTATTGGATAAATTGCTCGAACAAGTTTTTAAACCCCTAATTAAAAGGCGATATAGAATGGTTTTAAAAATCAAGGCTTGTGAAAATCACATGGTTTAATCTAAGTAATGCCAATGCTTCAGAAAACAAAAAATTCAACGTGCTATTACTACTATCGGCTTTCGGTCTTTTGTTCCAAGTTAAATCATTTCTCGTTTTTGTTACGCTACGAGTTTACCCTTGCGGGCCTCAGTCTCGATAAGGTGGGAACTACCATTTTAGCGTCTCTCGAATTTTAATTACTAATTTTAGGAAAAAAGTTATTCTATATAAAAAGTCGAGCATGGTCTAAAACCTAAAATACAACCATCAAATATTAAATTTTATCAGTCATATAAAGAATAAAGGTACTTTACTCTTGAGTAAAACTCATATTTTTTGAAAAACCTCGTATACCACTAAAAAAATTTGATATTTGATGAATGTATTCTAGGTTTTAGATAATGCAGAACTTTTTATGAAGAATAACTTTTTTCCTAAAATTAATAATAAAAAAGTTATCCATGTGATTCCAACCTAGGGGGACATACTGTTTAACTGGCAAAATAATTATCTGTTAGATTCAATAAACTATTTATATTGGCTAGCACAACGGTGTTACGAATATTTTTCTTAAAAAAAAAACATTTATTTGCGTATTTTGAAATAACTCCCAAACGAAATAGCACTAAATAAAATAGCGCCCGAACGAAACGCCACCTGGAGCCATTACGTTCCGCATAAAATGTTTATATAAAATTACATTTCTATGTAACAATTTGTAAATATACAACAAAACATTTTAAAGTTTAATTGCGTCAGTTTCTTCTTTAATTTACTCTATCTTGTAATTATTCTTTAATTTATAAAAAATTTCTAGGATGTTCCATTTATCATATTTATATTTTCGATATTTATAATATTTTCTTCTCAGGAAAACTCTCCAATTAAATGCAATATGAAAAGGGTATTTTTTATAACCAAAACCCAGAAGTTAAGGATTCCGATCAATTTATTTTAATAAAAAACTACTCTCTTTGGCGCCTTTTTGTGTATACCGTCATTTCTGCGACGCCCTCGGTTCCATGAAATGAAAATAATAAAAACAAGGCGAAATATAGAGAATTTAATATTCTTAGTCTTTGTCGAAATAAGTGTGCCACAGAGAAAATTATCTCGGAATATCCACCTCGGTGCGCAGGATAGGCGCGAGTCTTTTTCTGCAAAAAGAATAGAAAGCATTGCAGGAATGTTTTGGCAGCAAAATGGAATAAATTTAAAGTTGTTTGCCTTTAACTACGTTAAATATATTTGAGAGAAGAAAATTGTCAAAACTTTAAAAACTATTCTTTTTCTTTGCCTACTAATTTTGTTAAACCAAATATTGATACTTTTAAATATACCTATGCTATAAAAATTTTTAGGCCTGGGCTAACAACGAGCCCAAGTTCGTTAGATATGTACAATGTCAGATGTAATGTCATATATCTACCGCACGATGAAAAGCAAACGGGCCTACTTCGATCCTATTTGGCCCGGTCCGTGGTAGGCCAGTTACTTTCCATCGCACAGTAGCTATACGACACCTTACAAATCATAAGGTTGTGACAAAGTCACTAATTTTATTTTTAATTAATTTTAAAAATATATATTTTAATTAATTCCGGAATTTCCGGAATTTCCGTTTTACAACAATTGCGAAAAGGTTAAAATATTTCTATATTTGCCGAAATCCGAATGGGCGTATAGATATAACGGGCCGAATCCGGGCCAGACCCAGGCCAACAACGGGCCGAGGTTCATCAGATTTATACGGTGCCGTATATCTACCACGCGATGGAAAGCAACTGGGAGTCAATTCTCCAAATATTAGTTCAGCGAGCGTACCCCGTTCATGACGTCATGAACAAGGATTTCTTATTAGTGCAATAGATGATTTCAACGGAAGACATCTTGAAGTTGCAAGGTCATTGGAAGATCTTTGCGCCATCTATAAGTTTACATAACAACTAATAAAATAAAAAAGAAAACTGTAAATTATTATTTTGGCAATCTGTTTAAGGTTACGTTGTCGGTAAATGCGAACACCTTTCTGACAAGGTCTAGAAAAGGTTTCTAATGGAAATGATGACAAAAAGTTAACAGATATAGCAAGAATAATTTAATAAACGTTTTATTGCAGAGCTATTAGCTACCACAACAGTTTCCAATCTTCTTTGCATAGATAAAATTAAATGTCAATTGTCGTAGGTATCTAAGAGCTCTTTCAAAATATTTTTAATAACTTTCCATAGGTATTGGTTGGGTGAGGTTTTCCGGGTTTTCCTTACCTGTTAGTTAAATGCCACCGTCAGTCATCTTTAGGTCACCCCGGATCGCCACCGCAAATAATAATAAAGCCGTCCCTTTGCCACACAAGCTTAGTCGGCTTTAGGGACTTATAAGGGGGTAAACTAGGAAAACTATTATTATAAGTTGATCGTAGTTTACCGGTTTAAAGTCTCTTTGATATATCTTTTTGACTATGAAACCGCATACTCGTATATTTTTATTGAAGTTCAAGTAAGGATTGCTGGCCATGGCAAGACATTTATTTACATTGTAGTTGACCCATTTCCTAACTATTCCTGTAATCAATAGTATTTTTACGCTGGTTTTTGATAACTCAATTTATTTTACAAGTAAACTATGCAACTGATAATATGAACGTACAACGTCTATCATAAAATTGAAACTCTTAAATCAGGATTATTGACTTATATAGCTCGCTTCAACCTTCTAGAAACTTCTCGAAGCGTCCAGATGTTACTTGAAACGAAATTACATTTCTAGACATTTCCAGTCTATTCTATTTTCTTATTTTACTCGTACTTTTACTAATGTCGACCGCATTCAAGGGGAAGCCAGGTCTGTCACATACAGACTGCACAAAGGTTCATCACCCATAAGCAGTTTGTATGGACGTGACTACAGCGAGCTATATAAAGAGTTTGAGAACGACCAAATAATGGGAATGCCTTCAGATGAAATGCTCCCAAAGTATAGCTTTTAAAAGCAATATAAAGTAAGTATGCAGAAGTCACCTGGTATACAGACGGCTCCAAGACCCATGAAGGTTCAGGAGTAGGCATATATAGTACCAAGCCAAAGACAAGAATCTCACTGAGCTTAGGTAAACATGCGACAGTATTCCAGGCAGAAATAGCAGCAATACATCATTGCGCAAAAGAGGTATTAAGACAGACAGTCAAGCGACGTTAAAGGCACTCAGTTCTATGCAGGTACAGTCATACCTTGTGTGGAACTGTTTCGAAGCCCTAACAGAGCTGGGTAGTCAAAACAGACTAATCTAGCCTGGATAGCAGGCCACAGAGGACATAAGGGCAATGAAGAGGTTGATTTACTAGCCCGAGAAGGAGCCTCAAAGGCTCTTATTGGCCTAGAACCCTTCTGTGGTGTAACAAAAACAACCATCAGAACATGCACAAAGCAGTGGATGTTAAAAAATCTCAGGAGTGGTGGAAAAACTCTCCAGGACAGAGACAGGCCAAGGAGTTCATAAAAGAACCATCGGCTTAACTCACCGAGCATCTACTAAGCCTTAATAGGGAAAATACTAGAGTACTAGTAGATCTATTAACAGAGCATTGTAGGCTTAACAAACATTTGTATAATATCGGTCTGACAGTAGAGACCTTGTGCCGATTCTGTCAGGAAGAGGAGGAAACGGCAGTACACGAATTGTGCTACTGCGAAAGTCTAGCAAGACTGAGATTCCATACACTTGGAGAAAAAAAACTAAGGGCAACTAGCTATACCGGAGAACTACTTTCCAGTCTATGGAGTCTACTACAAAAGACCGAATTAGACAAGTTAATCTAAATAACGATTCAAGGATAACCACAGTAGATCTGAAAAGGTCGAGGTGGGGGAGGCCACGTGGCCCACAGTCCTAATTAAATCTAATCTAATCTATGTCGACCGCATCACACTGTAGGGTGTTGGGTGATATTACACTTCTTTTTTACATAATCTCTATAAGGTCAGGTCGTTGATTTTATTGAAGATGGTGTAGGGGTCTTTCCAGTTCCGTAGCAGAACCTGCCTAAGTCCTTTTTAGCTCTTGGTATTGTACAGTCATACTAGGTCGCCTCTCTGAAGATGTGTTACTGTGGTTTGTATGTCGATTAAATGCTGACTTTCAATCGTTCCCAAGCGAATCTGTAGACCTTTTCTAATCATTCTTTTAAGTTATGTGGGTACGTGGGAGGTGTAAGGCCATCTTCTTTAACAGGAGGTTACCGTCCTCAAGAAAATCAACGACCTGATCCACCGCATTCAGTTCTCAGCAGGAAGTAAACCCAAGAAGTTCACATTGAAAGTTAGCGCCATACTGTGGTCGTGATCCTTCCCGTTGGCTCCAACTGGGTCCCAGTAATCAAGATATTTAAAACAAATAATTCGATAAAAGGGACTAATGCTACCCTCTCCCCTGCAGTAGCCTGCGTCTGTTGTAGGAATCGTACGAAATAAAAGAAGGGTCATTTTACCCATCGCCCTATTGTGTGCTGCAGTCGTCATAGGTAAAAGGTTAAGGCGAGCTACATAAGTTGATGATCCTGACGTCAGAGTTTTAGTTTTATAATATGTTATCAGTTGCATAGTTGAATGGTAACGGTTGAGTAAAAACAAATTGAGTTGCCAAAAACCAGCATATTTGAATGCGAGAAATGACTATGATGAAAAGTCAAAATCACAACGATCAACTTTAGTGTTCAAATTTCGGTTTCGGCCACTGTACATACAACAAGTATATAGAAAAACAATTTCTGAACATTATCAACCTTTTGTAATATCTAAATTCCAAAATCACATTCTTTATAATAGTTATATTTTTCATCCTGCTTGAATGTGATAATGATTTTAATTTAAACATTTTGTGTATAAATAAATAATAATAAATAATACATATACTAATTCGAATTTGTAGTTTTGGAGTTAGTATATAATAATAATAATAATAATAATAGACATAGACTAGTTTTGATTTATTATATTCGAAGTAAGTACAGAGTGCGCTAGTGGACATCGAATAGCAATACATAAATAACCTGTCCACCATTTTTTGTAAAACACAGTGCGCGGCAATTCCAAATAGAACACTCGACATCTTAAAGGGCTATTTAAATTTTATTGACTAAACATGTATTGTGCAATTTCTCTAAAATTTGCATTCTAGTGTCAAAGAACGTATAGCCTATATTTTTACTAGCAATGAATTGCTAAAATAGAAAAATTTATGAACATCGTATAATACAACAACCACCAAAACCAAATAGATTATTAAATTTAATCATAAAATATAAATGAGGATTTGTGGTTTACAACGATATCAGCAAAATGGAGGACTATATTTTAAAATTTAATAATTTGGTTGTTTTCTGTGGGTTCACTGTAAATAATTTCCTGTATGCAGCGTTGAAATATTTGTTATATTATTATTACTACGAATTATAATTACTATTATTCTTGTTTTATTTTATTCATCATCCTTTAGAAAAATATACGGCTTCAATTAAAAAATTAAAGTTCAATAAAATTGTTGAAAGTAACTTTACCTAGTATACAGAGTGGCTCTTAAGTTGATACTTTGTTATAATTGTGTATAGAAGTCATTAAAAAAACAAATTTTTTGAAAACTTTTTCAAACAAATCAAAAATAAGGAACATTATACTGTATTCCAAAATGTGTCCAATACGGTCCCCTTACTTAAATAATGTATTCAAAGTTATCACTATTTATTTCAACACAACGCCCAGATAGCACACGTCTGAAAGACGTCTTTTTGTGTCTTGGTTTGGTCTCTATGTCCTAGGACGTTATTAAGGCATCTTATAAGACGTCTGGCAAAAGCCATAATTTAGACGTATTAATTTGAGAGCTGAAAGACGTTCTTAAGATATCTTAAGGCCCAATCCATATATTAATGTGAGATTCAAAAAGAAAGACTTGTGAGAGCCCAAAGACGTTCTTAAGATGCCTTAATGCCAAATCCATATATTAATGTGAGAGCCCAAAGACGTCTTTAAAACGTCTTACAAACGTTTTTCAGTCCGATGGTAACTTGCACGGTTTACATAATTCATAACATAATTCACCTAACAAATGGCTCCGGACACTAAAAAAGCATTCGACACGGTCTGGACCTGCGGATTGATTCATAAAATTATTGTGAATGACTATCCTGGGTACATTAAAAAAATAATTCACTCATATTTGAAAGACAGGAAATTCTACATAAAAATCTGATGTGTCCAACACATGACTTTCCTATCTCTATTATAGGCATTTTCCGGTTAATTTGTACAACATTTTTCTATAGGTATTCATTGAAAACGAAAATACTGAAAAATTTATATTTAGCACTTTCCTCCAATTTTTTCATTACGGTCCATTTTAGAAAAATCGTGTATAAACAAAAATTATAGAGATTGATATCGCAAACAAGTTTTAGTTTAACAATTTTCTTAAAAATCTGAATTTTGCACATTATGTCAAATTTCTCGAATACGGACCATTTCAGAAAAATTTGACATAAAACAAAAATTATAGATAATAATATTAGAAGTAACTTTTATTTGATTAATTTTCTTCTCCAAAGATAAATAACAGATATATTCCATAAAATATAAAAATGATCACCAATAAAGTACCCCCAGATGTTTAGACTCTGCATAAAATCTAATCAGTTCATTGGACGCTGACATAAAGCTAAAGTTTAAAATTTGGTGTTTTTCGTTGTATCGGTTCATGAGTTATGGTGGATACACACAGACACACAGACACACAGACACACAGACACACAGACACACAGACATACAGACACACAGACACACAGACACACAGACACACAGACACACAGACACACAGACACACAGACACACAGACACACAGACACACAGACACACAGACACACAGACACACAGACACACAGACACACAGACACACAGACACGCAGACACGCAGACACGCAGACACGCAGACACGCAGACACGCAGACACGCAGACACGCAGACACGCAGACACGCAGACACGCAGACACGCAGACACGCAGACACGCAGACACGCAGACACGCAGACACGCAGACACGCAGACACGCAGACACGCAGACACGCAGACACGCAGACACGCAGACACGCAGACACGCAGACACGAAGACACGCAGACACGCAGACACGCAGACACGCAGACACGCAGACACGCAGACACGCAGACACGCAGACACGCAGACACGCAGACACGCAGACACGCAGACACGCAGACACGCAGACACGCAGACAGGCAGACACGCAGACACGCAGACACGCAGACACACAGACACACAGACACACAGACACACAGACACACAGACACGCATACACACAGACACACAGACACACAGACACACAGACACACAGACACACAGACACACAGACACACAGACACACAGACACACAGACACACAGACACACAGACACACAGACACACAGACACACAGACACACAGACACACAGACACACAGACACACAGACACACAGACACACAGACACACAGACACACAGACACACAGACACACAGACACACAGACACACAGACACACAGACACACAGACACACAGACACACAGACACACAGACACACAGACACACAGACACACAGACACACAGACACACAGACACACAGACACACAGACACACAGACACACAGACACACAGACACACAGACGCACAGACACACAGACACACAGACACGCAGACAACATTGCAAATATCAAATCTGGAATCTCCGTATCCCAAAATAGGTGTACCCCAAATTTTGTACAATCAGAATTAGCAATTTACGAGCTAATTGGCCGTTTCCAGGCTTTTGGGCCACTCCGTATATAATCAAATAAGGTTTGTTCCAACCCAACAGAAAACCATACATCGTACAGTCATTGTGTATGTTTTCTAACAGACTAGACAGATATTTAAAAAAAATATGGTAAATATCGCCTGTAAACGGTCCGCTAACATGTACGGCCCAACAAGTAATCCATTTACAATTCCTGACCACACATTTACGGAAAATCGGTGTTCAAAATTGCTGCTCCGACAGTTTCGGATTGGGACCTCTAGGGCCTAACGATTTAGGAGGGAGAAGGGTCCACCTACCAGTATAATTTTTTTTAATGTCCTCGCACAAAGAATGTTGCTTTTGATAAACATTGTTTGCCATTAATGATGTATTTTTTCAAATTACATTGTAGATATATTCAAATTTTAAACAGGTACAAAATTAAAAATATTCACACGCAATGTTTTTTAAGCTTATTTTATGCCGATTTGACGTTAATCACTTTATCTAAAAATGAATACTAAGGGACCTAAAGCTCTTTGAAGATCTCACCCTGTCAGATACTAAGATAAAACTTTTGAGCAAGCATCACATTGAAATTTTTAAATATTTTTCTTTTATTAATAAATGTTTCAAACAGAAGTCTGAGAAAATCTGCGTGTGTTGGTTGTATAAAATTATTCATGAGAAAACAGGGTTCTTTCTTGTAAGCTTTGTGTTATTGTGAGGTAAAAAATTAATTTGTTTTACGATCTCTTTGGAAAGTGACACCTAACGCACTATTTACTTAGAAAATACCCTAAATTACACGCATGTGAGTAAGAATTTACTTTCCGCCTGTATGTGAATATCTACTGTCGGCATCTTTTAAATATGTCAGATGCATAATTTCTATTTTAATCTGTGTAACGTCTATATTATTAGTAAAATAGATTTGATGTTTAAATTGTTAACATTGATTTTTATACCTAGATTCCAGATATTTATCTTTAACAAATTATTAATATGATTTTAAGGTAACTACTATAACCTGACAGACCGGGTTCTAGCCTACTTTTACAAACATTTTTGGCTCTTCTAGACATCGGGTGTTCTAGAACAGTAGTAGGTAGTCCAGGTTGGAACCTACTCAAGTCTGTTTGCCCCATCCACCCAGTTAAGTCACAACAATGCATTGTCGCAAATGGAGAAATGGTTGATGTCGTGCGTTCAATTGTTCTACCTATTCAACTCCAGGATAAAGTCAAGGTTTTTGAAGTATTGGTGGTTCCAGATCTTCCCCATCACCTTATTCTGGGCGTCGATTTTTGGAGGCAGATGAGTATCGTTCCGGATTTGTATTCTGGAAATTGGTCCTTTGCAACTGATCAAAACCTTCTGGTGCCTTAAATATCTGCGATCCAATCAGTCGAACATATGAAAGAATGTCAACGAAAGGAACTAAAAGATATTGTGAATACAACATTTGATCAGATGGGAAATTAGTTGGGATGCACTCATCTAGTTGAACATGAGATAAAAACAACTCATTCCCCTATAAAGCAGAGACATTACTCCTTTTCACATGCTCTACAAAACTATGTCAACCAGGAATGCTTATCCTATTCCTTTTGTAAGTTCTACCTTGGATAAGATGATAGACGCCAGATATTTAACTACACTAGACATAAAGTCCGCGTATTGGCAGGTTCCAGTTGCCAAATCCTCCCGTCCACTAATAGCCTTTGTAATTCCCACGAGAGGTCTGTTTTAGTTTAAGCGGATGCCATTCGGTCTCCATAATGCACCAGCTACGTGGCAACGTTTCGTTGGGCGAGTGTTAGGATACGACTTTGAAAACTTCGTTTTCGTGAACCTGGACGTTATTATTGTGTGTACACCTACTTTATCTTGACATTTGCATGTGCTTAAGAGTATCGTAGAACGTATTACTGCTGCTGGACTAACTTTGAACAAGAATAAATGCAATTTTTGCAAGCCTGAGCCTAAGTATCTTGGGTACGTTCTTAATGCATCGGGACTGTTGGTCGATCCCGAGAAAATCGAAGCTACTGTTAATATCCCTGTACCAAAATCAGTCATAGAGGTCCGCCGTTTGATTGGAATAGATTCCTGGTATAGACGGTTCATTCTCAATTTTTCAACCATCACAGCTCCACTCACTGCGTTATTGCACAAAACCAAAAGTTTTGTTTAAGATGAAGCTTGCCAAACAGCAATGGAAACCATTAAGGGTCATTTAATTTTATCTCCAATTCTTTCTCGACCTAACTTTCCACATTGTCTGACAAATCCAAAAATGTAACTGCAAAGTTGGTACCCAAGTTTACGGGTTCCTTTACTATAACCAAGATTGTCTCTCCTTGGAGCTATCAGTTACAGGATAGATCTGGAAAAAATTGTGGAGTATGGCATGCAAAAGATCTGAAAAGTCATCCTCCAGACGAGGTTGATGAAAATAGTGATTCAGAGTAGACTTAAGATTTTTTCAAATTTTTTTTTTATAATCAAATTAAATAATTAAATTATTTTTTGTATTTTGTTGGATTTTAGATTGCAACGATAATTTTTTTTAGTATATTGGTTAGTTTATTTTTTTCTGACAGAAGTTTTCCTTTCTGTAAAGTTAAACTTCTCTTTGGAAAGAGGGGGTGTTGTTACAGGATTAAAGTGCAAATCAATCAATCTATATTTTAGTTATAAGAGAATATGTACCTAGGACCGTTTTAAAATTTTTAATAGTAAAAATAATATAGTTTAATATACATAAATAGATATAAGAGAAGAGAATGTTCATGTAGGTAGATTTATTTTACTTAAACTTTGGTATCAAATGAATTTTTATTATCCTTTTTACTTCGCTCTTTTTAATTCTATGTTGATTTTCTCTGCATCTCTAAGACGATTCTTTTAAAATTAAGAAAGTGATACAGAAGTATACGTAAGCTTTCATGATATAGGTATTTTAATCACCTAAATACATTAGAAATTAGCTTCTTTAATAAGTAGTAGTAACATTTGTATTGTTTACTTTTTTTTATTAAGATGACAACTGAAATGTGACATTTATTCTTGTGCAATTTATGTTCATGAAATAAATAATGGAATAACCTAGAAGTGTACTACAAGAGATGTAATGAGACCTACTATCTCTCTCCTTCTCTCAGGTAATGAAATATCTATCTCATGTCTTAAATAACAGTTAACATGAAACTAAAGAGTGAATAAATGAACTGATCCGGAAATTCAATGCCCAAGGCTCTGATGGGCTAAATATAAAAATGCTACTGCAGTGTTCTCCCTTTATTGTTCCTTATGTAACACATTTAATAAATAACTGTCTTGAATTAAATACCTTTCCTAATGTTTGGAAACAAGCTTTAATCAGGCCCATTCCAAAAATAAATAAACCCCTTGAATTGAAAGATCTAAGGCCAATAAGCATACTTCCCACTTTATCTAAAGTTTTAGAACGTTTAGAACTAAGATATTACATAAACATAAATAACTTACTACCCGAATTTCAGTCTCGATTTAGGCCTTTACATAACTGTCAAACCGCTTTGTTAATCATAGTTGATGATGTACTACAAGACACGGAAATATTACAATACTGGTGTTATTTGATTTCTCTAAAGCATTTGACACTCTACAACACGATAACTACTTGCAATTCTAAAATAAATAGGCCTCACTGTTGATTGTATAAATTTTTTCAAGAACTAACTTACTAATTGGTCATAAAGAGTAAAGTATGGGGAGCAATTTTCATCCAGTTTAAATATTTCAACAGAGGTACCACAAGGCTCCATTTTAGGATCCCTTTTGTATACTCTGTGCACTTCTGATATTGGCAGAGTCACAAACATGGTGATTGTGTCTATGGTCCGTTTATCGACTCTGCGGATATCAGGAGGGTGCAGGTTGTGCAAAATTCGTGTATGCGTCTGATTTGTGATGTAAGAAGAGGTCAGCCCATTTCCCACAAATTAAAAACTCTTAAATGGCTTAACATGAGTAAAAGGCGTTATCTGCACTTATCGTGTCTCCTTCACAAAATATTACTGAAAAAACAACCGACGTACCTTTTTAATAAGATTACCATTCAGTCAACCATACACAAACGAGACACTCGCTACAAACATGATATAACTACACCCAAACATCGCACTGAAATATTCAAACTTTCTTTCACGTACCAGGTGCCTAAAATATATAATAGTCTAGTAACATCTATACAAAATAAATCAATTCAATCATTTAAAAAAGCATTGAAATTAAATTTACTCTCTGGGATATAATATTGTTGTTATATTTCTTCTGTTTTATTATTATTATTATTATTATTAATATTATTATTAACATTATTATTAACATTAACATTATTATTACCATTACCCATTATAATTTTACATAAGTTATATTGCCAATTACTAACATGTGTTTTTTAGAAATTAGGATTTTTTTTCTTTATACAGCTTAAGATGAAAAACAGAGGTTGTGTCTAGTCTATGTTTCTTTGAAACATATGACACATCCACCTGATCTTCGGCTTTTTTTTTCTTACACCCTTGTTTAATTACTGTGTTTTTGTTATTATGGATGTAGAAAAAAATAAAGACCTATATTATTTTTTTTTAATTTGGTGTCATCGGCATCGACTGCTAAGGTCATTAGCATCGTGTTATGTGTAAGCTTTGTTACTGCTTTCCAGCTCCACTTTAGGAACAGAACTGTTAATTAAAACCCAACAGTGAATGGTCGAGTGGGGAATCCTACCAATATTAATATTATCTATAGAACAGGAAGTATATGAATAGGGTTATATCTGCAATTTCTTCTTGAGAGTTCATAGCATGCACATGAAGATTTGTAAATTTCTTTACAGTTTTTTATGCTCAGCAAGTTAGATTATTATCACTAATAAGGGTTGTTCAGGACTAAAACTCTTCCAGTCATTGAGTTTAAAGTTGTAATAACACGAACTTGCTATAGAACTTACTCAAGTACTCCTGTCTTGGAACAGGAATATTCATCGAAGGCCCCACTACAACTACGGTAAGAGTTCTATAGGTTATATTTAGCACAAATCATTATATTTTAGTAGTAGAAATACTTAATCATGTAGACTTTTTTATTTGGACGTATAGCTTTACTTGAATAGCTAGAATCTCCTAGATTTACCCTGGTTAGCCAGAATCTCCTCGATTTACCTTGGTTAGCCATTGGGATTTCTCTGTATACCTTATATATGAACGCTGTTATCTGTAAGGAAAAAAATATAAGTGGAGATTCATATTATTTTAAAGACAACTACCTGCTTCTGGAGCATTCCTCACAAGTTTTACCACCTTCTCATGTATCGTTTTGCACAAATTCCAGCCTTGAGACCGAGAAAGGGTACTTGTTTCTAGTACTATCCCGGACAATAAAGTAACCTAGTTTTTATTTAATTTGTGCTGCCGAACCGTATGCATTGGACATTATAATAATACTCTCCCTTTGGACGCCTTAAAAGAAATTCCTGCAACAGATTGGCAATTATAGCTGGGAGTAATTAAATTGTGACCCTAGGATATATATTCTTTTGAAATAAATTTATTATAATTTTGTAAATATTAAGATATTTAGTTAAATCGTATCTACCGGTAATAAGGTTATCCGGAAAATTCACCGCCAACAATTCACCGACAGCAATTCATCGCCAACAGTTCACCGCAACGCAATTCACCGCCACAACTATTCACCGCAATAGCAATTCACCGTCCAATTAAATCGACGTGTCCGAGGATTTTTTAAAACAATCGCTTATACGATAGTTATAAATTTTGTTACGAACTTTATCACCACCGAGTATAATAACCTAAAGTAATATCATAAGTACACCTATTAAAATAACTACAATATCTCATTTAATTTTATAATCCCTGGCAAAAACGAATTACTTAAACTTAAAGCAACTATTAAAAGAACATTACAATATCTGATTTAATTTTATAATCCCTTTTACCTACCTCGAAAAGAATTTCATCGTAATTACCAGATAAGTAAATCCCTAATTATAGTAGTAGTAACATAACATTGCAAGAACTAATTAGTGAACAATAACTTAAAGCAACTATTAAAATAACATTACAATATCTCATTTAATTTTATAATCCCTTTTACCTACCTCGAAAAGCATTTCATCGTAATTACCAGATAAGTAAATCCCTAATTATAGTAGTAGTAACATAACATTGCAAGAACTAATTAGTGAACAATAACTTAAAGCAACTATTAAAATAACATTACAATATCTCATTTAATTTTATAATCCCTTTTACCTACCTCGAAAAGCATTTCATCGTAATTACTAGATAAATAAATCCCTAATTATAGTAGTAGTAGCATAACATTGCAAGAACTAATTAGTGAACAATAACTTAAAGCAACTATTAAAATAACATTACAATATCTCATTTAATTTTATAATCCCTTTTACCTACCTCGAAAAGCATTTCATCGTAATTACTAGATAAATAAATCCCTAATTATAGTAGTAGTAGCATAACATTGCAAGAACTAATTAGTGAACAATAACTTAAAACAACTATCAAAATAACATTACAATATCTCATTTAATTTTATAATTACCAGATAAGTAAATTACATTTTCTTGTAGTTAGATTTCAATATGAAACTAGGATGGTATTTCAAATTTTCATTTCAAGTCACACCATCACACCTCTGTTAAAATGCCTCTCGAGTTCGTGATGTCAGAAAAAGGAAAGCGGAAGTTGCTCCTTGATGGGCACTTCTTCTTTAAAGAAAAAGAAAGCGTTGATCAAATATTGTGGAAGTGCGAAAACTACCAGAAAACGAAGTGTAAAGTGAGGGTGAAAACAGTGAATGATGGTTAGAGGTTAGAGGGGAACACAGTCATGTCGGAGACGCAGCTGGAGTGGAAGCGGCTAAAATTTACGAGGCTATAAAAACAACTGCCAAAACAACCACCAATGCCCCTCAGGCTATAATTACCGATGCAACAATCCAATGCAGTCAAGCAGCAGCCCCCAAACTTCCAACTATATACGTGATGAAGAGAACGATCCGCCATATCCGTCAACAGAAAAGGGCTGGTCCAGCTCTGCCCAATCATCGCCAAGAGATCGAATTTCCAGAGGAATACAAAAAAACCCTCAACGGAGAGGATTTTCTGCTGTATGATTCCGGCCCAGAAGAAGATAGGGTGGTGATATTTTCTACCCGCAGAAATATGCAGTTGCTCGCAGGCAGTAATCATTGGAATGCAGATGGTACCTTAAAAACGGTACCACTGTTGTTTCATCAATTGTATACCATACATGGGTTAAAAGAAAACGCAGCGGCACCTTTGGTTTACGCTCTGTTGCCCGAAAAATCAGAAGCGACATATACACGCCTTCTTCAAGCTATGAAGAATTTGGAGCCTTTATTATCATATTATAAGGACTGTTACTACAGATTACGAGAAAGCTAGGAACAATGCGTTCAGGACAGAATTTCCGAATGCTAGGCTAAAGGGGTGCTTTTTCCACTTCACCCAGTGCATTTTCCAGAACATTCAAAATCACGGGTTGAAGCAAAGGTATGAGACGGACGCAAATTTCGCGGCGCTGCATATGCGAATGTTGTCAGCAATTGCGTTTGTCCCACCAGCATTGGTAGTTCATGTGTTTGAAACATTGGTTGACAATGACGTTTTCCTTCTAGAGGCCCAATAAGTTATCGACTATTTCGAGGACACGTGGATTGGACGCCCCAATAGGAGACAGCACCGACCACCACAATACCCTATTGAAATGTGGAGTGTTTATGAGAGAATCTTGGAAGATTTACCTAAAACAAACAACTCTGTGGAAGGTTGGCATCGAGGATTTCAAGATCGGGGCGATGCACCCTAATATTTGGAAGTTCATTGATTGTGTCAAAAAAGAACAAAACCTGAATGAAGTCCGGATAGAGCAATATTTAAGCGGAGTCGAACCCCAACCGTCGAAGAGAAAATATAGGGATTGTGCCCGACGCATTAAGAATGTTGTTGAAGAGTATAATCCTGACAACATACTTGACTATATTAGAAGGATAGCCCATAATATATCGTATTAATTTTACTATATTTGTATATTATTTTGTTCTTTGACAATGTTCCCATTATATTAATAAGTTTTAAATTGTATTATATTTGGTGGTTTCTATTAAAGACATTTTGATAAATGTTTTAATGTTGTTGTTTTAATTTTAAAAATAAAATAAATAAAAGTGGTTATTTTTTGTTGCGGTGAATTGTTGTAGCATTGTCGTGGCGGTGAATTGCTTTACGGTGAACTGTCGGCGGTGAATTGCTGTCGGTGAATTGTTGGCGGTGAATTTTCCTAGATCCGGTAATAAGTGGGTCAATCTTCAAAAACTTTAAACTCTGTAAACAGAGGTATGCATACCAATGGTTCTTTAATTTTCATGTTTAACAATTATATATTTTTGGGTATTATATTAATTAGATAGATTAACATATTTATTTCAAAACCACGCTTCATTTTCATTGTCATTTTAGGTTTATTAATTCTTCCTCTTTTTTTGTTGAATTTATTTTATCGGAGCTATCAACTACAGGTCTAGTCCGCCATCATAGACCATATTATATATAGACAAATAAAACAAAACCAATCTACAAATTATTGGAAATTTTAATATACAAGTTTTGTATTATTTAAAACCCCCAACCCCTGAGATAAAAGTAGAATTACTAATCTAACTTTTCTTAACTTTTCATACACAAGCCTAAATTTTTTAATTCTGTATATTTCAACTCAAGCTCCACCATATGTATTAAAACTGCAATAAAATTTATGGCGACGATCTAAATGTAAACCCATCTTTTCTCAAAAAAATATTTCAAGTGGACAGACTAATTTATATTTTTTGATGCAAAAAATTATTTATTTTTTAAATGTTTAAAACTTTAAAATATGTTTCTATCATTTAAACGTTTTCATCGTCCCTTTAAAATAATTTTTAGAGATATTTGGGCCTGTTATAATAATCAACAAACTTTTCTTAGACCATACACTAAATGATTTAAAAATTAACTGCCAAGTTTAGCGTTTTCTAAGGACGTCTTAATTAAATTACGTCGAACTCTGTAGGCACCTACTTTTTTAATATGGCCTAAATTTTCTTCCGCCAACTTGTTAATCATTTCTTCTCGTCCGAGTTATTAAAAGGGAGGATTTAAAACTTCGAATACGAAACTTCTTTAATGGATACTTAACTGATTCGGGGAGGATCCTCGGGATGAAAATAATCTTATGAGGATTTATAATTTTCGAAATACACAGTGTTAAAATTTTCTATTAACCGTTTTTAAATAATAACTAAATCATTTTGTTGTTACCAAAGACATTACAACATATAGACAAAATGTTTCATTCATAAATCCCATACAATTGCGGACTGTTATTGTTTTAAAATTGTTAGTGAGTGGAAGAGAGAAAGACAGATCTCTTATGACCGGCTGGCAACGTTGTAAATAGTGTCCATAATATGCTCGCCAGTGGCATAGAGTTTTAAACTTACCAGTATTGTCAGAGTAGTATGTTAAAAAAATACGTAAATATGTAGGTATATTTTTTTAGTAATATATTTATGATGATTTTTTCATGTAGGTAGATTAGATTAGATTATGAGTTGGACGTTATTTGTCCTTGTCCACCGCGACCTTTCCAGATTTATTGTGGGACTCCTGTTTGTTTTAGAGTATGTCGTCTAGCCTGGTCTTTTTTATTAGTCTTAGTAGCTTTGACAGTGGCTCCCGCATGTAGTTGCATGCAATTGGCTTTTCTTCGCCCAATGTTAGAAACCTCGTTCCAGCCAGGCATTCACATTGGCACAGAACGTGAATATTGTTTCCTCTTCTTCTTTACAGAACCTGCACAAAGTTGCTTCTTCTGCTGCATTTATGACACTCATGTGCCTTTTGAGGCGACAGTGTTCAGTAAGAAGGCCTACTGTTATCCTAACGATTTGACGCTTTTGATCCAGTAGGTCTTTCGTGAACTTGGCCGATGGTTCCTTGATGAACTGTTTGGCCTATCTCAGTCTTGGATAGTTGTTCCATCATTCCTGAGACTCTGTTTATAATAATAATAATAATAATACTCTCCCTAATTCACCCCCTTACGAGTGAATTTTAACCCCAAAAGCTGAGCTTGTCCGGGGAAAGGGACGGCTATTATTATTATTTGCCGTGGCGCTCCGGGGCGACTTAAAGATGATTGATGGTGCCATTTGACTTACAGGTGAGGAAAACCCGGAAAACCTCACCCACCATCATTTTGCATCCATTGTTTAATAGATGCCTTGCACAATGCCTTAGCAACTCCACAGAAAGGTCCCGGGCCTGTCATTGCCTTATCTGAGCCTCCTCGGGCTAATTCGTCGGCCTTTTCGTTGCCCTGATATCCCTCATGGCCTGGAACCCAGGCTAAGGTCACCTTATTTTAACTACTTAGCTCTGTCAGGTCTTCTAGACAGTCTTTCACCAGTCGTGATTTGATTTCTGGTGAGAGAATTGCCTTCAGAGTATATGACAATAGTTTTGCATGATACTTGCTGATTTTTCATGTAGGTAAATCCAAGTACAAGTAAATTCAAATGCAAGCGAATTCAAGTTACCTTTCGATTTTTAATATTTATTGGTTTATAGTTTATTGGCATTTACTATATATTTGCCTGGTATGATGTTAACCAAAATTATTTAAAATTTTAAATTAACATTAAGTAGGTAGGGGTATCTAAATAAAACACTGTCCTAAAAATATATAATTTTTTAAATAATAATTACAAAAAAACATGGTATGGCAAAAAATATCGTAAAAAAACTGTAAAAATGTTTAAAATAATGTTTTAAATATATAAAATACTTAAATTTTATTAACTAAAATTTAATTTAATTTTTTTATGCTTAGTTATTAATGTTATAACTTACTGCAACGTTTCTTTTTGCAGCAGGTGGTGTTCCAAAAACAGTTGAATCAGAACTAAAAACCCATACATTATATATTCATACATATAGGTAATAAATAATGTTTAAAGGTAAACAAAAAATTAATATTTTGTATTTTTACCTGTTGGATAGTCATCCAAAAATAGAAAGCCCTCACTCCGTCTGGAGTTTGCATCTTTTCTAATATATCTAGTACCATTTGCGCGTACCAAAACATTTTCAGGAAAACAGTGTTCTAAACACAACTCTGGGTTTTTACGAAGGGGCTGATTTTCAAGGATTCCTATTAGAGAAAACCAAAGTTTTTTTTTCTCAGGATCTTGCGGGAACCTAAATAGAGTAATAAAAAATATGTATAGGTACTCAATAGGTAAATCATTTTTAAGGTATTCTACATTTTACGTTAAATTTTCTTTGCCACTATTCAATAATTATTTATTGGTATAAGAAAAATTTACTAATTTATAAAAGGAATATCACTTTAAAAACTACACAAGTTTTTGATACAATTTCTTGTACAATTTAAATTGTAAATTATCAAACCTGCAGTAAATTGTCTGAAAAATTAGATTGGATAATCATTCTTCAAACAATTTACTATGTGATCCTATATAATTTAAATTCTATAAGAAATTGTATCAAATCTTGTACAAGCCCTACTCCACTGGTTCAAATGAAAACAACATATCTTAACCTAAAAATACTTACCGATGAAACCATATATTTCGACTTAAATGATCTACCTTTTTGAACACTACACATGCATGTACCATAATTCTTTATATTTCTCACAAAAGTTCACAAAAATAGTATTTTATAAATGAATAAATCAATAAGTCACACAGAAACTGTCAGATACTGTCAGAAATACAAACTAGCTGTTAGACCCACTGATCTGTGTATAGATCAGTGGTTAGACCTGATTGGCAACGTTGCGGCTGGTTACGGTACTACCAAAGTATATTAACCGTTGAGTAGCGACATAAAGCGTCGGTGCCTTTGATCTTGGGTGGTTCAAATTTTCTTTCTCTCTCTTTTGACGTTATTGACGGAACAACACAGTAAAACACTGCTCGAATTATGAAATGGTTTTGAATGTGATGTTTACACTGCTCGACGTAATTTGAAGTAAAACTCTTTTGTAGTTTACATTTATAATAAAGGTCTGGTCATTAGGCAGTTTTATATTTATGAGTATTTAACTTATGTAGTAAATATAAAAATATATATCACTATTAATAAATTTTAATATTTTTACCTACGTCCGGATGAGCTAGAGACTTGAAAGTTGGTAGGTGCACAGGGTTTTGAATTTTGATAACAATAAAAATTATTACTTATGGATCTTCTTATTTATTATCAAACTTTAAATTTCGCGTTGTTTAAACATGTCGCTGAATACAATTCGCTAATAAATCCACAACAACGAATTCTTATATTAGCTGCCGGACTAAAGTGAAAGGGGTTGTTTACATCTTTAGAAGACGTCTCGCCTCTCTATTTCGCGTCGGCGCACTAGAATTCGGTTCCCCAGAAATTGTAAATTCGTAATATAAGATATTCAGCGTTGCCGTATTGACGGAGTTCTTTGAAACCCTAATATTTTGTTTAGATTAATATTGATTTTTTAATAAAAAATTTATCTTATATTAAATCTTCAACGAATAATTTGATTAAAAACATATTTTTATTTATATAATATAAAATTATAGTTACAGGACACATCAAATTTTATTTTTCGAAAGTAATTTCTCCATATAATTTTGACAGACTGATAAAATCGGCAAAGACGCAATAAACGAGAATTTGGTGGGAATAATGATTTGCCACATAAAAATGTAAACAATTTAGTCTCTTAGTTGTAATGTTTTTGGTTGTTACGTTTAACATTTACACGAAGACGCTAAGTTATATATTAACTCAATTTATTTAAAAACAGTATCACACTAATTTATAACACACTAATTATTATGGACAATAATTTTGTTAACTGAACGATCTTCTAACTTTAACATCCTCTCCAATGACAAGAGAGTCTGTTTATACCCATATGTGGCTTTCTAGAACATTCTGAACTACAATCGCGCAGCCACTAGAATATACATCACAGATTTTTAGAAAATAGCTTTAACTATATAAGTTCCTTCGCTAAAAGTTGTAATTTCGAGATGCTTCACTGAAAAGTTCCAAAATTAGAAGTTAATAGGACTGACGACGACGTAGTTCTCCCATAGAGGGTTTCGGAGGTTTACTCACTTAATCTTATATTCTTTTTAATGGAAAAATGGTGGCAGTAAAAGATCCAAATAAGGCAGAGAGGGATTAGAGCATCGCTGTACTGGTCGAAAATGGTTCGTATGACTTTATTTTTATATTTTAACAACATATATTTTTTAAAGGTTATGTGCCATGAAATATCTTTTATGATTTTACTCTGTGTTGTCAAATTATCTCCTGTGAAAAAATATCGGAACTAAAGAAATTTAAAATCAGTCCTTTTAAATATACAAAACCTCATTACGATACCCCAGTTCAATAGTGCAATAACTCGAAATATTAGCATCATGAGTTGTACACGCTATCTAATTCAAAATTCAATAAATTTTATAGTTCTAAACTAAAACAACCAAAAGTTCTTCTACGGACGTTAAAATAGTCAGATCCAAGAAACAACATCCATATGCGATTTTTTTTTTAAATTCGAAATTTACACTTTTTCTCAAATATCTCGAATACGGTCCATTTTAGAAAAATTATGTAAAGGACAAAAATTATAGAAAATTATATTAACAACTTTTATTTAAATAATTTTCATTAAAATTTGATTTATTTACAGTTTGTCAAAGTTTTCGAATACAGACCATTTTAGGAAAATTTTGTATAAAACAAAAATTATAGAAAATAATATAAGAAGTAACTTTTATTTAAAAAATTTTCTTCTTTAAACGTAAATAAAAGATATATTTTATAAAATATAAAAATAATTTCTATAAAGTACCCCCCAGATGTTCCGACTCTGCTTATAATCTAATTAGTTCACCGCAGGCCGGTATACAGCTTAATTTTAAAATTTGGTGTTTTTCTTTTTATCCGTTCATGAATTATCGTGGATACAGACACACACACACACACACACACACACACACGCGCACGCACGCACGCACGCACGCACGCACGCACGCACGCACGCACGCACGCACGCACGCACGCACGCACGCACGCAGGCACGCACGCACGCACGCAAGCACGCACGCACGCACACACGCACAGACACACACACACACACACACACACACACACACACACACACACACACACACACACACACACACACATACACACACACACACACATACACACACACACACACACACACACACACACACACACACACACACACACACACACACACACACACACACACACACACACACACACACACACACACACACACAAACGGATTTAGGGAACCCCAAAACGTAAAAATCCGTCGAAAACTCAAAGTCGAAAAAATCATGATTCCTATACTTTCCTTATCTGTATACAGATAGGAAAGTAAACAGCAAACAGTTAAAAATAAAAAACTCATTAATCTTTAATAATCATTGAATTAAATAATAGTACATTATATACCTAGGATGAGAAGTGAGCTATTATTTACCGAGCACTTTTATATCCTGAGGCGCGTAGCGCCGAGGGATATAATGTGCGACACACACAAACGGATTTAGGGAACCCCAAAACGTAAAAATCCGTCGAAAACTCAAAGTCGAAAAAATCATGATTCCTATACTTTCCTTATTTGTATACAGATAGGAAAGTAAACAACAAACAGTTAAAAATAAAAAACTCATTAATCTTTAATAATCATTGACTGAAATAATAGTACACTATATACCTAGGGTGAGAAGTGAGCTATTATTTACCGAGCACTTTTATATCCTGAGGCGCGTAGCGCCGAGGGATATAATGTGCGACACACACAAACGGATTTAGGGAACCCCAAAACGTAAAAATCCGTCGAAAACTCAAAGTCGAAAAAATCATGATTCCTATACTTTCCTTATCTGTATACAGATAGGAAAGTAAACAACAAACAGTTAAAAATAAAAAACTCATTAATCTTTAATAATCATTGAATGAAATAATAGTACATTATATACCTAGGGTGAGAAGTGAGCTATTATTTACCGAGCACTTTTATATCCTGAGACGCGTAGCGCCGAGGGATATAATGTGCGAGGTAAATAATAGCTTTCTCAGCCGAGGTATATATAGAATTTTTTTTACTACTAACATTAATGTATTAGCAATTTTAATTTTGACATAAGTAATTTCCTAACAATTTGTTAAATATTTCGAAATATCAAGCAGACTGGAGCGTGTTTCTAATCAGACTGGCTTTATTTATTTAAAAATTGGCATGTGTCAAATTTTGGTATGATTCTAGGAAATATCCCATTGCATTTTTGATATTTTAATGACATGGATTTATTGTTATTAATTAATAATTTTTAAAGCCGGTGTTGAATTTCCTAGTTAATATATATTTTTACTGTTTACACTGATATATATTATCATATTTGATTTGATTAGATTTGATAAACCCAGCTTTAGTTATTTCCTACTTATTTTTCAAATATTTCAAAATATCAAGTAGTCTGGGAGTTTAGTTGTCAAATTAACAAAATGAAACTAATGAAATTTAGTTTCATTATTTACCTAGGTTTTTTTTTATTATCATTATTTACCTAGGGAGAGAAATATTACTTCTCATTAGAGGAATGGAGTAAATAATGGTGCTTTCTCATGTTAGTAGTAAAAAAAAAATATTATATTCCGTAAGTACACGAAAAAAAAATTGTAGAACAAATTTCTACAATTGTAGATTTTTTCTCTACAATAAATAATACATATAGGGACAGGGACAATTTGTAGTAAAAATTTCCAAATATTTGTGGAGAATGTATTGTAGAGTTATTATCTACAATATTTAGTAAAAAGATCCATATGCATCATAAGAATTGTTCTACAAATTGTTATAATTTTTGCTATTCATTGTATGAATTTATATTAAAAATGTATTGCGTTTTGTGAAAATAAATACGAAAATTTTACACAATAAATAGTAAAAATTCATACAAATTGTAGTAATTTTTAATAAAATTTGTAGTAGTATTCCATAATTATTATAATTATAATCTAGAAAAAAATGTTCCTTAATAAAATATTCAATTTATTGTTTTAATATAAAAGATACAAATTCTTAATTACATTATGTAATAAATAACAGTAATAATAGCGCCCTCAGTCTCAGTTGGCTTTTTTGCACCTGAAAAATATGAAATAAAAATTAATACCAATTGAATTGTTCATACCCTTAAAACGGGGATATTTATCACCTTTACACTGATTTGGATATTAATTGACTAAGTCAGATAACTAACAAAAATGAGAAAGTAGGTATGTCACAATTAAGACAAAAAACAACATTGAACTTGGCACAAATTTCGATCGTTGGCCACAACTATTTTTTTAAAATAATCTACTAAGGTTATTTAAATTAGTTATCTACAGGTAAATTATTCAGAAACAATAATAAATGTACTTACCACCAATAGAATTTATTATTAAAATTTTCTCAAACGCATCGGTGCTTATAATATAATAATGTGTTTTAGGTACTCGTATATGTACTATGCTTTGTTATGTGAACATGACGAACGGCTACTGCTGTCTGGCCGTTTATGATCGACGTCAGAAAACGTTGGCCAATAGCAGAATTCTGTTTTGTTCACATGACTTAGAATTTCTACAATATTATAGAATATTTTTGAAGAAGGGATGTAAAGTATTACTACTTTTTGTAGAGAAAATTACTATTTTTTTGTAGAGATAATTATTAATATTTGTACAAATTTTTACAGAAGTTAGTAGTAGTAATTACGATAATTGTAATAAATTTCTACTTCTACAAACAATAGTAAAATATACTAAACATTGTGGACTTCTTTTCTATTGTTGTAGCATTTTATTCGACAATTCAATTGCTACAATAATTAATAGTTTTTAACTATAAATTGTAGTAAAATTTTCTACAAATTGTCAAGTATTTTTCTACAAGTCTACTACTACAACATTGTGGTAAAATTTTCTAGTCACATTTTTTTCCGTGTACCTACCATATTTAATCTAATGGCTTTTCCAAATGAAAAACAATCTCTTTATTAAAAAATCATCTTGATAAATTTTATTTTGTCTCGTCAATACCAAGTTTAGGAAGAAAGTGACAATCAAAAACGTCTTTTGACTGAGACACCGAATTATCATCGTGAGGAAAGATATGGGGCAATAGAAGTGTTTGAAAAATAACGGTATGAAAGACATACTGTTACAGGTTACATAAATTTCGGTTATTCCGGTGTCAACCTTCGGGCATTCGACGTCGCTCAGACGGTAGCTAGGGGGTGAATAGCAGAAATACCAGAAATAGTAGACAAATTGAAGTCCATAAAATAGCCAAACTATGATTTCATTTCCCCACAAACCCAGTAAATGAAGATCGAAATGAATGACAAACCTTACGTTCTTTTGTAATAAATTTACCCAATTTACCGATTATTAGTTTATAAATTATTATTAAAACACTAAACTATAAATATGCCTAATATGTTTTTTATCAAAGAAATTCAAAACTATTTTTCAAGAACTTCAACAAAAAACTATCTTACAGCCTATATTTCATAACTAAAAATACTATCTATCTAAAGAAATTAAGAAATTATTTATGTCATATACATAAACCAAAAAAGAATAATAAATTCATCAATAAATGTATGTGTATCTTTAACTTGTGGAGGGTAGGTTACCCCACTATGTCCATTGTGTATCCTCCTGAGATGATAGGCACCTCCTAGCTCGTGAGTCAGCCTACAGATTTAATGTAGTTGACAACATCGCCAAGAGGTGCTTCTCTTATATCGGCCGGTGTTAGCCGATACTCGCTGAACACAAATCTTCTAATAAATGAAAGCGTCGAGCAATCGTAAAGGATATGCTCGATGGTCTCATCTTCTTGTACGCACCCTCTGCAGAGTGCGGATCCTGACAGCCCCTTGATATGGAAATGCTTTCCTACTTAGCAATTCTGTCAAGTATTTGTTTGTTGCAGTGTTGTCAGATTAACATAAGAGTTCCCTGGCAACCTTGCAATTTCTTGTTTCATCCCATCTTTCCTTGAATTTGACAAGGAAATGTTCTTTGATTATGTCTGTCACTTCCGATTTTTCCTGGCCAATAGAAGGGCCAGGTTCAAAAAGTATTTGGTTGGCTGCTTTCTTAGCTAGTGAATCAGCAAGACGGTTACCTTTCGATGTGACGTGACTTTTGATCCATCTTAAGGTGACCACATTGTTGATGGATACTTCGGCCAAAGCTTCGTGACATTCTATTACCAACCCTGAGTAAATTCGTGGTCTGTTCAGGGTAAGTAGTGCTTACCTGCTATTTGTATAGATGAATATATTCCTTCCAGTGATATTGTTTCTGGTTATTTCTTTTGCTGCTATGAGAATCGCCGTTAGCTCTGTTTGAATTACACTGGCACTGGCACATCAATAGATGGCATGGTAAGCAGTTAACGTGGACCAATCGAAGGACAATATGGGCAACATGTTAAGTATAATATTTAATTTAATCCGTAAAATATTAGTCTCCACGTTTTACAATTCGCTATATACCATAAAAGAAAAATTATAAAACATGTGCGCATTAGCACCTACTTATAAACAGCAACGTGTAATGTTGGAATTCAATATACTAATAACACCCCCCAAAGTGTAAGAAGTTACTTGCTTAACCTATCATTTAAGACCTATTAATTTATAAAGACAATTATAAAAAACCATTAAATTTTGACAGTAAAATAGAAATTATAAATATAAATTTTGTAATAATTTACAATAACGCATATCAGGTATTAAAGGCAGGGTGTCACCACCACTAGATAAAGTAACATCTATGTAAACCAGTGAAATACTAGATCAGGTGGCTAATTAACTAATGAGACCACGAATATATGGACCAGTGTTCTGGTAAACCGGTGAACCCTTGGGTTAACCCTGGAGGTGAACCCTTAAAAAATAAACAAAATGTGTCAATAAAAATTAACTCAATTTCTTCGAACTATAAAATTAATTACCCCAAATTAAAAATAAAAACCATTAAGTATCTAGCATGAATGAAAAATTACATTGATTCATCAAAAGTTATAAACAGTATTATGCACTCAAAATTAAAGTATAGTGCACCAAGCAATAATATAAAAAAACGACAATCAATAGGTGATCAATAATGTTACTAATAATTCACCTAAATCATACCTTTCTCATATATGGCTCAACTGGTATGTTATGTTATGTTGGTAATGGGGTGTTAATTCACTGTGACCTGAAAGATCTATTGTGTCCCCTTCTGTCGTGAATGTCTTATTCCCTATAACGACCCTTCCAATCCTATCTTTTCAAGGAAGTGTAGGATTTGGTGTGGCTTCTATTTGATATGCTAGGTATAGTGCCCTTAGATTCTGAAGTGCTACACATTCAGTTAGAATGTGAATTGAGGTTTCAACCTCCTCCTCCTCACAAAATCTGCACTTACTATCTTCTAATACTTTCAGTTTACTGAGGTGTCCTTTTAGTCGGCAATACCTTGTTTCGGTTTTAAAAATATTACCGCTTATTTTTAATTTTATACCTATAAATAAAGCTTCAGAATAATAATTTAACTATAAATTTAATAAAATGTAAATTTATCTTTTTGGACCATAATTACGCATATTCAAAATAAAATATATTTTGTAAATTAAATAGTATATTATTAAACGAGCAAATGATGGTCGCCATTATTCACGCAGAGTGAAAAATGACCATAAATTGCGAGTGTAATACCTTACTTTGTCCACAACTATTATGATTTCTTTATCAAATTAAAGTTAAGTGTAGAACGGAAAGTTTTTATTAAACATAGGTAACTAACTGTTGTTGTTTAACAAAGAAATACTTTACTTACAAGATAACAGCATAAATAACTAGGTTTTTATTATTACTTATTTACATTATTAGTTACGTTAATACCGAAACAATTTTCGATTTTTATTGAAGGCAAAGATTTTAAATCAAAATTATTAGATAAATTTTGAATATTTTTAAACACCTGGTTAGACATTGAGTCACCTACTGGAATATTCCAGAACTACAATAGCGTGAATTATCATAATTGACTCTAGTGATATATGGGTACCATATGCTATTAGTTAGGAGGAAGAATATTGATTTATTATTAAGTGGTCGTGGACAAAATTATTTATTAATATAAAACCATATTTACATCTCTGAAAGCTTTGACTTTGTTTTTGTTTACCAATAGTCATTTATTTCGACAGTTTTGGTTGACATTTAATTATCATAAAACTATTAATTTCTTCTTTCCAAAAAAAAAATAATCAGGTCATCCACCTTAAAATTTATAGAAATACCTAATACCTGATATTTACCTTTTCCCTATTTAAAAGTTTTTATCTTTTTCCCTTGGGCTTTTGGAATTGAAGCATGTGCTTTTAATTCCGATTTTTCGGATTTTCGCCTAAAATATTCAAGAGAAAGTTGACATAGAAAATCGATAATTAAGTATTTAGGAGAATCAGAGGATTTTGTTGATTTTCTATAAAAAAGTATCTCACCTCTTCGGTTACTACAAATTTCTTCATTTTTATTTTCATTTATATTTTATATAGTTTATTTCTTCTTTTAGGTCTTTTTCTGTTATTCTTTTCTTTTCTTTAAACCTTTTTCATTTTACCAATTTCAATTTGACTGGCTACGTCTTACTGTTACACTTCCTAAATTGGAACTCTTTTACATTGAAGGACGAACCTCTGGGTGTGGATTTGTCGTAGACAGTTTGACATCCCCTTCGCTCAGTACTCGGAACCTTTACTTAGTTCGATTTGCTTTTCAGCTGTGGTAGCTAGACACCTCATTATTGGATCGCAGCACGAAGAACGGGTCACTGACAGGAGTTACTTTAAGCAAGACATTTCCTTTTTGTTTAGTTCCGTTTTCGTTAACGTTAAGATTTTACCATATGTATTAAGAAACATACCGGTTAATTTTGTGAGAAACTACTTTAACACTTTAGTTCAGTTAGATTCTATGTATCAAACTGGAAACTAATTGTTACCAATTGGGGTAACTCGTTTTATTTTTAAGCGTAAATTTGTGTACCTGAAAAATTATTTAGTGCTATTCAAATATTGACCATAACTTAATATTGGTTATACCAAACGTTATATAAAACTTAACGTAAGTAAAAAATTTTAATATTTACCCCACTCTGCCGTAATAATCCCCGAGCTAGCCTTAATCATAATAAAATCCCTTTTGCGCAACTTGTAAATCATTTTGGTTTTATTTTGTCTCTTGTATGTATTTGTTTTTAGTTAAAGGGTATAGCCTGCAACATCGACTCGAATATAAAAGGCTCCCTTAAACAAAAGTTAACAACCCAGTAAGGATCCCTGTTACAATATGTAACCTGTTCTTTCAGGTAGGTGCAGGCATCCGATCTTTTCTAGTTATATTCACCCAGAAGTATCTTAGCCTGTCTTAGCCCTAAAAGACTGTTTCAATAATCGGTTCTTCTACTGCGTAATTCTTCTTTAATCTCTCCTAATATTATGTTACTGTTGATACCGCAGAAACTCAACTGGTAACTTTCCAATGCTGAAAAAAAAAGACGCCCCAATCCAGCAGCAATTACACTTGAATAATCTACTTTAATACTACAAAACTCTAATGCAGCTGGTCTTCCCTATATAAAATAACGAATTACTAACTCAAATTCTATTGAGAGTAATCATATTTACAAGTTGAGGTCGATAAAAACCCATTAATCTGGTGTGAAATGGGTAACCACTACAAGATGAAAATTTATCTTTGAATTGCCTAAATTTCGCAAAAATCTCTAAACCCGTACTATGACAAACTATATCTAAGGAAATATTAAATAAAAACCCTACACGGAAAAAATCAGTTCAATAAATTTAAGATTTTCCCTCGACGACAACCAAACATATCTTAATTTCTGTTTCAACTGTCAAAACACAACCTAACCAATAAACTGGCCACGATGTCTAGCCTACAGCAGAGATAAGGGAGATAAAGATAGGAAACGCCCATAAGAAGCCAATGCTTAACAACGACCAGCTGTATTGCAGTTAACATCATCTGACCCACTATGTGGCGCTTTCATCAATAGGTATCGAATAACGCAGCGGGAAATTTAAAAACCTGATAATAAAGGTTGCATAAATATCGACTGCACTCTCATGTTCTTGTAAATAAACTGTTCCTGTAAATAAACAATGTAATTCGGCTAAATTATTTATTAAAAAGAATACTACACTTACGGTCTATTATCGATTAATTATTGTAAATCTATATTCATGACAAATATTTTTTAATTTTTGATTGTTATTTGTAACACTGCATTTTTGTTTTTATTTGGGTACCTTATTTAAAAATGTTGAGTGCAAATTCAATAATGGGAATTCAGATATTTTTCTTCCTATATAAAGTCTTCTTCCTAATGTTTTGAAATCATTTTCTTGTTCTAAAATAAATAATACATACTTTGTGAGAAAAGTTGTTTACTATTTGTGTTACTTACATGAATAGATCTTACCTACTTTGGTTAATTAAAGAACGCCACATTGGGGTTGTTAAATTTATTCATGTGGCATGTGTTACTAATGCAATACGTTCTCCGACTTATTGTAATATTACAAAATATAATTATTGTCTTTAAATTTCACACAAAAACAGCCACAACTATTTCGCTTAGTTCATCTAGAGGATAACACAATCATGAACTCAAAATTTAAAATTTAAATTCAGGATTCTTCGATATACATAAAACTGACATTTATATTTACAAACTGTCCACTGCTGTCCACGTCTACTGTATGTCTCAGTGTTGCCAACCGTACGATTTAAATCGTATTTATACGATTTTTTAATTCTCTGTACGATGTACGATTCATAGGCCGTTCGTAATTTCTGAAGTCATTTTCGCTCTGATTTATCGTGATTTTGAACATGGTGATTTTGTACGCCGACTATCACGGCATAAGAAAAACTTGCATGCAAAATTTCAATCACTTTCAAGTGACAGTCATTGATTACTTTAAATGTGTTAATTTAAAGTTTCATGTATTTTCTTTAGTTTTTTTTTTTTTTCGTTGTAAACATTTTTATAAATAGATAAATAAATTATCATGCCGAAGTTTTTTTTTATTTTTTCATTCCATTTAAGTTACATTATGGTATGCATGTATCTATTGTACAATTTTTTTGTCGATATACTATTTTTCTACTCTACTTGTACGATCTCTCAAAAAAAATATTTGGCAACACTGGTCTCTCTACAAACGACGTAGACCTGAGTTAACATCTGAGACGCTAGGTGACGCCATCGTTGATGCGGTCGTTGCGTTTCCAATCTTTATGTCCCTAATCTCTGGCCTACAGCCTTGACATGACCACGCCGAGTGGGTTCAGTAGGCATCCGACCGATCAGTTACAAATATATGTCTCAGAGACATTTCACGAGAGATTAAACTGATGGCCTGACAAAAATCAATACAAAAACTGATCACCAAAAAATTTTCAAACAATAATACCTACCAAACATTCCGAACACCGCGAAATACAAATAATAATGAATCGTATCTCTGAAACAGACTGAAAAACGTCAACTAAGCCGGACTCGTCTATTGTGAAGTTTCCATTAACTAACATTCGGAACAACATCTAAATGACGCCTAAGTCAAACTTTTTATCAACTGATTTCACGTTAAAAATAACCTATTCGTAGATTAGCATGTTTGAATTCTAAAACAATAACATTAGTTAAAATAAAAATGATTAATTAATCTTAGAAGGAAAGACAGCATCGTTGTTATTTAAGCATTGTAACCTACCGCACTCAGGTACCATAATCATTTATTAATTCCATTTATTAAAAAAAGTTGCATTCTTATTAAATACCAAATTCTTCATTTAACAAAAATCTCCCAGATAATTAAATCTTATTTACGACACCTAATAAATAACATATATAACCCAGCCCGTAAGAGATCCAATTTGTTAAAAGTGTCTGGGAACGCAATCTAAAACCACCATACAACACGAAGTAATAATCATTAAAACTCTTAATGCACTTATCTTAAGTCAGTTTTGAATAGGAACGTTGTTTTCGATACACAAACTTTCCAAGGCAAATAATAAATCAGCCACCCCCTATCCACCTAAATTCGTATTTTCTGTGAGGAACAAAACGATAGAGACGTCAAAAAAACGATTAAACTGTGTATAAAAACCAGAGCTAAATGAGCTCAGAAGGATTCAATTTTTGTCATTTGATGTGCAAGCATACATTTGTTAGTTCACATTCAAAGCAATCACCTTATTGTCAGTACCCAGTTATACCGTCTGTACCTTTCCTAAAACGCTCTTCCTAAACGACGTCTATCCCACAATACCTCCAATTTCCCAAAGGTATCAACGTCTCGACGCCCAACGCCTCTCCGTTCTACTTCCCTACCTTTCGACGTCCCAACAATATCACTTCTAACACCACCTAGTATTTCCTACCATTATATTCATCCCGACGCCCAACGTCTCGACGCTCGACGTCACTACGTCATCTCTTTATCCGACGTCCCCATCCGACGCTCAATATCTCATCCGACGCCCTACGTCCTTACTTATCTACCTCCCTGCGTTTGGCGTTCTGCGTCACGACGCTCCTTCTCCGCCCTGCCATTCTAAATTTCGACGCCAACGTCCCTGCTAATTATCCAAAATACAAAAATATAAAATGTCTGAAATAGAAACAGACGATAATATAAACCCAACGGTCTGTTTATCCGAGGGTGAGTTAATAACAACCAAGTTAAAATTATAAAAATGGGAATTTATTGTTGAATCATAATGAGTATTATTCTGTAACTCATTATTATTCAATAATGGTGAATCTTTACCTTTAAGGAATTTATTGCTAACCGACGTCGCATTTAGCTCGTCCAGATGTGTATGCTATGGGCCATATTGCCTTCAAATTAATATATCACCGTAAAAGATAATAAGAGTCTGGTTACCGAACTGTCAATGAACCCTCGCAAATAACAGATCAGCTGATTGGGGTAAATGACACATCGGACGACTAGACTCACATTTATCCGAATATGCTTGATGTTACTACAGGGTTGGACTATCTTAGATAATTATCTCTCAATCTTTGCACCGTAGGTAGATCTGAACATAAGGGGTAGTTCGCTAGTATTGATCTGGCTCTATTCTAGTGAGACTACATAAAACCCCACTAGGTGAGGCTGAAACATAAGGGATATCCGCCTGTTATTGCAACGACGGTATCTCAGTAAGCGCACCTATATATAAAAGAAAACAACGAAACAAAGAATTATTAAAGATAGTGCAATTCTGAGGACGTCTGCTGTCTATTCTCAAGAATTGTTTAATTACAAATATATGATGGCAAGTGGCCTGTGGCCTGTTGTTTGGGCGAGACACATGTGAGGTCTACCTTATAATAAAATAATTTGTACATATTTATTTTATTGGAGATCAAGAAAATAAATTAAGTTAAATATACTTTGAGCATTATTTCATTCACAAATTTGTACCAAACTTTGCATCGAATCCTGGTTTATTTTAATTAACATTATCACAACGTGGGTATATAAATCATCAATTAATTAACTAGACGATCACTACACTACTAGAGGAAAAGGCCATATACAGTAAGTATGAATTTCTTTGAATTTCACAAGGGGAGGGAGGTAGTTAAATTAAAATACGGGCTTTTAATAATTATCTACAAGACCGGGGGGTGGGAGGTCACAGCATTATGAATTAATTTTCTCGAGCTAAAGAACAAAATATCTACAAATGAATCGATAATAATACAATGATTTGTTTGCTGAATGTAAAAAATGAAAAACAAACCAGTACGGGACAAAACTACTGCAATTATGGGATAATTACTGGTCAAATATTTTACAACTTAGGCACTACTAATAAATTTCTATACTCCTGTTTATTTGTAAGATAAATTAAATATTAAAAATTACTGCTTGTTTTGAATAAAATAATAGCTTTAGAAGCATACATCGGTTAACGGTTAACCTTTTTACTTTCACTAGACAGAAGTAAGTCAAATTTAAAACCCTATTGCCAAATATTGACCTCTGGAGCGTTTTTTATTCACATCGAACACATCTACTCTGGCTACATTTTCGTAGAAGCTCGTAAAATTCACAACATCTCGGATGCATCCGATGTGGATAAACAAACGCAGCTGTAGTCTCGTCATCAAATAAAAAAAACTGAGCATAAACAAAATTGACCTGTTCAGGTTAGTGCACTTGGTATTCTAAAAAACTCAGAAGTCCAATAAACTTCAGAACATAATAAATACTGATAGATGATATAGTGTCGACAGAGACAAATTGATTTCCAAGCGTGTGAGGCTTTTATACCATTTATTTCTCGCAGCTTGACATGTTTGGATGGACTGGGTTTCTACATGCATTCACATCATCGACAAATGTGTCGGCTACTTTTATCAATACTTCCAAAACTTGATTATAACCTTCGCAAACGATGCGGCTCTATTTTTTTGCTATGCTTGCCTGCTTCCATTGATTGATTATTTTCCGGGTAAAAAATGCGGTTACGTTTAACGAAAAAGGTAATTTGATGAAATAATTCAACTTGCATGGATTAATTAAACATAATTTATGAGTTTTCATCTGTTTACTGAACAAAACTACTGGCTTTTTGTTTTGTTTTTGAATTTCCCTTAAAAATTGTCATTTGAGCAAAAATACGATGAGAGAAAAGTTTCATTTTATAAGCAGTGGCTCTATAGTGACTCTTAGTCCTTAAAGTTTAAATAGGCTCCCAAATATATATCCCTACAAACGGCACACTCATAAAAGCATCATTAGAAAGTTCCAGAAATTCCCCTTTTGTGCTTATTGCCAAATTAAGACCTTATGAAACATAAAATTTAATAAATAATCTTATAATGAAGTGAAACCCCACAACTTGTTGAAAGCCCATTTCGCTGACTATAATTTTCGTTAAATACCAGTAAGAAACCGATTTTCCCATCATTGAACAGATGTCTTTAAAATATTGCTTCATCCCGCAGCTACAATGGTGCTCATAATAGTCCTACTTCTATGTTATTTGTAGTAATAATTAAATTTATAGAAGAATTTATTGTTTGTGAAATCGTAAGTAATTGTTGGTGCTCGTTTTCAACATTTTAACAAATAGCCGATAAACAAATAACCAGTTTAAAAACTAAAGTTTAAAATTTAACGAACATTGAAAGTTAACATGGCGTACAGACTAAACATATTTAACCATACGATTAAACGCAAAGTTATCAAAACGAAGACATAAGAAAAATATTACCATCTTTTTATCTTCTCTTCACACAATTTTGTTTAATAACATGCATTGCCAGCAAAATAATTTAAAACCTGTTCATTTTAAAAATCAATTAGGCACACTAATTTATAATCGAGCCCCTCTTCAACAACCGTTTCATAAGGTTACAAATAATAATAATAATAATAATATGTTTAGATTAAATTACAATAAATTACAATAAATTACAATAAATTACAATAAATTACAATAAACTACAATAAATTACAATAAATTACAATAAATTACAATAAATTACAATAAATTACAATAAATTACAATAAATTACAATAAATTACAATAAATTACAATAAATTACAATAAATTACAATAAATTACAATAAATTACAATAAATTACAATAAATTACAATAAATTACAATAAATTACAATAAATTACAATAAATTACAATAAATTACAATAAATTACAATAAATTACAATAAATTACAATAAATTACAATAAATTACAATAAATTACAATAAATTACAATAAATTACAATAAATTACAATAAATTACAATAAATTACAATAAATTACAATAAATTACAATAAATTACAATAAATTACAATAAATTACAATAAATTACAATAAATTACAATAAATTACAATAAATTACAATAAATTACAATAAATTACAATAAATTACAATAAATTACAATAAATTACAATAAATTACAATAAATTACAATAAATTACAATAAATTACAATAAATTACAATAAATTACAATAAATTACAATAAATTACAATAAATTACAATAAATTACAATAAATTACAATAAATTACAATAAATTACAATAAATTACAATAAATTACAATAAATTACAATAAATTACAATAAATTACAATAAATTACAATAAATTACAATAAATTACAATAAATTACAATAAATTACAATAAATTACAATAAATTACAATAAATTACAATAAATTACAATAAATTACAATAAATTACAATAAATTACAATAAATTACAATAAATTACAATAAATTACAATAAATTACAATAAATTACAATAAATTACAATAAATTACAATAAATTACAATAAATTACAATAAATTACAATAAATTACAATAAATTACAATAAATTACAATAAATTACAATAAATTACAATAAATTACAATAAATTACAATAAATTACAATAAATTACAATAAATTACAATAAATTACAATAAATTACAATAAATTACAATAAATTACAATAAATTACAATAAATTACAATAAATTACAATAAATTACAATAAATTACAATAAATTACAATAAATTACAATAAATTACAATAAATTACAATAAATTACAATAAATTACAATAAATTGCAATAAATTACAATAAATTACAATAAATTACAATAAATTACAATAAATTACAATAAATTACAATAAATTACAATAAATTACAATAAATTACAATAAATTACAATAAATTACAATAAATTACAATAAATTACAATAAATTACAATAAATTACAATAAATTACAATAAATTACAATAAATTACAATAAATTACAATAAATTACAATAAATTACAATAAATTACAATAAATTACAATAAATTACAATAAATTACAATAAATTACAATAAACTACAATAAATTACAATAAATTACAATAAATTACAATAAATTACAATAAATTACAATAAATTACAATAAATTACAATAAATTACAATAAATTACAATAAATTACAATAAATTACAATAAATTACAATAAATTACAATAAATTACAATAAATTACAATAAATTACAATAAATTACAATAAATTTTCTTTTATTTATTCATTTAATTATATTTGAATCATTCCGTTTCCCGTCAACAACTAATTACTGAACGAAGCCCGACGTTTTCTATGAAATTAATTCACACACCGTTTTAATCAGCTTTGGCAAATCTATAAATAATCTTTTCTATAACCATCGCCTTCGTTGTCCAAACACCATGAAAATCATATCATTCTCGCTCGACGAAAATTGCCAGAGCGTCGAGCGGACCGAGCTTAGATACAGGGGCGTTCCGAAAACTTTGATTTCATTTAATTTCTTACATTTGATTACCGTCATATTTAATTTATTTCTAATAAATTTTTCGTATACAGGGAGTCTCATAATTCCCGGACCGCTTAGCCTTCTGTGCTAGCCAACCGTAAATATTTTCCAATATTAATTAGTTTTTAATTGTAATAATTTATTTTTAATAAATTTTCCGAATACAGGGATCCATTAATATTTAACTAGTTTTCAATTGTAATAATTTATTTTAAATAAATTTTCCGTATACAGGGAGTTTCATAATTCCCGGGCCGCTTAGCCTCCTGTGCTAGCGAACCGTAAATATTTTTCAATATTTAATTAGTTTTTAATTGTAATAATTTATTTTTAATAAATTTTCCAAATACAGGGAGCCATTAATATTGAATTAATTTTCAATTGTAATAATTAATTTTTAATAAATTTTCCGAATACAGGGAGGCAATAATATTTAATTAGTTTGCAATTGTAATAATTTATGTTTAATAAATCGTCCGAATACCAAGAGCCATTAATATTTAACTAGCTTCAATTGTAATAATTTACTTTTAATTATTTTTTTTTGTATATAGGGATCCGTAATTACTTTCTCGTAATCTCGTTCAATTGTAATTATTAATTTTACTTAATTTTCCGTTTACCGCCGTGCCAAAACCGTGCACTACCACCGTTGTATTTTTTTGTATATATATATTTTATTACCTATTCCTGTGTTTCTCTTATTGCTGGTTCTTAACCGTTCTCTTTCAGGGTACCGTAGGTACGAGGTATAAAGGAGATAATGGTTTTATTTTTTTTATTCTAGTTTAGTGTCTACCTAATTAGCAGTGACTGCCTGGAATTATTTTTAATTCCACTGAGCTTACCTTGAGTATACTCTGGTGTACTACAGGATTGCAAAGCGAACTGCGATACCAAAACTGGTGCCTAAGCAACCCCTATTCGAGAATCACCATCATAGCGCCACACAGACTTGCTGATTTACTGTAGGTGAACCAGAAGCCTGTCACACAATTTAGTAGGGTTATGTTAGGTTTGAGTCATATAGTGCAGAAATTTGAAACTATATACAACAAACCATATGATGAAGAAAGCCTGACTCTAAATTTGTTTTGAAGAAATGACTGATACCGCTTAATTATGTACAAGGTAACCCAGAGTAGATTTCCCTTTTTAATCGAACCGTATTAAGTTGTAAACAGCGTTGGAGGGGCAGGACGTATGACATCAAGTAGACAAGACATGCGGATTTGTTAGTAGTCATGGAGCAGTGGTCAGGCGAACAACGTGCTTTTGTAATCGAAGCGTATTTCAAGAGCAATGATTCGTACACAGTGGCAAGGCGACAGTTCTGTGCTCGGTACAATATTCGTCGCGTAGCGGATGCACCCTCGAAAAATGTTGTAAAAGCATGGGTGGCAAAGTTTCGAAACACTGCTTCAGCCCGAAATCAGAAACACCCAGGTAAGCCAAAGTCGGTTCGTACAGCAGTCAATATTGCTGCAGTATCCCGTGCAGTGGTTCGACATCCCAAAAGATCGGCTCGTAAGGCGACACAGACATTACAAATTAGTCGTTCAAGCGTGCAACGCATTTTAAAGCAGGATTTGCAGTTTCATCTGTACAAAATACAGATTGTACAGTACCTAAAACCCACAGACTTTCCCAGAAGAAAAAGGTTCTGTGAAACAATGATGAATTTCTTTTGGAATGATGGTGGCTTGGAGAAGATAATCTTTAGTGATGAAGCTCATTTTCACTTAGATGGTTACGTCAACAAACAAAATTGCAGATATTGGTCCCCTGATAACCCACACGAAATGCATGCAAAACAGCTTCATACCAAAAAAGTGACAGTGTGGTGTGCGATGTCGGCAAATGGGATAATTGGTCCCTATTTTTTTGAAGATGGTCGCGGTCATGCTCTAACTGTGAACAGTGCACGTTACTCTGGAATGATACGCACTTTTTTTGCAGCAGCTCTTCAAAACTTTCCAGATTATGATGATACGACTTTTTTCCAACAAGATGGTGCGACAGCACATACGGCAAACGTGCCCGTAAATGCTGTAAATGAATTATTCCCAGGGCGTCTCATCTCCTTAAATGGCGACATTGAATGGCCTCCACGATCGCCTGACCTCACGTCTCTAGATTTCTTTTTGTGGGGGTACTTGAAAGGCCGCGTCTACGTTGATCCCCCTGCTACCATCGGTCAGCTACAACAACGTATTCGCGATGAAATCAACAGTATCCCAATTGATTTATGTCAACGTGTATTTTCCGACACTTAAGGCAGCTGTTTGGAAGAGTGCTATGAGCAAGACGGCCGTCATATGGACAACATTTTTAAAAAATAAATCCGCATTTGTACGCTTTTATGTTTTGCTAATAAATTGTTTCTGACTTTACAGCTTTGTCTTTTATAACTGTTTGAAAAGGGAAATCTACTCTGGGTCACCTTGTATTACAGTTGTTCTATTGCAATAATATTTTATTAGCATGATTCTGCCGTAAAAAAAAACCTCTGTAATCCTCTGAATGGACGCCATATTTAAAAAAAAATCTAGACAGTTCTGAAGTCAAATCTAGTGTCGGTTTTATTAGTTTATAAGATAAAACCAAAGTTAATTAAATAGGTTTTTATCATTAGTAATATTAGCATAATCTTATTTTAGTAAAAAAAGCGAAATATTAGAAATATGAACATATTATTATAGTATAGGTTCTATTTAATTAACAGTAATTTTTGCAGTGCATCCAAAAACGACTGTATTGTGGGTCATATTGTCAAAACCGCGTTATCAATAACTTTTAGTTAACTATTGCCATTATTTTACTATTTAAATTTATTTTTATGACAAATTCAGAATTAATTTGTATTCACCAGATACATTTAAAAAACTAAAATTTTACCGATTTTGATATGCAACATAACCTTAAAATTTAAAATTTATAAAACAGCTATAAAATTTTTAGGAAACATTTTTTTAAAGTATGTGTAAATGTGTAATTATCCGGTAAATGCATTCAGCAAGCCTTACAAATTAACAAGTTCTGTAAAAATGCGCCCATTGAAGTAAAACCCTGGGATTCTAAAAATTTTTAAGAGCAAATATCCCAATTTATCTTGGTCCTGATATACAAATTTATTTTAGCTTTACGTCTAAAATATTATTATCCTTCTCGATGATATTTCACAGAAAAAGAGAGTGAGATAAAAAAATATATATATCACTCCGTTATTTTCTGACCTCTTCTGGGTGGAGTGTAGAAATAAGACGTGTTTTCGGGAAAGCCAGCCAGAATACAAATGGCCGGGCCATTTCGTTCTATTCAAAAGGGTCCCTTGTTGATGATACGCGTGTGGAGAGGATTCTAGGAATTTTGGAGACGTTTATTAGATCGTATAGATTGAAATCCTATTCTAATATAATAGAAACGTTTTTTTTATACACTGAACGGAGTTATTAAACAAAATATTTTTGCTGGACAAAAAACCTATTTATTAAAAAAGTATATAATATACCGAGAAAACGAGGTCTATTAACATGTTTAATAGTAAAGTAATTTCACACAGAAAAAAAATTGATAACCACCAATAAATTACCTTAGTTTCGGTTAATACCAATAATTAAACGAAGATTGCTGGAAATATATTGACCTAAAGCTGCTATTAAAATCTTTAATATCCATAAATATTGTTAACTCTATTAAATTTGTTTAATAATATTATTGAAACTCTTTAATACGTTCCAGTAATTATAATAATAATAATAATACTCTCCCTAATTCACCCCCTTACGAGTGAATTTTAACCTCAAAAGCTGAGCTTGTGCGGGGAAAGAGACGACTATTATTATTATTTGCCGTGGCGCTCCGGGGCGACTTGAAGATGATTGATGGTGCCATTTGACTTACAGGTAAGGAAAACTCGGAAAACCTCACCCACCATCATCGAGACGGTAATGTATGGCGATGTTTAATAACTCTTAGTAAATATAAACGGTTTTATCCCTTCCACCCGCCGAGGACTCGAGTAAACTAGTATTCGTGCGAGTTTGAAGATCCACGATCACGATGACCGCGCCCTAACCTAAATACATTTGTTTTTTTCTGATTTGTGTTAATAAAAAGCTTTTAATTGTTGCATGGTTGGATTGTGATACCTGAGCCGGTTCTGTGTTCGTAGTGGGGGGTGTGTTGTAGAGTTCTCTCTTTGTGGGTGGGGTTTATTACGGGTTTTATTCTTCCTTAACCTAGACTAGTCTAAATTACCCTAGTTTACACTACTCTAAACTAGTCTAACCTATCCTATTTCCTAGCCTACCCTATTGTAAATTATTCTAAACTTACACTAATCTAAACTAGGTTATTCTATTCTAAACTATCCTATACTATTCTAAACTAATCTTAATTATTCTAACTTATTTAATGTTCTATTCTACCCTATCCTAAATTAGTCTAATCTATTCTATTACTATTCTACGCTTAACTATGTACACTATTCTACTTCTATTATATTCTAACTTACCCTAAGCTACCATAATTACAAAACTACCCTATTTATACCTATATATACCTATTGTACTATAACCAATGTTAATCTCTTTAGTTACGTTTACATTTAAGAGTGTGCGGAATATAAATCAATAAAATGAATCCATTAAATAAATTCATATAATATCCGTTTTTATCAAACATATTTTGTAGTAAAATATACAATAATATTTTGTAATAAAGTATAATCTCACCTGGAGTATATTCAATAGTAATTAATAAATAATTTATAATGTATGTAAATATATTTCGTTACTTTGAACAATAACTCATTTAATTACTAAAAAGCTTTATTTTTATTGTTTCTATTTTTTTTTTGTTATTGTTTACATGTCTGTTGTCAGATTCTTCTAAATTTTTAAATATTGACCACAGTCTTACCAGAAATGATCCTATTACCCTTTTGTAGTCAGGGCGTTCTTGCTAAGACATTCACATTTGTTGGCCATTTTGTGGAACTTCCTTTCTGGCCCAGTTTTTGGTTGGATTCTGATTGTGGCATGTGCCAAGATTTCAGCTAGAATTTTCTAGGATTTATTTTTGGACAAAACCACAGATTCCTTCATTTCGATATATTGTCTAGTAACCTTTGTGATTCATATACTTAGTGGTGGATATAGTATCGGGCTGAAAGTGTGAATTTAATAAATTAATAACTAAGAGGTCACATACCATCAAGGGTGAGTTTTTCAAAATGAATTATTATTTCACTTACCTATATTCCCAACAGCCTTCTGTATACATAATCGTTACAATCGTCAATGTTTTTCAGTCCTCCTTGGTTCGCTCCTTTCATTCGTGCGTTCCTTCCTTCGTTCGAATTAACAATTCTGCGGAAACGCTTTTTTTAGTGGAATACTCCTAAAGGCTTCATATTAAATAGGGCTTATCCACTTTACCGTTTGCGTGCTAGCAACAGAGTTCAGACAATTAGATAGCCCCATCGAATGCGAAGTCATTTATATAGCAGTCTGATAGCTACTGATACCAACAGGAAGCTGCCTAACTGAACATCGTACTTAGTTGAGTTCACTTAACCCCCACAAGTAAAAAGGTTCCTTTTAACCTTATATTTCGAAGGGCCTCATCTACTAACAAGGTTAGGTTTTTTGAGACTTAGCCTAAAACAAACATATATTTAAATAGTTGTTTAGATAGACTCAATTTCTTTGTATAGATATATATTTAAATTGTTATATCCACCTACCGGGGTTTTTCCTTTTTGCAAACGAAGAGTACTCTACGTGAATCGCATTTTAACCACTCACTTGGAGGGTTATATATTATAAGGGGATTTAATTTAGAGGTAAGAATAGTACATAATATTCTTTTTTCTTGTAAATTTGTTGGTTTTATTTTATTTTTGACAACAAGGATCAATAAAAGATAGTAAAGCTCAGTTCACATTCTATCAATCAAGTTTTCTTTTTTCTTCTTTTTGACCATTTACAGGAACCCATCCCCTGAGATTACTAGCCAACCTGGTTAGGAAATTTTGGTAATTTAAACCCCTTAATCAGGACAGGATACCCGTAATAGGTTCTTGTAGGAGAAACTAATTTATTAAAACACTATTTCCTTCACAATTAAATTAACTTTATTTAAACTGTACTTTAAAAATTGGTATACAATTTAGCTCTAGGTCAACGTAGCTTCACAAAACAAAAGAGACTAGTTCACCTTGCCTGTACCACACACGCCAGGTGACTGCCCATACTGACCTAATTTTGGTTCGCTAATCACTGTCCCATTGTCTACCTTTCTCGTCAGGCCAGGTGCACTCCCAAAACACCAAGTCGGTACTGCCGGGTTAACAAATTTATGTAGGAGAGCCTGACTACATCAACCTCCTTTTAAATTGAACAACATAAAATTTAAAACAAAAAAAAACATAAAGCATACATACATTTTTTAGAAGTCAGCAGTAATAACGTTTCAGGTTGCAAATATTTTGCGACCCCAAAATTTCTTTTGTTTGGTCGTTCTAAACCCGGTAAAAATTCGTACCAACTACAGTGTACGGTCCTTCATATAGCAAGAAATCTTTTTTATGGTTCTTTGTTGTGAGGAAGATTGGGGATGGGTCCTCACGAGCACTTTATCGCCCACCTTTAATTTAGTTAATCTGTGCATGCTGTACAATTTTGAGATGATCCACTGGGGGGTTGTCCCCATGGAAATTCAATATTGCATATATATAATGGTTCTCGATTTCCCTACCAAAATGGATTGAGCTAGGCGACATTCTAGTACCCGAATGGGCAACTCGATTTAACCAAAACTGAATAATCTTCAAGCAAAAGGCTCACTTCGTATGTTTTTTTGAACAAAACGCTCTTACTAATTTCCCTACCTCGCGGTTCACCCTTTCTGTTTGATTTCCCTGAGGAAAATATACTGACGTATACCGCAAAACATGTATTGCCGCCAAAGTGGCCCTTTCTGGCCGGGTACACTTCCGGTACGCACGCCACCAAAACACCAAGTCGGTACAGACGGGTTAACAAATGTATGAAGGACAGGCTGATTACATTGTTTTATGTACATTTTATCAGGCGCAGAATGGATTATGATACACAATTTAATTACACATTTTGTTGTTAGTAATGTAAGAAACAATCGCCCATGAATTGACCAATTAATGTTTTGCACACCTTTTAGGTCCATTACATTTTTTTATAATCCTCTAGTGACTCAATAAATTATTCAAAAGTATTTACATTTTTTTAATTTTTTCCCCTGACCCTTATATTCTTATTTATAAAACATGATGCAGACACAAGTTACTTATAAATAAACTTGTTTTGTATTTTCTAAGGTTTTTACAAATATCTCTAATATGAATTATATCTTTATGCAAACTTTTAATAGTACCCCAGTTTTAAAGTTTATTATGTGCAATCCTATAAAGCCACTTTTTCAAAATTTTATCAGTTTATTTTCTAAAAAAAAAAAGGTAAATAATCAATAAAAAAATGACATTTTTGTGATGTTTTTCCATAAAAAATAAAAAAAATGTTTCAAAAGTAGCTCTAGAGTAACACAATTTAATCTATGCAACGTATTTACTTTAAGAGTGGGGTATACTATCAAAATTTTTCAATTGCAAATTTATTTGGGGTGGAGGGGGTTTGGTCGACCTCTATGAACCTATTTAATAACCACAATTAAAGTGTTTTAATAGGGAGTATTAAAACATTTAAATGCCCATCACTAAACCATTTACTAACAATTATTATTTTATTAATAATGATTAACTAAACGCTATTAGGCTGTTCAATTCCTATCATTACGCTGTTTATTAATGACTATTAAAGTATTTAGTTTTTCTATTAAACTGTATAATACCTGTAATTAAATTATTTACTAATGTTAAGCAAAGTTTTTTATTATGAAAAGGGAGAAAAAGTTTAATGTAATAAAACTAAAGCAAACGTATTTAATTATTTTTTTGCAGAAATAGGTAATAAAATGATAAAAAAAATTGATAGTCCTAATATAATTGCTTCTACTAAAACTATAATCCATAATTTTAGTGGCAATTCTCTGTTTATGTACCCCATTAAAAACAACGAATTAATAAAGCATATATCACTATTAAAAAATAAATCGGCAAGTAGCCTGGATGGACTATCGGTAACTACAATTAAAAATGTACACCCTTACATCCTAAACCCGTTAGCACACATTTTCAACCAAATATTAACCATTGGCAAAATACCAATATCATTTAAAGAATCTGTAATAACACCCGTCTATAAATCAGGAAAAAAAAGAACTAGCCACTAACTACAGGCCTATATCAGTCATAAATATTATTTCAAAGCTTTTTGAGCAATGTTTAAAAAAAAGGTTAGTTGAATTTATTGAACAAAACAAAATATTAAGTACAAGTCAATATGGTTTTAGGAAAAATCTTTGCTGTCAAGATGCGCATCTAGACTTTGTGCAAAATATTATTAATGGTATTGACAACAATAAAAAATGCCTAGCGATATTCTTAGACTCAGCCAAGGCATTTGACACTGTTGATCACAGATTGTTGTTGGAAAGATTAGAAATAATAGGTATAAGAGGATTAACGTTGGACCTTTTCAGGGACTATCTATCACAGCGAACCCAGTTCGTTAGAATTGGTAGCCTACTTAGTGACTCAATGACCGTTTGTAGGAGCGTGCCTCAGGGAACGGTACTTGGCCCAATTCTTTTTTTAATATACATTAACTGTATTTATAATAATACAAATATAGGAAAAATTATTTCTTATGCAGATGATACTGTCATTATCTATAAGGGGGAGAGCTGGAAAGAAGTCTTTCTAAAAGCTGAGGATGGTTTGAGTAAGATAAAGATGTGGCTTGATAATAGTCTTCTGAGTCTCAATGTCTCCAAAACAAAATTTATTACATTTTCACTAACAAATGCTGATCAACCAAATCAACAGATTTTAAAGCTTCACAATCATAACTGTAATAAAGGACCGATTTGTCAGTGTGTAACAATACAAAAAGAAAATAAAATAAAATATTTGGGGTTAATGGTTGATCAACATCTGAGATGGAACGAACATGTCATTTTTTTAAACAAGAGATTAAGAAAACTTATATATTTATTTTATCAAATTCGAGATATTCTTAAAAAAGAACTCCTACTACTTATTTATAATGCCTTGGCTGAGTCGCTGCTAAGATATGGCATTCTAATATGGGGTGGGCTTCTAGACAACGCTCTCGATGGGCTGGACTCGACACAGAATACGCTGTTAAAAATATTGTTCAGAAAGGACCTTAGATATCCAATGAACCTATTATATAAAGAATTAGACATTTTTAATATTAAACAACTATATATTTAACAAACATCTTTATGGGCAATTTCTAATACTGAAAAACTTCCTAAGCTTTTACACACTACTTCCACAAGAGCTCTAATAAATAAGCATATGCCAATTCCTCTTTTTAGAAAAATGCACACCCAAAACTTTATCTCGTATTTTCGCACCAAAATATATAACCTAATTCTTACATACATAAAAAATATTACAAATGAACGATCTTTAAAAAATGAACTTAAAATATTTGTACAGAAAAACTACAGTAAAATTAAGAAGGAAATATTTAATGTTTTATATTAATTTCATGCTACATAATTACATATTCTTCAGTATCAGAGAGTAGCCTTTCTTTTCTTTTTCTTTATTAGTCTTGTATTTTATATTTTTATAATTTTTATTATTTCTGCTATTTATTATTTTTGCTATTTTTATAATTTCTGCTAATTTTTATTTTTATAATTGTTTTGAGTTTTGTATTTCCATATTTCTCTATCTTTTTCTTTTTTTTTTGTTGTATTTTAAAATTCTAAATTCTTATATATAATTTAAACAGCATTTATAAAACGTAAAAAAAACTAATATAAAGATTCCGCACACAAACTTTGTTTAGGCGGGTCTTAAAAAATTGTTAAAAAAATGTAAATTATTTCAATGAATAAATTTGATTTGATTTGATTTGATTTGATTTGAGTTGCTTGTGACAGCAACACTGATCTAAGAACAAAAGTTTAATAGCTGCTATTAATCAGTTTATCTGTCTTATATAGTATTACAAAATTTAATACCCACTATTAAATGTTTAATACCCACTAGCAAAGTTTTTTCTCGGTGTAATATAAATTATCACTCATAAATCAATTTAAAAATTAACCCAAATTGGAGGCAAAATCTCCTTACTAATAAGAACACCGTGATTTCAATATGCACAAACGTTATAAATAGATGTACCAATTCGCTTAATTGCGCAGAATGCATATCGCGTCGGTAATCGGTGAACCGGAGGACTTTATGCGAAAAATTTTAAAATTTTTATACCGCTATATCTCGATATATTTTAATTGATCACTATTATTTTGTAGGTCTCATTCGGTATTTGTTTTTTACCTTCTTTATTACTTTTCATTTATGTTATTCTCTTTATTTATAGGTTATTATTTTTGATTATCATTATTTTCTATTTATATATTATTTTTTTTTTGAACATCATATTGTTAGTTTTATAACAAATTTTTACTTGCCAATACTTAATGAAATTTATTTTGTTCCAGATCAAGAGTACTGGTACGAACAAGCGAGAATGGCACTGCGCAAGCGCCTGCAGTACTCCCTCGATACAGAACGACGTCCGTTTGCAAAAAATGTGATCCTGTTTGTGGGAGACGGTTTAGGAGTAGCCACGGCTACGGCGGCGCGCATTCTAAGGGGACAAAGATTGGGGAAAAGAGGAGAAGATCACGATCTAGCGTGGGATTCTTTTCCCGCTGTAGCCTTAGCAAAAGTAAGTACTTATTAATTTATATATACCTATTGACTCATCTACTACTTGAGTAGTTTGATAAGATTAAATTAAAATATTTTTCACTTTTTATTGACTTCGAGAAAACTAATCTCACCTAAAGTTCAGACCTTTTATACGTTCTTTTCTGTTTAGATTTTAAATTTCTTTAGGTTCTAAGCAATCAAAGCTTTATTAACAAATATTAGTTGATCGTTTAGTCAGTTTTAATTTAAAACCTACTTACTTTTTTGACTCCAATAAGAATTTCTAAAGGTAAAAATTGACATATTTCATCCTCTTAAGTTGATTACATTTTAACAAATGCTAATTTAAATAACTGTAAATCATTGGTTTTTGAAGCAAATATAAATGATCATATGGCTTTTTCATTGGAGTAATATACTGATGTTTAACCTAAATCTACTGCCAAAAGATCTTTTATTGTTCTTAGAAATATTTCTGAACATAACTTAAACACAGGGACGTGCGGTCCATGGAAGCGGTGGGCACCCTTCCCTACACTTTGAGATTTAAAAATAAATATTTTTCTGTTTACAATGCATATACACTATTGGACAAAAGTAAAGCAACTTTTATAGTAAAATAAAATATTTAATTATTTAAAATAAAATGAGCAACCATGGAAATTAAAAATAATTTAATTTAAGTGGTCATAGTAGGCTGCAGTCATATGTGACATGGGATTGTTTGCAAATGTCAAATAAGTTAGTATGTAATTAGCCCAATCGAATTAGGTGAAGAACAGGCTTGAGATTCTGAAAAATTGGAAGCAGCAATTTTCCTTCGGAATTCGTTGGAGGGGGTCTGTGGTAGTCTAAATTCAAAAAGTTGGGATTCCAAAGTTGTCGTTACCTCCGCCAGCTTGATTTAAAGGGTTATTTTTTGTATCTTGAATAACTCATTTATTTTCAATTTTACACGGAAAATAGTTTTTACAAAAGTTATTTAAAATTAAATTTCCTACGATTCTGCTTTTTTTTGTACGATCGATTTTTTTCGATTTATACCCGAAAAGAGGGGGTAAATTTTTGGTTATAGAATAACTCGTTTATTTTCAATTTTACGAGAAAAATTGTTATAAACAAAGTTGTTTAAAATTAAATTTCCTACAATTCTGTTTTTTTTCTGTACGCTCGATTTTTGTATTTACCCCTGAGAAGAGTGGGGGTAAACTCTTATCATTGTATTATCACGTTTCTTTTTAATTCCAGGTATCAGCAAAAAAAAACAAACAGAAAAAATAACGGTACAACATCAATAATAAACGTGACAATACAATACTTAGGTTCACACCCACTCTTCTCAGGGATAAATACAAAAAAATCGATCGTACAAAAAAAAACAGAATTGTAGGAAATTTAATTTTAAACAACTTTGTTTATAACAATTTTTCTCGTAAAATTGAAAATAAACGAGTTATTCTATAACCAAAAATTCACCCCCTCTTTTAGGGTATAAATCGAAAAAAATCGATCGTACAAAAAAAGCAGAATTGTAGGAAATTTAATTTTAAACAACTTTGTTTATAACAATTTTTCTCGTAAAATTGAAAATAAACGAGTTATTCTATAGCCAAAAATTCACCCCCTCTTTTCGGGTATAAATCGAAAAAAATAGATCGTACAAAAAAAAAGCAGAATTGTAGGAAATTTAATTTTAAACAACTTTGTTTATAACAATTTTTCTCGTAAAATTGAAAATAAACGAGTTATTCTATAACCAAAAATTCACCCCCTCTTTTCGGGTATAAATCGAAAAAAAAATCGATCGTACAAAAAAAAAGCAGAATTGTAGGAAATTTAATTTTAAACAACTTTGTTTATAACAATTTTTCTCGTAAAATTGAAAATAGACGAGTTATTCTATAACCAAAAATTCACCCCCTCTTTTCGGGTATAAATCGAAAAAAATCGATCGTGCAAAAAAAAGCAGAATTGTAGGAAATTTAATTTTAAACAACTTTGTTTATAACAATTTTTCTCGTAAAATTGAAAATAAACGAGTTATTCTATAACCAAAAATTCACCCCCTCTTTTCGGGTTTAAATCGAAAAAATCGATCGTACAAAAAAAAAGCAGAATTGTAGGAAATTTAATTTTAAATAACTTTTGTAAAAACTATTTTCCTTGTAAAATTGAAAATAAATGAGTTATTCAAGATACAAAAAAAAACCCTTTAAATCAAGATGGCGGAGGTAACGACAACTTTGGAATCCCAACTTTTTGAATTTAGACTACCAGAGACCCCCTCCAACGAATTCCGAAGGAAAATTGCTGCTTCCAATTTTTCAGAATCTAAAATACTAATCCGATTGGGCTAAATAATTTATTTCCACTAGACCTTTTATTATCGCGACAAAAGTATAGCAACTCTTTGATTTGGTTTACAGGAAGAGGGTTTATGATACAGGTAAAGTTCTAAAATGACGTTTTTCAATTCATTTAAGCTTAACAGCTCTAATATTTACAGAATTAAATATGCCAAAAGGAAAACGAATCTGTACGGAGGTACAAGAAATGGTCGTAAACGCCTTTTTAGAAGGGAAGAGTAAGATTGCGATTTCCAAACAGTTCGACTTGCCCAAATATAGTGTCTCAAAAATAATTTCACGTTATAATGAAAGAGGACATGTAGAAAAAATGCCGAAATTAGGAAGGCCCAGGAAAACTACATTTTGGATGGATAGGAGAATCAAAAGAATTTCTCAAAGAGATCCGTGGTTGTCAGGACCAAGGATAATTGCTGAAATTCCCGAACTGGAAGTCAGTGCGAAGACTGTTCAACGACGATTAGTTGAGGCGAAACTTAGAGCAGACGTCCTGCCAAGAAACCGTTGGATTCTGAAAGAAATCGCCGTGCCAGACTTGAATTTGCGCAACAACATTTGAACTGGACAGTGCAAGATTGGGGAAAAGTATTGTTTAGCGACAAAAGTCGTTATAAATTTTTTAATTCTGATGGAATGAAGCGTGTCAGGCATCCGGTTAACATGAGATTTCACCCAAAGTATGTTACGCCAACAATAAAGCACGGACAAGGTAGTGTATTTGTATGGGGTTGTTTTTCGTGGAGCAGAGTACTACATTTTATAGATGGAATTATGGATCGCTTCGTCTACAGAGACATACTCCAAAACGTTATGTTTCCCTATGCTCAGCGGGAGATGCCTTTGCTATTTATATTCCAACAGGACAACGATCCGAAACATTCGTCTCGCCTTGTTCAGGAATGGTTTCAGGAGAACAATGTCCAGGTTCTTAGGTGGCCGGCCCAATCACCAGACCTCAACCCCATTGAGAACCTTTGGGAAGAGGTTGAACGTCGTATTCGGACTACAAGATTCCCAAATAAACAGTCCTTAATTGATAAAATTAATGAAGTTTCGATTAATATGCCGGATATTACTATCCAAAACTTAATTTCATCAATGCCGCGCCGTTGCCAAAAAGTTATATCTAATAATGGATATCCTATTAATTATTAAGAATTTGTTCTTATTTTGTTTTAACCCTTCAACCATATTTGTGATTTTTCAGTTGTTAAATGAAATACAAAATTTTTTCATAAAAGTTGTTATACTTTTGTCGCGATAAAAAAGGGTATTGTTGAAATAAATTATTACATACTAACTTATTTGACATTTGCAAACAATCCCATTTCACCTATCATAGCAGCCTATTATGACCACTTAAACTACATAAATTTTGATTCTCACGGTTGATTGTGTTATTTTAAATAATTAAATATTTGACTTTATCATAAAAGTTGCTTTACTTTTGTAAATTAATATTAAATTAGGTACTATATTTTCTCAGAAACATTACGTAAACTTCGTAAATTTACTAACAATTCATTGGTGTAATGTGTAAACGCGCGCACCACCTATGAGAAAATTAATTGGGTAAACGCACATACCATATAATTCGAGTACGTCAGTGAAAGCGCGCCTTAAAAAAGCCGGCTCATCTTCCAATTGATTTAGCTTCGTGTTATTGACCTTGCTTTGCCGCGATAGTAGTCAGTTTGTTTGGGCACGTGAAATACGGTCGAAAGACAGCAATTTTTACGTCGCCTTACGCATATTGCAATTCGCACCGCGAATCGACATGTGAGAAAAATCTTAGACTTCAGATAGATTTCGGTTTGTTTTTCGTAGTTGTTTTTCTTTTTGTAAAATGGAGGAACTGTGTCTGTGAACAATAATAATGTGGTAAATTGTGTCTGTATTGTGTGCTCTTTATTGAAAAAAGGATTTTCAAGTAAAAATTTTAAAGAGAAAATGGACAGTATGAATTCTAGTAGACTAAAGGATCCTATCAATTTAGAGACGAAAGTAGAAAAGTCAGCAAAGAAATTTACCAGGCATTTTCACGTAGAGTTCTATGAAAAGTATGAATGGTTAACCGGCTGCAAAACTTTAAAGAAATTGTTTTGCTGGCCTTGCCTACTTTTTAATATAGCCGAAAAATCACATTGGAACTCAGTCGGTATTACAGACTTGAATAATTTTCACGAAAGTGTAAAACGACATGTAAATAGTAAATCTCATATATGTGCTACAATTAAAGAAAAAACATTCGGGACCTATCGCATTGAACATAGTTTGGACAATCATTTAAAAATAATCAACAAAATGCACAATGACAGGGTAAAAAAATAGGGACGTCTTACAACGATTAATAGATTTAACTTGTTTCCTGGGAGAGCATGAACTAAGTTTTAGGGGTCACAATAAAGCAAGTGGATCCGCCAATCGAGGAAATTACATGGACCTGAGTTTTTTAGCAAAATAAGATGATACCCTAAAAAATCATTTCATTGATTCGACGACTTTCCGAGGTACCTAAAACAGAATCCAAAATGATTTAATTAAATGCACTGCCGACGTTGTGATGGATTATATTAAAAGTGAAATTAAAAAAGCACGTTTCGTATCAATTGCGCTTGATAAAACCACAGATGTAGCAAACTTACGTCAATTATCCATTGTTGTGCGATATGTATTGGATGGCATTCCTCAAGAGCGATTCTTAGGATTTTTGGACGTCACTAGCGAACGAACTGCAGATGCATTGTTTAAAATTATTTGTGACAATATTTCAAGTTTAAAATGTGGTTCTAAGCTTGTTGCCCAGAGCTACGATGGTGCTGCCGTAATGGCTCGCCATTTAGGAGGCCTTCAAGCTAAAGTGAAAGAGAAGTTTATACATGCAATTTTCGTTCACTGTATAGCACATAGACTTAATTTGGTTTTACCGCGAAGCATGGATAATATTAGAGTTTGCAAATGTTTCTTTTTGACGCTTAGTGGTTTGGCTTCCTTCTTTTCAGTCATCGAAAAGAACGCTTTGGACATTAACGTTCAAAAAAGGTTTCCAAAAGTTACTCCGACGCGATGGAACCACAATGGACGTTTAGTGCCAACAGTGTTTCAATACCGTGATTCTTTGATACACTTTTTTTAAAACGTTTGGGATAATAAAGAAACATGGGATGCTGATACTGTTACTGCCGCTAAAGGGTATTTGCATTGGCTCAAACAAAACTTTGATTTCAATTTTTTGCTCAACATTTTTGCAGAGATTTTCCCTTTTACTGATATTTTATTCGACATTTTACAGACAAAGTCAAATGATATTGACTTTTGTATTAAAAAAATTGATGATTTTAAAAATAAAATGAATAAAAAACGAGATCAGCTTGAACACTTTTGGAATGACTCAAAACATTGGCTTTAAACCTGATAGAAAGGGAATTAGAATTGATAATGTTGGTGACAGAGAGACCTCCTATTGTCGATTATACGCCGCAATTTTTGATAATATTTTACAACAAATAAACTCTCGATTTCAAAACTTTAACGAATTAAAATTTGTTGAATTGTGCAATTTTAATATTAGTAACTACGATTTATCAAAATTTTCATCGGAAGCTTTTAATTCACTAAAATTAAATTATGGAAATTTTTTCGATATTCCAGCATTAAAGTCCCAGTTAAGTGTTGTTTATGAAACAACTAAAATTTGTGATAAAAAGACACCCATCAATGTGTTAAATTTTCTTATAACAACTGGTTTAAATAAGTTCCTTTGTGAAGTCGTCAAGTTGTGTGAATTAGTACTAACCATCCCAGCCACAAGTGCGTCAGTTAAGCGAAGTTTTTCAGCTTTAAAGCGCATTTAAAGTTTTGTACGAAATTCAACAAGTGAAAAGAGACTCTCTAATTTAGCCCTAATATCCATTGAAAAACAGCTAGTTAAACAGTAATCAGAAAATCCAAAATTTTACGATGATGTTATAGATAAATTTGCAGCCATTGAGGATAGGCGAATAGATCTCAAGTATAAATAAATCTCAACTACTGTGTCAACTGTGCGAAAAAATGTTGAAAAAATAAAAAAAACTCCAGTAAAATGTTTTTTTTTTACGTTTAAATAAACCAAGAAAGCTTTTTAATGGTAAGTTTTTTTTATAGCTTTTAGTACTAAACTAGGTAATAAAGTAATAGTAACACAAATAGTAACACAAAAATCTTAATCTCGAATATCCGTAGTACTGAGGAAAAAAAAGCAAGATTTTTACAAAATGGTGAATGCGCCGCAAAAAATGTTCGCCTGGGCGCTGTACTTACTGGCCTGCTGTATTTTTATACAATCGCTTCCCCTTCCAAAAATGTGACCTCACGCCACTACTTAAACATTCTCAATAATGAATATTCCGTTACTAATAACAAATTTCTTAAGGATACCAAACTTAAATATAATATGAAGAATATTGATAAATCTAATATGAGAAATAAAACCATATGGAATGTTATAAACCAAGAAACTGGTAGAAACAAGAAAAGTAATAATTGCACATTAAATTTAGATAGAAAATATATCTCGGAACTTAATGACTTGGCTTATACTTTTGGAGAATACTTTTCCACAGTAAATGTAAACAGTTTAAACATGTGTTATTCTAATTCAAAATCTCAGTGCTGCACCACATCAGATATGTTGAATTTAACATTCTTTTTTTATCCAGTGAACAAATATGAAATCAAAGACATTAAAAAAAAATAAAAAATAAAACAGTATGGGTTTTGATTATATATCTACTAAAATATTAAAAGCTGTCGCTGTTCATATTGCAGAACACTTTGCGTATCTTATTGATCTATTATTGTCATCTGGAAAATTTCCATCTATATTAAAAATCACCGTTATACCTATCTTTAAGAAAAATGCAGCTGATAATATCGCCAATTATCAGCCGATTTCAGCATTAAATATTTTCTCAAATATTGTTGAAAAAGTTAATACATAATAGGATTAAATGTATAAATTTCATATTTTTACAAAGAGTCAACATGGCTTCAGGAAGGATAGATTGACTCAACCAGCTGCCTGTAAATTTGCTGAATATGTACATAAATGTCTTGATGATGATCTTCATGTGGCAGGCTTGTTCTTCGATTTTTCACGTGCTTTTAATTGTCTTTATATTTTTATTAGTAACCGAACAATGTTTGTTAAAGAAAAGGAGAGCCGATGCAACAGGTAACCTGTTGATTTGGGAGTTCCTCAGGGGTCTGTGTAGGGACCACTGTTATTTCTAATTTTCATTGCCCCAATCTGTAGATGCAAATACGATCATCTTATTTGCTGACGATACGTCATTGGCCATCCTAGCACAGACTTCGCAGCAGCTTATACAACGGTGTAATTGTATTATTAAAAGTTTTATCAGTTGGTGTCACAAAAATGGTTAATATTGATACAACTGAATTCCCATATTTTAAAATTCAAAATATTTCCCACAATTATTCTCTTAAATTAACTTTTGCACACAAACAGTTAAACTCCAAGGATAATGTCAAATTCCAAAGCTTAAACATCAATAATAGTTTAAAATGAGCCCATCACATAGATTTACTGATCAAAAAAATAAATAAATCTTATTATGCCATCATTAGGATAAAAAATTCTTTACCATTGGATGCAGTCATAAATGTCTGCTATACTCTAGTCCAGCCATACTCAACCTGCGGCCCGCGGGCCGCATGCGGCTCTCTAAGCTTTTTTGTGGCCCGCAACACTATTATTGGTCGCAGCGCTAAATAGCATGCTATTTTTTAAGTAAATGTTTGGAATTTTGTATGGTTACTGCAAAAACAAGATAGCTCCACTTTTGGAATGAAAGAAGTGAAAGAAGTCTATATTCATGATAAACAGATATCCAATTAAAACTAACTACATGGTTATACATTAACAATATGGACAAACAAGATGGAGTGGCATATATTCCAAAACATAATCATTGTGTTCAATTGATAAGTGTGTCTACCAAAACCAGATAATAGGCATATAACTTATTTTTGCTAAATATATTTAGTCCGATTCTTAATAGTGTTCCTGCCAAAACAAGATAAAGGCCAGAAATGCGTGAACAAAATCTGCAAAATCAGTGGTAGTCCAAAATATAAACGGTTAAAATATCGACTATTCTGCATAAACCCCATATATGTCAACAGCAGTGACAACTGGAGTTTATGCAAAGAACGCCTCAATTAGGCATTCCAAACTGAATGGCTACCAGTGGGTTATGATATGGAAAAATTATGGCAATCCTGTAGGCCTGGTGTTTTTGTAAAGGTCAATGAAATAGATAGTTACATAGATTGATCATCCATATTTTTAAAAATAAACATAAACTTATGCCTTGAAGTAAAAATGTAAGCAATTATTTTTTTTAAATACATAAAGTCTAAAAATTGGTTTTAAAACACATTTTGCTAAACCGATTCAAATTAAAAAATATTTGCCAGGCAATATGGCCGCTCGTAAACGACCAGCTTTGAGCAATCTATATAACTATAAATGTATCATTGACCCTGTTAATGACAACATGACAACAGGGTTGCCATATCTAAACTGTCATTACCCACTGGTAGCCATTTGGACAGGTCGTTGGAATGCCTAATTGTTAAACTTTGGTTATCAAAAGACAACGCTTTCTTAAAATTCAAAATGATAATGAATTATAATGTCGTTGGCAGAGACGAAGCAAACATACGAAACCATGGTACATGCTTATAAGATGCGATTCGAGGCAGTCACAAGTGCCGTGCACCGAACAGTTACACCAACGATGGCGCGAGAGTTTTAAAAAGTTCAGGACCGTCTTGAGTAATTTGAAACCGAACAATTATTAACTTTTGTTAATTCGATTAATGGAATGTTTATATGTGTGCTGTGACCATCATAAATAACCAGATTTGGTTTTTCTGTTTCCAGAACAGGCAGTAGAGTTTTTTCAAAATAATTTATAAAATATATCAGATTCCATCCACCCTTTTTTGCTAGCAACATATGGTACGAGTCTTCTTCATCTGAAACCCAGCCGTCCCGTATATTTTTAGAATTGAAGACGCTATATAAGGTCAAAACGTATCTGTATTTCGGAAATCACATAAATTTTTTTTATGTAATTTAGGTGATTTCACTGAAAATCCACCTTAGTTTTATACGACGATCTTTTTCTCTCCATTTCCGGTTGTGAGCGACGAATTGATTTCGACCGTGATTTTAGATGATGATTTTGGAATTTTTGAGGAAATCTGTACCAGTATATCGGGAGTGGTTTGCCGCTACTTATTTTTGTTGAATGGTTTTGTTGAAATATTACAACATTGTGCCCACGCCATTTGTTTTGTTATGACTAGAGCCGTCTCTGGCCTTTCTCGATTATTCCGAAATCCACGAGTTGATTACGTCGCCCTTTCTTTCCGAGATACAGCTAACCTTAAACAACTACTAGATAATACCACGTGATGTTCGAATCTCCGTGGTGGATGAGTGATTGGTCAAGATGTAACGGGTAATTTGTCAAGGTGTAACGATTCGTTATGTGAAAATTCGTAAATAAAAGTATTAGTGGTAACAGGCGAATTTGAATTTTAACCATATTTTCTAATAGACAAAGTATCGAAGGATTCAGCTATCCTAAATACATTCCCCAAGAAAAATAGATTTAATTTATCAATGGGCGAGGGTGGAATTCGGCTTTATATGCCAAACTCGCACAGTATTTATTCAGAGGGATGCATGAAACAAAGTTTTGAAAATACTTACAAAAAAGTGCAAGAAGAAAGATTTACTAAAATTTTGCAAAATCAGATACACCTGATGAATTTCACCATTATTATCACAATCTACCTGTATCCAATAATGTTACTAAAACTTCGACTGAAGATAGTGACACATATATTGAATTATGATTTGTATGTAGAGCTAAAATAAGTGACGTTTTTTCTCTCTTTTCTTAACAATTATTGATAGATTATTAGTTTATACTTTGTGAACAATGTTCTCAATGCCTTCTTTATTGAATTTAATAAACGGTTTGAAGCGTTTACTGATTTTTTATTCAGTTTTAAACGTTTGAATAGTGTTTTATCGAAACTCTAAAAATGTGAGTTATCTTGTTTTTGCAGTAACATAACGGGATATATTTATGTTTTGTGTTTTATTTATTAGAAGTCCCCACTAACTAATTTTAGATAGATTGCCTAAAAAAAAGGTCATCATCCAAAAATATTGCGGCCCATGTAACATAGCACATAATATGTGTACAAATGTGGCCCGAAGGAAAAAAAGGCTAAGTATGGCTGCTCTAGTCTTTAGTCATCTTATTTACAACGTTGTTTTATGGGACAATGCTGTTGATAAGTATATAATTTTTATATCTCAAAAAAGAATTATTCGTATTATTACTTTTAATATTACACCTCGTCATTTATGTAAACCCATATTTTTAAATTATCAAATTTTAACATTTCCTTGTATTTTTATTTATAAATATTTAATATAATTATGATATAAAAACCACTTGCAGGCCGTTATCAAAGAAAAAGTTATTAGGAAAATACACATCGAATACGCTTTTTAGATAAACAATTACTAGTGAGTCACTAAAAACATAATTAATTAGAAATAGAGATGTGTTAAAAAGGCTAATTAACGTTTTCTTGGCCAACATTAACTTGGCTCTAGAGGACATGACGATTAAAATTTCTCCGCAAATAGAGACAATTAGCTTGATCTTGTTCCACTTATATCAAAGTGCGACACTTGTTTGCCAAATCATTTAGAAGAGGCTGGTGTGTTTTGAAGCATGACAAATCGGATCAAAACTGATTAGTGTCTGCTGTTTTAACTGTTATATCAAACAAAATAAAGGATTAAATTAAACAGACACATCTTGTTGCTATTATTTTAGATGAATTGACTGATGTTACAAATTTCTTTATAAGCAATTTAAAACAATCATGGTGGAAAAATGTCACAGTATCTACGTTTTTACAACGAAGTTATAGACGAATCTACGAAATATGAGTGAAGAATTCAATTAGGTAGACTATAAATAGACAAAAGCTTTTGAGAATTCTTTCCCTTCTACTTAATTTACACCCACGCCTCTGATTTGTATGTTTTCTCTAATTGATGTTTAACCTGTTTGGTCAATAAAGTTTTTTTAAAAGTGCGGGAGGCTACATGACTTGCAGTTCTAATCAACTGTAATCTAATCTAGATATATAGGGATAAGCTTCTTTCCAGTTTAGGCGCATTGTTCATTAAAACAACTATAGCGAGTTTTTATGTTTCCCTTATTTATAGGCCAATCAAGATGTAGATCCATGCTTGCAAAATGCTCGGTCGTTCTGAGTTTTTTACATATTGTAAAAATCCAGATTTTCTTTTTCAAAAGTGCTGTGCAAGCGGCGGTGTATCCAAAAAACCACGAAATTTTCGGACTTTTTTCAGTTTTTGTTCAATATCTCAGTGAACGAAAAGTCTGACCGATGTTGCCACTTTTAAAGAAGACTAAATTTGCTACAATCTGAGACTAGGGCAAGCTCTATACAGTTGTTGCTTCCCAAGATACAGGTTTTCAAAAATATGCAATTTTTTCAAAAAAGTGATTTTTTTCTCGAAATGGTCACTTATTTTGTGAAATATCTTCTAAAATACGCATCACACGTCAAATATTACATGAAATAAAAATGTAGTAAATATAGTTCGCTCTAATCTGAGACCAGACTTGTACCTGTAGGCCCAGTGGTTCTCTCAAAGACATCAGATAACCATAAAACATAAGTCATAAGTGGGTTTTGGAAGAAGCTGCAAATAAACTGTTCCCACGACTTTTTTTGATTTTATTTATCAAACAGAAACGCGTAATAACTCTTCTTTGTGACGCATTTTAGAAGGAGGGAATAGAAGTGGCTGTTGCCGAAGAAGATGCGGATCGAGATATCGTCATGAAACTGGTTGCTGTCCCTACTCTACGACTTCCTACAACCAACAAAACTCCTGGTACTATTCACTCACGCGTTTACCAGGTGCGATACCATCCAAGCACTGTTTTACCAAGGAAAAACCAAAATCATCACACTCCTGAGCAAGAGTGAACCACTTACTGAGCAACCCACAAGCCTTGAGAGAAGCAGACATTAAGTTCTTTTTGGCTCTATATCGGGGTGACATCGCGAGAAATACTTTCGATTTCCTGATGTATAGGACGTTTGTCACTTTAACGGGCATAAACCTTGCCCGTTTGCCACCGACGAAAGATGCCGCAGGCCACTATGTAGCAAGGTGCTACCTCCAAGTGCAGAAGTGTCGGGGAGTCAACTTGAATCTTACTTTTTGGGGGTAGAAGCTGTCTTCTCAGGGACTTACCTCCATTCCCCCAACTATGGATCCCGCACCTCCTGCCCTTCTGCAAATTTTTTTTATATAAATGCAAGAAAGGGTGCTTTGGGTGCTACTCGTGCAGAAAGGATGGGCTCCACTGCTCAGCCCTCTGCCAGACATGCGATGAAAATTGTGCATTAACGTCCCGGATATGGAACTGCAATGCTCGGATGATGCAGATGACCCCAGACACCATCTTCATGCGAGCCCAAACCCGCGCCATCTAAGATAAAAAGAAAGGCATGATTTGGCAACCAAAACATAATACCTACATGATTTATATTAATTTTCTTTTTTGTGTCAATGTAATTTGTCCTAATAAACCATGATGTTTGTGCAATAGGTATATTATATTTTTCTTTTTTCGTCAAGCAATTTATCAACAATAACAAAAATAAATTTAACTATTTGATAAATAAAACCACAAAAAGACGTGAGAACAGTTTATTTGCATTTCCCCCTAAGACCCACTCATGATTTATGTTTTATGGTTGCCATCTTTGAGAGAACCGCTGGGCTTATAGGTACCAGTCTGGTCTCAAAGAAGAGGGAATAAAATTTACTACAACATCATTACATATAATATTTGACGTGGGATGCGTATTTTATGAGATATTTTACAAAATAAGTGTCGATTTCAAAAAAAAAATTACTTTTTGGAAAAAATTGCCTATTTTCTAAGAACTGTATCTTGAGAAACAATGGTCGTATAGAGCTCATCATAGTCTCAAATTGTAACAAATTTTTCTTTAAAAGTATGTAGAATGACTATACCGATCAGACCCTTCCTTCACTGAGATATTGATCAAAAACAAAAAAGTTTTTTTTGGATACACCGCCGCTCGCACGGCACTCTTGAAATTGCAAATTTGGTTTTTTAATATTGCTTTAGGTCCTAACAACATATAAAAAATTCAGAACGACCGGACCTTTTGCAGGCACCACCCCCTTTTCTTGTTTAAATTTACTGGACTATTAAGCCAATTCATTCGCCGTAACGTACAAAAAAACCAAAAATAATAAACAGAAATAAAAATACAAACGTAAACGCGGTACAGGTATTTGTATCATCCGTGCTCTCGTTTTGCGTGTTCAAAGCAGTCCCAGGAAAAGCATCAAAATTCGACATCATCCCACTCAATGTTTGGCGTCCTCTTCAGAATTTCAAATTCCGTGTTTGTACAAGCAGTCGACAACGATCGCAATTTCTGCTATTATTACATCCCGTGCAGTAATTTGAAGCCGTTGTGGAGAAAATATCGCACAATAGCAGTTTTTGAGAAATGGAGGAAATTTGGCCTGTTGAAAGCAGGTAACTAAATTAAATTAAAAAATCAGAGCATCGTACAATTTGTTAGATTCCAGTCAAGGAATTTTGTACCTTTTATAAAATATCTCAAATACGTTTATTATAGATAAATCTCATGACGAAAAACTTTTATTCAAATAATCATAAATAAGAAAAATATATCAAAAATTACAAATATAAACCTCTATAAAGTACCTGCTCCCCCCAGTTGGTCCGAATATGCCTAAAATCTAATCAGTTCGTTAGTGGCTCTCCTGGAATTTCCAAATTTATCGAAATCGGCAGGATAGTTTGGGCTGTATCGTTCTTACAAAAACGTCATACGTCACACATTAGGGTATTTTTTTAAAACATGTCCACTAAGGACTGCCCTGTTTTTTACGATACTTTTCAGGGACTTACCCAAAACTAAAATCAATCAGAGACCTAAATACACTCAATTAACGATAACCCATGTTTGTCTTATTATCATAATAATGTGAATGGGCAGTATGAAAAACAAATGAAAAACGAATACAGAAATTAATTAATATATACAGTGCGTTAACCTATGGATCATTCGAAATAAAGATGGCCTAATTATAGTTGCACGTGAGAGAAATAAGAAGAAGTTGCCTGCCAGGCGTGATTGGAGGCATGGTTATATCTTTTATTTCTAATGTAGTTCTTTAATTCTTGAATTTTTAAAACAAGTGACTGAATATTTAGGTGACCCATTAAAACTAAATCATTATTTATACTAGGCATACTATTTACTCCAAATTTTCATGTGAAATGTCATATGTCAACGTGAAAACAGTATTTTTAAAGCCAATGAGAGCTCAACTTCTTTGGAGAATTTTAATCCTCTCGAAATAAACAAAATGAAACACTGTGTGAGTTTTCACTGGCTTTAAAAATACTGTTTATACGATGACGTATGACATTTATCATAAAAATCTTGAGAGAAATCACTTTCTTTTGAGTTTGAAAATAGCCCTCCAGAAATTTCTGGCCGGTGATGTTATTGTTGTGGCCTCCATGTAAGCGAAAACAATGGTCTTGAGATATTTGGCATATTGGTAAAAACTGTAAATGTGAGTCGGTGTTGTAAATTACTTGTTTTTAAGGTACTAATATACAGTGAAACCTGAGTAAGCCGGAACCTGTGTAACACGGAATCCTGTGTATGACGGAAATTTTGGCGATTACCTACATATTGTAATGTAAAAATTGCTTATAAGCCGGAACCCTGTCTAACGCGAACACGGAATTTCCCTAATCTGTTAAGCCGGAACCTACTTATGTTATTGCTTTGCAGGTATAAAAGAATTTATAGATGTTTACATAATTAGTTTATGATTTCGGAAAGCCCCATAATAAGGGCGAACTATTATCAATACTTAGAACCATTATCACAGAAATTTAGGTACAAAAGCAGTAAATACACAAATAAACCAGTATTGTGTAGGTACGGCAGTTTGAGTTTATCCGTGAAAGTGCAAACATTTCAAAATGGCAAACCAAAAAACGAATACATTATCGCTAAAATCTAAAATGGACTTGATTAAATGTAGTAACCAAAAAAAACTTACTCCAAAGCAATTGGTTATTCAATTTAAGTGCGGAAAAACGCAAGTGTATGAAAAGCAAGGAAAAAATTAAAGAAGAGTGGATGCGTGGTGGTTATGGCGATATTAAGAGAAAGCCAAAAAAATCACATCACGACGACGTAAATTCAACAGTTTTGGAATGGTTTATGGATGCAAGGTCTCGCAATCTTCCTGTATCTGGAACAATTATTCAAGAAAAAGCAAGAGAAATTGCAAACCATTTTGGAAAAGTAGATTTTAAAGCTTCGAATGGATGGCTGGAAAGTTTTCGAACACGACATAACACAAGATTTAATCAGATCTGCGGTGAAGCTAAGGACGTCGACATGGAATCTGTGACTGAATGGACATCGCACAATACAAATTTAATTAAAGAATATACCCTAAAAGACATTGCTAATTGTGACGAAACTGGCCTTTTTTATAGAGCGCTGCCGGACAAGACAATGTGCTTTAAAGGTAAAAAATGTCAAGGAGGCAAACAATCTAAAGAAAGGTTAACCGTTTTGTTTTGCGCCTTTGCTGACGGAAAAATAGAAAAACCTCTAGTTATTGGAAAATCCCTCAGACCGCGATGTTTTAACAATACCAATGTGCCTCAGCTACCAGTTTATTGGCGAGCAAATAAAAAAGCATGAATGACATCAGTTCTTATGGAACAGTGGCTAAAAATTTTAAATCAAAAAATGAAATTTGAAAATCGACACATCCTTCTATTTTTGGATAATGCAACGTGTCACCCCAAAATAATACTATCCAATATAAAATTGTGTTTTCTACCACCAAACACCACAAGTCAAACACAGCCTCTCGATTATGGAGTTATACAAAACTTCAAAATGCATTACAGAAAACAAGTGCTGCGGTCAATTATTGCGAATATGAGATTCTCTCAATCAGCAGGAGATTTGGCTAAAAAAATATCAGTTTTGGATGCTATCAGATGGATTGATTATTCAGTAAAAAATATTAAACCTGATTGTGTTAAAAAATGTTTTGCGGCATGTGGAATCAAGCAAGATGGAGACGTTGACCTAATCGAAAATGTTGACGAAATTGACGAAAGTACAAAAGAAGTCGAAGAGTTAATTACTGAAATTAATCCCGGTTGTAATGTTCATGATTACATCACATTAGATGAAGCCGTTACAACAAATGCTGGATTTCAGTCCATAGAAGAACTGGTGTTAGAAAAAACTGCCGTGGAAACTACTGTGGCAGACGATAATGATGGGATTGGAATTGGTAAGCGATTTTTCTAATTCTCTAAAAAAATAAACAACTTTTTATTTATTCTTTCCATCTTAATTGGGCATTTGGCCAAGTAGAAATAAAGTTAAAATACATAATAAAAATAAGATAGGAATATTTCAGTTACCATCACAAAAATAACAGATAGAAAAAATTATTTTCCCATTAGCTTTTCAAAACGATCTGTTCTTAAATTATTATTTTTATCTACAGGAACAGAAGTTAAAGAATCCGATCGGATAAAAAATTTTTCTGAAGCTTTGAGGAGTCTTGCAGCGTTAGAGGATTTTTCCCAAAGAATAGAGAGTGAACCGATGAGGAAGAAGATTTTAGAATTAAGGACATTCATGGAATCATCTTACGTATTACAAAAGAATAAAAAACAACTTACATTGATAGAAATGTGGAATAAATAATAATTTATATTGTTTCTAATAATAAATAAAAATATGTAGGTACATAGTAATAATAACAACTACATATTAAATGTACGTATATTAGATTTTTTTTAATAAAATCATTACTTTTTTAAATCTACTATGTGCAATTTTTTATCTACCCTGTGTAACGCGGAATCCTGTATATGCCGGAAAATCGGTGCACGACCGTGCGATTCCGTTTTACACAGGTTTCACTGTACTTGTCTATGTCATTTAAAAAAGTTTCTATACCTTCATAATTTTTTTAAAGACAAATACTTTTAATAATGAAACTGAAGTAAATTTCTAAAAATTAGGATAACAAAATATTTATAATTCTTTTAAGTTTAATTTTTTTTTCATGTGGCAGTCTCAAATCCCGGCGCTTTGCCTAATAGTGGGTTACTAGTTTTAGAGTGTGATGAATATTGACCTGAGAAGACCCTTTATATTTTCTGCAAAATTTTCGCCAACTTCTATCGGAACAATATAGGTCCAGGATTTTAGAAAAATCAGAAAGTTTCTGAAAAATTTCTTTTATTATGAAAAACATGTTGAAAATACGAAATACATAGCAATGCTTATAATTTATCATACGTTAAACCATTCAATGTCATCAGAATCATACTCTTCATCGTCTTGCTCTTGCTCTATTCCTTCCCCTCCTCCACGCGTCCCTTCCCCTGTTTTTCCAACCCCTGTGTTGCTATCTCGACAACTATTTCCTCCTCCTCCTCCCCTTCAACCCCTTCTGGGTCTCGATCCATCTCTATTTCTTCATTTTTGTTATAATTAAAACACTGTGTCGACTGACACGAACCACAGACAGGCGAGCATTTCAGTCTGGCTTTCAAACACGAACAATTCTTCTCGCAGCCTGTCTTGCACTGACAAAAAATCATCTTCAAGAATTCTTGAAAATTCAAGAATGACATCGAATTTTTCATTTTAAAAACTTCTTTTTTTAACAACTTAATTGATAATGATAAAATACTATCAACATTTTTCTAAAATACTATCAATAATACCGACAATAACGATTCCAAAAACAACAGAGATTGTATACCAACAGAAGCAGACGATTAAGGTGAGCGCGTGACGCGTGGGTACACGTGGTTAGGTTATGATGGAATATCATGGATCTCAGGCGGAGAGCGTAAAAATGGGGGAGATAATTCTAACAAACCGTTAACAACCACGCTCACATACGGGGATCAATTGATAGAAATGGAAAGGTGAGAATATCAGCTTCACTTCGGTCTGGGTATTAATGTTCAAAAAATGAACAGCGGGGAACAAGAAGTATTTAAAAAAAAAGTCCGGTTTTCCCCGGTGTGATCAATTTTTCCGATTTCTGGAAAATGGAGTAACTTAATTAAAAAAAAATGCATTCGAAAAGTAGACACTCTAAGGTTTATAATGGTGTACATTGAATAACAATATAATGAAATATGAAATTTTAATTGCTGTTTGTTTCAAAGATTTCTAGAACTCCGAAAACGTATGAAAAATGCAAATAAACAAATCAATTTTGTTTTAAAACGACAGGCAGATACTGGAAAAAAATTTCTGAGATCATTCAAGACATCTCAAGATCCCATTTAGAGCAAAAATGGGATAAAAAACTATTAAAAGAAAAAAATATGAATGAATTACTATAAAGTGGTCCAAAATAGTGGGAAAACGCAACTTTGACTCCTTTTTTAATATTTTTGACAGGAAATAACGGGCTTCAAGGCACATGGATCGATACCTATGAGTTTTCCCATTGTAATGAACTTTGAATCTTCGAAAAATATTAATTTTTGACCGAGTTCTGAAACAATTTGCCCACCCGTTTACAAGCTAATCAGCATTGCTATAGAGATAAAGCAGGGGCTAAGCGAGGGGACTTTTGATTGCGGTTATCTCGAAACCTGTCGAATTCCCGACAAAAATGATAGGAACCATTTTTGTAGATAATGATAGGATCTTCCTCTTTTATCTGAACAAAAATTCTTTAATTTGCATATTGTGGAAGATATTGGCAGGGAACCAGTTTTAGGGTCCATTTTGTGCCCTTTCCGACGCAGCAAAGTTGGTAAAAGTTTTCGACCTTGGAAGCGACCGCCGAGACCTAAGAGTTGAGTCACAACGGAAATCTGGACCGACTTAATGACAGGTTGGTCCCTTTAGTTACTGGACTATTACGGAATAAAATTGATTTTTTTCTACTCCTGCTGAATGGATTTATGTTCCATTGGGACGTTAATAGTATATTGATATTAGTAATTGGAGACCAGTTTGTTGTTACTCTGGTAAACAATGGTCATTCTTCAGCTAACTGGTTTGCACCTTCTGATATATTTTAAAATGGCTTCAATATGCTTATTTCATCTTAAAACTATTTTTCAAACCATTTCTTATTTTATTTTACTTTACTTCTGTTGTTTTAGATACTTTAGAACAAAATTCCCGTAAAGAGAGATGAGTGGCTAAATTTTTGGAAATGAACATATATTATAGTTCAACTCGAAAATATTTCATTACAGCAATTACCACTTGAACTTTGATCTTTGATCTCGCCGTTATTATGAAATTTGCAATTGAAGGGGTTAGAAGCAAAAGGGTTTAAGTGATTTTTTTTTTAATGAGTTAAGTGCCCTTAAACCGTTTTGCCTAAAACAAACTACACGTTTTCAATAACATGCTTTTTCTACCAGCTAAGAGATGTTTTTAAGATATCAAATATGACTTGTATCGTTTTACCACCAACAAAATAATAGTTTTAAATAACGAAATATGCACTTAACTTATTTAAAAAAAAAAATGTCACTTGAACCCTTTTGCTTCTAACCCCTTCAATTATATTTTTAAATTTAACTTTACCTCTACATTTTCGAACATTTTTCCTATCGATTGAAAGACAGCTCGGCAGGTTTGCATCAGATGTACCATTTTTATTTTACGGTAGGTTTTTGTGCAATGCTAAACACAGCATGTTTTCATTTCTGATAAGGATCGTTCAATTTCAGTAGTTTTTATTTTAACCAGAACGGAATATTCAATGTTCCTGAATAATTGCAAGTTGCCACGTTAATTAAAGGGTTGTTTTACCTGTTCGCAGTTATTATATTTTCTGTTTTCACAGCAATTTTTGTGTTTGCAGGTTTTTTGCAGTCAATGCTTCTGACCTACATCGGCGGCTATAGAATTTATAATTTTCAGTAATTTTAAGGGATTTTGTTAATAGCAAGAGTACAATACTAAAAAATAAGTAGCTATCATTTTAATTTATTCTCGAAATACAACCTACTTTTAATAATAATAATAATAATAATATTAATAATATTAATAATAATAATAATAATAATAATAATAATAATAATAATAATAATAATAATAATAATAATAATAATAATAATAATAATAATAATAATAATAATAATAATAATAATAATAATAATAATAATAATAATAATAATAATAATAATAATAATAATAATAATAATAATAATAATAATAATAATAATAATAATAATAATAATAATAATAATAATAATAATAATAATAATAATAATAATAATAATAATAATAATAATAATAATAATAATAATAATAATAATAATAATAATAATAATAATAATAATAATAATAATAATAATAATAATAATAATAATAATAATAATAATAATAATAATAATAATAATAATAATAATAATAATAATAATAATAATAATAATAATAATAATAATAATAATAATAATAATAATAATAATAATAATAATAATAATAATAATAATAATAATAATAATAATAATAATAATAATAATAATAATAATAATAATAATAATAATAATAATAATAATAATAATAATAATAATAATAATAATAATAATAATAATAATAAATAATAATAATAATAATAATAATAATAATAATAATAATAATAATAATAATAATAATAATAATAATAATAATAATAATAATAATAATAATAATAATAATAATAATAATAATAATAATAATAATAATAATAATAATAATAATAATAATAATAATAATAATAATAATAATAATAATAATAATAATAATAATAATAATAATAATAATAATAATAATAATAATAATAATAATAATAATAATAATAATAATAATAATAATAATAATAATAATAATAATAATAATAATAATAATAATAATAATAATAATAATAATAATAATAATAATAATAATAATAATAATAATAATAATAATAATAATAATAATAATAATAATAATAATAATAATAATAATAATAATAATAATAATAATAATAATAATAATAATAATAATAATAATAATAATAATAATAATAATAATAATAATAATAATAATAATAATAATAATAATAATAATAATAATAATAATAATAATAATAATAATAATAATAATAATAATAATAATAATAATAATAATAATAATAATAATAATAATAATAATAATAATAATAATAATAATAATAATAATAATAATAATAATAATTTTAAATATTAATAAGTAAATTTTTTAAGGGAAAATGATGTGTGTTAAAAATTTATTAAATCTTTTTCAGGCTATAAAATTTTAAAATTAAAATAAAATCAATAATGTTATATGAGCCATTTTCAATCAATCTAATCTTGATCTGAGCCATTAGGTCCCTCTGCCTTGTTTTGGCCATTTTACGACCCCACTGGTCCTTTATTAAATCTTTCTTTATTAATTTCACGAGGATAATGTATTTCTGGTGACCTAGGTCTCATGTGCTATTAATACTAAAAATAGAACACTACCAATACGCAACCAGGAATGCATTATATTACAAGTAGCATTTATACATTTTAAATTAATGTTTAGTCACAGAATACTTTTACAAAAGCGAAGGCACGTCAATTTTTGGGGTCCAAAATTTTTTGCGCATGATCAGGGCCGCCATTTTATAACCGGCAAACCTGTCATGTCACGAGTGTCAGGATCAGTCATTTATAATTTATTATTTTTTTTTATCGAATTTAAGTGTATTTTAGTGTTTTCCTTTGTATATTTTTTAACAATTATTGAGTAAATCTATGTTTAGTGCTTTCCTTTGTCTATTTTATGAACATTGTTCAGTAAACATGTTTTTAATCGAAGACTTTTTGTGGTATGTGCTGAGCTATTTACATATTTTTATTTATTTTATTAAAGCAAAATAATTTTTTAGTGAACTGATGGAATCTAAAAGAAAGCCCATGTCTACCTCGAACGGATTCGAATACTAGTTATTTTTCATTTCCCAAAGTTTTGGAAAGGTATGCAAAATAAATTATGCAATTTAAATGACCATGGAGCAGATCCCATTGAGAACGGCTTCGAGTAAAATGAGTAAAACGAGGTACTTTTCAAATGCAGCAATGTTAACTGTATGTTATTTATTTGACTATTTAATCAAAACAATTACTTTATTATCATTTTTAAATCAAATTATATTTATGTACCTATGACAATCTATTTTGTATTTGTTTAGGTTTCCCATGTTGTTAAGAGCCTGTAGTCGAGAAGATTTAACCAGTGAATAATTACACAAAAGCTACCAGTTGTGTAAAAAACATTTCCAGCTTAGTAGTTTTTCATTTGGATCAACTCGGAAATTTTTATTTGAAAATGTACTTTTGACAATATTCTGACACACACCCACAACAAATGAAATAATTGATCATTCTGAATGAATCTGTACCCTACTAAATCCCACGACGATTTTCTCAGTACACCAGGTATTAAAAATAATATAAAAGTGTTGTTTTTATGAATTTTTTTAATTTAAATATTTTTTTTAGGTCCCAGCAAAAGAATGACTAACTTTGAAGATTGAAGAGATATTGTTGTTTCTATTTTGATATTGCATGTGCCATTCCCAAAAATATCCTTCGGTTGGGCCACAATTTTTAAACCAACCATTTGTAGATTAGTTAAATCTCAAGTGGAATTTAAAAACAAAAAGCCTCTAGCTAGAAGACATTCCAATGAATACAAGCAGTTTGCGCTTACCTTGTATTTTTTATGACCTAGGGCATATTCCTTTGTCTAAAATATTGTGCCTTTTGATGTGTAGGTATTTTTCATATTGATATTTTTATTAATCTGATTTTTGTAATATGTGTTTTTCGTATTTTGGTTTATTAAAATTAATAGTATGGGTACGTGTTTTATTTATAACAACCTTTTTCCTACAGTACTTTTCTTCAAATCTCAATTTAATTCATAGTTCTAATAATTATGCATCTAAAAATGCAAATTTATGTATACAACAAATTCATATGATTTATAAACAAATCCTAAGTCGTCTGGATTTATGAAATACAGCTACGAGGATGTGCCATAATATAAGTTTTTCAAAATAAAGTCCTAAGATGTATCATTGATGCACCCTGGCTCTATCTAAACGATTATCTTCATACAGACAAATAAGAAAAAGAGGTTACTGCAAAACATGAGGGTCGACTCCACTCCCACGTGCTGCAATTACTGGACAACTCTGCACAAAAGACTCGAAAGAAAAACCATTTGAGCTAGTGCTAGTGTAAAACAGTGTAATAAATCGATACGCCAATTATTGGTGATGCTTTTCTACCAACGACTACTAGATTAATTTTGTTTACAAAAATGGAATTGTAAAAAATCACAGATTTATCCACCGAGTGGTCAAGTTATTATAAGAGTATGGCGAAAGTCTTAATACAAGGATTGTTTATGGTATTATTGACATATGATAAGGTTCTAAAACACATAAAAAGCTTTCAAAATGACAACTCTGAAGTATTTGCATTTTTAATGCCAGTTATTATCAGTTTAATCTATTTTTCTAGATCCAACTATCATAGTTGAAGGTGTTTTTCAGGAAAGTATACAATTAATTAATACATCAATAATTTGTAATAGAATCCCTTTGTTAAAGAGTTAATGTTATCTAAAAAGAACTGATGAATTAAGTACAACGAGCATTCGGTCTGGTTCCTCAAGTAAAAACTTTTTTTTAGTATAGCGATCAGTAGAATTTACTTCAAAATAAATTATTGTGAAGCCTTATTTTTTCTAATTATATCACTAACCTTCAATTCAGAGAAGAAATAGTGGATGTTGCTAAATAAGTTTGTTACATATATTTAAATCCTTTTCTCAGTGTATTATCCGAATTTATAAGAATCTTGGTAATTTTTACCAGTGTAACAACCGGCAAGAACGTCAACTGTCAGCGAGTGTCACTTTAAATTTTGGCCACCCCGACATCAAACGTGCCGACGCAAGCCTTCATTTCTGTAATAGTGGTTATTCTGTGGTTTAGTCACCAAACAATATCAATTGATACGAGAACTGTCTTTTAAGTTTTGCATACCGTGCACTAGAGGGCGTTACGAATCAAACGGCTCTAATCACATACTTCGATTTTCTTTTACTATACGGAGAATTGTCGCACTGCGCAGCTTTCTGAGTGCCTTTTAAAAGGAGAAAGAAAACTCTGCCATTTTGAACCCTTATTACGTGTTGCCTACATCTTGGCGCAATATTTTTAATAGGTGCATTTTAATCATCCGCTTCTGCTTCGGAATTGTCGGTTTTCTTGTTTTATTCTGACAGGTTAGAACGACTGAACCGACAATTCCGGAAGCAGAAGCGGATGATTAAAACGCACCTGATATTTTGCTTGCTGCTGTCAGTGTCAGTGAATATTATTTTTGGAGGCAGAGTTTATTGTTAAACAATCAGTTAGCTCACTCGGACCAGTTGAAAGTTCCAAAATAACATCCACTACAGGGATACAAATTCAGGATACGCAGAAGACTGCTGTTTTATTATGGGCGATTGTCATATATTGTATTATCTGAGTTGCGCAGTGTATAAACTGAAACATTGAGATCAAAAGTGCCGACGCAGAGTGAGCGATCTGATTCTTTAGCTATAAACGGTGTCATAGGAATCAAAATGGGCGTGTTGGACCTCTCTCTTGCCCCTTATAGTAATCAAAGTATGTGGGCTATAATAGAAATAAACTTTCGCCTTTAGTTAACCTCACTCTTCCAAGTTTAAGTCCGATTCATAGAGTGTTGTAGTTACACCGAATTTTCAAAGTTGACAAGTTATTCAAGAAATAGATTTAAACCGAGAACATTTTCGTGCCATAATTTTTTACAATTTACGAAGACAATTATCTCAACAAGAATGCTTCGCCGAGTTGGTTTCTGTTTTCGGTAGTGATACAGCACATCAATCCACAATTTCTCGTTGGTATGGAGAATTTACACGAGGACGGGTTGATCTTAGTGACGAGCCAAGAACAGGTGCACCTAAAACGGTAGTTGCCCAGGAAACCATTGATGCTGTGCGCAGGCTCATCGAGGAAGATCGGCATGTGACATATCGCAGGATTGAAGCATCGTTAGGGATTTCAAAGACCTCAATCCAAGAGATTTTGCATAAAGAATTGGGAGTAAAAAAAATTGTGTCCCGTTGGATACCGCATCTGTTAATTGAGGAACAAAAAGAAGCTAGGGTAAATTGGTGTCAAAAAACTCTGGAGCGCTTCAACTCTGAAAACTCTTAAAACGTGTACTGCATAACAAGTGGCGATGAATCATGAATTTATTCATATGAACCTGAAAATAAACGCCAATCGTCAGTTTGGGTTTTCCAAGGTGAAAACAAGCCGACAAATGTGATTCGTTTTCGAAGTATGTCTAAAAAGATGGTCGCAACATTTGTCTCCAAAGCAGGTCATGTTGCAACAATTCCTCTGCAAGAGCAAAGAACTATTACTGCCGATAGGTATATAACGATTTGTTTGCCAGCAGTCATCGCTAACGACGAATCATCCTTCATCAAGACAATGCAAATGCGCACACAGCTCGCAAAACAATTGCCTTCTTAGAGCAACAAAACGTCGAGTTGTTAGACCACCCTCCTTACAGTCCCGACCTAAGTCCCAACGATTTTTTTACCTTTCCGAAAATCAAGAACGCATTGCGTGGGCAACGGTTCTAGTCATTAGAAGATGCAGTTGAGGCATTCAAAATAACAATTGGAGCTGTGACACCCCGGGAGTGGAATAACTGCTTTCAGAGCTCGTTCGAGCGCATGCAAAAGTGCATTAATCTTCGTAGAGAATACTTTGAAAAACAATAAAATGTTTAAACACTATCTGCTGTTTTATTCTAGGTCTATATGCAAAACTTAAAAGACAACCCTCGTATATGGACGGTACTAAAAATAAAATTTGATATAAATGGGGAAATCATTTATTCAACAGCAATATATCGATCACCAAGCACAAACAAAAAAAAATTTAATAGAGAATTTAGCGAACAATTACAAAAAATAAAGAAATATAAATGTAATTATCATCTAGTAATAGGTAATATGAATTTTAACATTCTAAATGACGATAATGATACCTATGAATATCTAAATAATTTTTATGAATTTAGTTTTCATTCTCTTATAAATTGCATAACGAGACCCAGCAGTAGAACTTGTGACGATCATAGATTTTTGAAAAACACAAATAATAATCTAGATGTGTAAGCATCAACAATACAATTATCAATAATTACTGACCGCTATGTGATAAGTGTTAATATTCCCATCGCCATTGAAAATGTATCCGTAAAATCTAACTCAAATAATACTAAAAAATATACTAATCCAAAAGAACAACTAAAAACCTATGATTGGAACTTTCTTCATTCTATAAAAAACGTAGATGAATATGCAAAATTATTTGTAAACAGATATCAGTCACTTATAGATAAAAACACTATTATAAAAAAATCTAACACACTTAAGTACAAAGGAAACTTTGGATCACAAAAAGTATTGTAATAAAGAAATAAAATATTTATAAATTACAAAAAAAAACGTTAAATTTAGAATTAAAAAACCAATATATAAATTATAGGAATTAGTTAAATAAACTAATTAAAGACACAAAAATGACGTAGAGGAAGGAGGGGTAAAGGGAAATGGCTTATCTTTTAGGTTGAATAAATTAGCCATTTTTCGATGCAGATTTTTATAAAAACAAAAATTTTTACTTTGCCCCCTATGGTGGGGTGAAGTGAAATGGAAATATAGGGTAAAGTGAAATGATGAGTGGGGTAATATGACAAGATAGAAATAATTTACAATTGATTATAAAGAACCAAATGTATTGAAACAAATACAAAAACATTTCATAATGCGCCACAAAATATATTTTAAAATTAAAAATCATCAACAAAATATAATTGGGAAAATTTAATGTTGGCAACAAAAAAGTCTTCGTAATGACCAATTTTCTAGAAACTTCAATGTAAAGTTACCAAAATATCTAGGTTTTCTGAAATAGGTGTTCATATACAATTTAATGTATCAGCTTAGATCAAATCCAATGTTTGATTTACTTCTTAATTAATGGTAACTCAAATTTTGTTGATGAGAATTTCAGAGTCATACCTTGAACTTAATATTAAAGTGTATGAGGTACTTTTGTTCAAATTATAACTTCTTTTATTTGTTGGCAAGTTTAATACTGTTAAAGAAGGCCCATAATCAAATAATTTAGTATCTGAAGAAATTACTATACTAAAAACATTCAAACATATTATTGGTTCGCCAAATTTATTAAACACAATACCTTCTATTTTTTTTTTAGTTGACATAGGTTCACCACTACTCTTTTTTCCTACTTTTTTTGTGTAATACAATGTTCCTAAAAAGTAAAGATACAATTTTTAAAAGTGCCCGATATTATTTAGAAACGTACAAACTTATAAATATATTTGTAGCAGCAAAGCCCTCCTCTAAAAAGTGCATTAAACAAATGTAATATATTCGTTCAACTTCTAACATTTCAGTCCATTCAAGTGCCTCTAACCATAAGTTTCTTCTAATTCGTATTTTAGAACACTAATAATAATTTTATTTTTTTTAATATGCATATTTTATTTTCCTTTTTTCTCCTAAAACGACGCCCATGTTCTTCGGTAGGCAACACGGCGCACTATAAAGGTGTTTCAACTCCCTGAAAAAAACATACCAAAACCGGTCGTACTTAGGGCAAAAATCCGCTAGGTTCGCTAGTGTCGTTACGGCGGAAAATTGCGGCAATCTTTTTATCTGTCAGAAAAAGTGCAATAAAAAAATAGTTCTTATATGGTGAAAATTCGAGTTTATATGAAATGAAAAATGACAAAACTATCAGAAGAAGTACAGATGAAAAAATTAATGGTCAACAAATAAGTTTATTGTTATTAATGGTTGCTTATAAGTGTTTTTTTTTTAAACAAGCTACACTGATGTGTGCGTTTATACGATCAAAAAAAGTGTTCAAGATTTAATAAATATGCTCCAATTAAGTTACAAGTTGCTGCCAGAGACTTGCTACTAAATAAGTGAAATAGGGATGTTTATAAAAAACAGCTGATTTTGTTTTGTGTTCAAATAGTACCTTTGGCTTTGGCAAAAACAGCAATACAGTGGGTTACTGATTATAAAATGAAGAAGTGGACCTTAACTATGGTACTCAGATTGAAACTTATTATTTTTAAAGTGAGTTTTGTGATTTTCATTGCCCAGATTAAAGATATTCAATAAACATTTAGTTTTATACCTACTATAATCAAATCCATACATAGTGATTGGAATTAAACATTTCTGTGAAATAGCATTATACCAGAATAATGAAGTCTCACTGGACTGGAGTATATATGTTTTCAAAGATCAGTAAGTACCTATATCAATTATCATTATTATTTTTATTAAAAAGTATCAGTAATAAATACATCTCAAAGAATAACAAGGTTGTAACTGTACTTTTTGGAAAAAATGAGATTGGTAGAATATATTAATTAATTTGTTTTTGTGACCAATATGTTCATCTGTTAATTATCAATGTTGTGTTATCGAAGCACTAAAGTTATGCACATGGTTCTATCTGCATGTACATAAAACTTATACAGTTTTTAGCAAGTGTCATTATAGTAGTTAGATCTTTGTTATTCCCTAATCCCTAGCAAATGTAGTCTCCATCCTCCACAATTATATTAAGATTAAAGGCCAGGTTTTTACCTCTGAATAAAGTTGAAAGTAACTACTTGCTGATTAGGCTATAGATTATACTTATGCGTAACTTTACTCAGAGGTTAAAAAATCTGCCATTAAAAGAACAGTGAGTTTTAGACCATAAACCGTATTAAATATAATGGGTATTTTTTTATTAAACTCTTTGTTTTTAAACAGTTTTGATTGAAAATTATAAAAAAAATTATAGAGGATACCTAGAAAGATTTATAATATAAAACAACATATAAAAATTCTGAATTAACAAAAGTATGTATTTTCTGTTCCAAGCCTTGTCTCTGTTACCTAAACTAAATACTAGAAACACAGTTTTAACTGGAAGTTACTACTATGCTTTATCAAATATTCTAAAAAATGTAGGTTCTTTCTGCATTTTTTATCACTTAAGATTTTCTCTTAAATTAGAGTTAGAAACACAATGAAAATCAAACAAGTTAATGGCTATACAAACTTCAACTCCAAAAAATAACTACATGTCTAGATACAATCTTGTTATCCTAATATCACAGATGTAGAAGATTTATACAAATGTGAAAAACGTTTTACGTTCTGCAATGCTAGATGAAATATTTAATTAGGCATCAAATTTGTAAAATGTTAGAGATAGTATGTAGGTATATAGGGAAAATAAAAAATATAATTATAATGAAGAGTAAGAACTTTTAAATTTTAATATTTAATTAATTTATTTACTGTAATTTTAGATTAATTATCTATATGCTTTTTGTTAAACTGTTTTCTTCCAAATGTACTCCTGTTCTGTAATTGGGTTTAACCTGTTGAACAATGTATAAATAAATAAATAAATAAATATAACTAGAACAAAATATTCAGTAATTAAAAATTTTGATAGGAATTAAAAATTTGCTCGAGTATAAATGTTGTTTTTAAGTGGTTTCGATTTACTTTAGGTTTGTTCCAACAATGCTCAGAAATGAGTTACTGACATCAGGATTCTGCACAGTAGTTTATTGGGACTGCAAAATTGTGTACTACCCAGTGGTTTGTTTCTGATCGTTGTTGGAACAGACCTTTTATTCAATAAATAATCGAACAAGTTAAATGTGTATTTGGAATTTTTTTAATTTTACAAATCTGGAACTTGAATATGGATGCACTTTTTGTAGTATTTAATAATGCTTATTTTTTTTTTTTAGTTTCTTGTTCATTTAATAAAGATGCATTTTTGTATATGGGGTGATAATTTTTAAGCAGAGGCGTGTAGCACCCACAAGATCACTGCCAGAATTAATTCAAACGGGTAATCTAAAAATATGGAGTAGGTGCACAAGATTTTCAAGAACTTGTAAATACAATATTTTATTGAATTATTGCCGTTATCAAAGTTAAAGGTGATGAAACACTCATGAAAATTTGTAAATATTTAACCCTTTCAGTGTATTTGTCCCTCCAAAGGGACACTGTCTTAATTAACCCTAAAGTATACATCTGTTAATTTTGGTAGAATTTTTTGCTTTTTGGTTTATTTACTTTATTTGCATTAGTTTTAAGGATTAATATTATAAAAAAAATTATTTTCATAGTAAATTTTTGTTTTTGTAATGTCCCTGAACAGGGACGTTATGTCTTGGAGTAATAAAAAATACTATGAAAATATTTTAATTTACTTAAAACATACAATCTACTACAATCGTATTTTTTTTTAATGAAAGTGGAAGTGAAAGGAATAAAAAAATAAAAGAATTTATCAGATTTATGTATGATTTGTTCTTGTAGTGACAGTCACTATAAATATGAGAAGTGTGCTAATTGAAACGGGACAGGGCTCATATAGTTTTATTTAAAAAGTAAACCTTGTCATTAATTAAATATAAATGATTATTATATTACATTATTGAAATATATAATGTAAAACAAATTGTTGTAATGTTTTTCTGAAATCAGAAGTGTTGTCAGGTTTGTTACTGTCTGCTGCTAACTGTGACGTGTACAAGCGAACATAATAAACCTACTTATTGAGTACATTAATATAAAAAACTCATAATAAATCTTCAAACTATACATTTGAAATTTTCCTACTTATTTTTTCATTACTGCTATTATCCAATAGAACAATTCCTATGCTTTTATTTAATTTTCATTTTCCACAAATAAATATAAAAAAATAATTAGTAAAATTATAAAATGAGTTCCAATTAAATAATGAACTATATTATTAATTTAAATTGTTAATATAAGAAATGAATAAATTAAGAAAATAAAAGTGTAATAATGGGAAATGTGTAAATTGTATTTATTTCTAATTTTAAATAATTTTGTGTGTATTGTTAATTTTCTTTCTAATGTAAAATTAATAAATTAATAATTTTAACAAAAATTTAATGAGATGTTTTATTTGTGTTAGAATCCGAATACAATAAGAAGAACGCTGCTGTCATAATGATTACTCTGAATTTCAAATACATATTATCTATAACTTATCAATAAATAAATATTAAGTTGTTAGGTATAAAAAAATATTTTCTATATTCCTAAAAGTTTAACACTTCACCTCCAGTGGATAACTTCGGTAACTGTATCAGCAATACTTTCCACATTCTCGTCTCCTTTGAGAAGTAGTCCCATCATAAGTAATAAAAGCAGGAACAGCATTTTTTAGGTAGTTTTTTTTTTTATATTTGCACTGCACATTAAATCTTATAATTGAAGGGTCTGGAAATGCACCATTCTTGTTCCGGCTAGTTCTGATAGTTGGAATCGTAACATATAGTTGCAAGGTTATATTTAATTATTTGGAACCAGGGAATAAGCATATTGAAATAACTTTTACTTTTTATCATGTATTTACCAATTTTTACATCGATTAAAAATAAAAAAAAATCTGTAGATTTTCAAGTAATACGATCGTTATCTTTAACTTCAAATTTGTGTCAAATTCTACCTTTATCTTTTATTTACTTTCTCGCCGGATAGACACTAGCGAACCTAGCGGATTTTGGCTAGGAAGTACGATCGGTTTTATCGCCGTTTTCATTTGTTTTTAAATAGGAGTTGATGCACCTTATAGTACACCGTGGTAGGCAATAATATTAACGAGTGAAACGTAACCTCACTTCCTCTTTTATATTTAAAAATGCTCGAAGTTAAAATCACATAAAACACAAGTCTTTGCCTAGTATAAAATAAACCCTACAAATCAAAGTCACTTTTAACACCACCATACTTGAACGAATTTAGGTAAAAATTTGTCTGAAAATAACTGGAAAAATAAATATAGAGATAGAGATATTATTCTATTTCTCTCTAATTAGAATCTTTCATGTGATATAAAGGCTGAGTTCGGTTTGGCGTTCGCTGTACTCAGAGTGCACTCGGTATGCCTCGATTGTGGTCGCCTTGGCACTCAGAGGATACTCTTTTGTGTTCGGCTTGCCACAGATCACGTACTTAGAGCGCGCTCACTCCTCCCCGAGTTGGCCGATGGAGATCAGCGAGTATCTGTAGGAATGTGTCAAAAATGTCAAATGTCAATCTTCTGATCGGTGATTAATCAGTTTTACACGTAATATTTCTTGTTGTTTCTGTTATAACTATTTTCTATTTGATTAAAATTATTTTTTACAGTCCAGTACACAAAAGTGTATTCAAGTGCAAACTATCACTAGTGTCATATGTCATTCCCCCTGTGTTCGTCTTGAGATTCTAAAAAGAGTGAACTCTGTCTATGACGTCACGCACTCCGTGCGCGCTCTGTGCGATCCGTCGAGTTCCAAACCGAACTTACCCCAAGGCGACAAAAAAATTGTTTACTGTCCTCTAGGAGACGTATGCAAATGTCATTCTTTATTTTGTCAACTAAATGCTGACGAGGAATAATACTTTTGGTACTGCTAGTTTTAAATGCGCTATGAAACTCTTACGTCCTGACGTAGCTAGAACCCCATCAGTAGCAACTGAATAAAATATTGCAAATAGGAGTTGTTTCTCTTGAAAAAACTTATTCTGTTTTTATATACCTACCAAACGTATGACAGGTTATTTGGTAGAGTTGAATCATCGAGCTGAATGGAAAATTTGCAAGACTTCCAATAAGTATATTTCATTTTAAATTCTCGACTGCATTGTACATACTTAACAAACATACTTACTAAACAAAATTAACAAACATCTTCATCTGTATGTACAATAAGAAGATATACACTTCCTTAAATTATTCAAATCACGTAACAATAGTGCTGCAAATAACTTTGTTGGGCAACAAAACACCCTTCTAAATGCAGTGTTATATCCTGATTCAAATTATTTCGAATAATAATAATAATAATAATAATAGTAATAATAATGTATGAATGGCGCCTGGAGCAAGTTGAATACATATAAATTCCAATTCTGTATACATTCGCCCGAAAAGTTGAGAAATCAAGTCTCGGTTTTAATGAAAGCAATGTATACATACATGTGTACGTACGTTCTAAATATTACACATACTTGAACAACTTCGAATGAATTTTAACCAACCGGATTCAATTTCAGATACTCGAGAAAGTTGTTAGTTGAAGTTATATGAATGTTTTAATTGTTCTTCTAAATTAGCGCTTTGACATTGACTGCAATTTCACGGGAAATTTATTAAAATTTTTTGTGCAGAATAAAAGGAAATGTAGAATGTAAGAGATAATATAACTGATGTGTGGTGTGTGGGGGGAGGGTTTGGAATTGGATGTTATCCATTTGCCACAGACTTTTATTAGAATATAAATTTAAAGTTTAAATTTCCAGTTGAATATTATTCAGAAATCCAACCAAAGCATCGAATATGATCTTGTTTTGTGTGCTTAACAGTAAAACAATATTTGTTGGGAATAAAATTTTTTTCGAAGCTGAGATGAGAGCTGATTAATTTGTAATGAATAATTACTACAGGAAAAGAATATGTGATTTAAATCACATATTGATGCATTATCACATGTGCAGTAAGGTGTTGGAGAAAGACCAATTTTATGAAGATGTGCTGGAAATTTGCCATGATTAAGTTTTAGTCTAGTAATAGTAACTGCATATATTCTTGAAACTTTGAAAGTTGCCAGATGGGGTAAATTGAGCGGTAAAGTAGTGCGAATGAAAGTGTATGGGTTCTTAGATGCGATCGTAAAATCTTTCCAATGCTTTTCCCAGTGAAAACGCATTTCAGTTTTAGTTAAATTAAGTAAATCGTGAAATGGTAAGATATTCATTACATTTAATGAGGAGGTTACTTTTTTTGCTAGTGTCAACTTTTTCGTTGCCCACTATTCCGCAATAGGCTTTAACCCACACAAAAATAACGTTTATGTTTGAAGTTAGCAATATATGTAGGTATTTTTTTATATTACAAAGGTGAATGGAATTATACATTTTAAAAAAATTTAAATTGTTTGAGGCAGTAAGAACAGATTTGGAATCAGACAATATGATCGCATGTTTTGGCTCATTATTTTCTATAAGCCATTTTAAAGATCTTTCAATGGCATCTTTCGGCAGAAAATACAGAACAGTGATCAGGAATTTTAAATAAGTGATTATGATTGGTATCAGAGACCTCAAATGCTAAACCAGTTCCACTTACTGATTTCGATCCATCTCTATAAATGTGAAGATGGTTATTGTAACGAGTCAAGGTGGCAGTGAATCAGTTTCACTGTATTCTAGCATAATCGCGGTTGGTTTGAACGTCAAAGCGTCGAAATGAAGGTTGTAAATCGGAAATTTATTATGTTTGTGGCATGGTTCTGTTTTTTCTTTTATAAAGGAATCCGCTAGTAAGGAACATTTTCTAGAATTCCAATAGTTAGAAGTAAGATTATCTATTGCTAGATGATGAATACTCTTTAGAATAGAGCTGTCATAACAAAAACTTTTTAGTTTTGTAATTTCTTTGGACGCTAGATGTATATGGGTAGTTCTTGAGCACTAGAAGAGCTTGAACAGGGGAAGATATCATAGCTCCAAGACAAATTCTAACAGCAATATATTGAATTTTATTTATGGTACGCAGATGACATTCTGTTGCACTACCATACAAAACACTTCCATAATCTATAATAAACCGAATATATGCCCTATAGAATTGGAGTGCGATATTAGGATCAGCACCCATTTGGTTTTTGAGACACATTTTAACATATTAATTCCCTTTTCGCATTTACTCTTAATATGCTCTACATGTTTATTCCATATAAGTTTATTATCTAGGACGACGCCCAGATATTTATAACATTTTTTTATAGGAACATCAATTCCGCATAGAGTAATTATTGTGTTTAATCGATGCCTGGTAAAAAATACAATGGCTGATTTTTCAGGGGAAATAACGAAGTTGTGTTCTCTCAACCAGTTCTTTAGGCAATAAAGAGTGTATTTTAAGTCGGTTATACATAGATTATAATAATCTCGGACAGTATAGACATAGCAATCATCAGCATATTGGATACATTTTACGTTATTATGTAATAAATGGTGAAGGTCATATGTATATATGTTAAACAAAATGGGGCTGAAGATCGCTCCTTGAGGTAATCCTTGACGAATCCATCTAGGTCCATGTAGATTATTGGTTTGATCTTTTATAAAAAAATTTCGGTTTCTAAAAATTTCAATAATACTAGTGGTTGCCTTTGTACCAATTTTTAAATTTAACATTGTTTCTGCTAAAACGTTTAGATCAACTGAATCGTATGCACCTTTTAGATCTAAGAACAAGGAAGCTACATATTTATTATCAGTGAAGGAACATTGGATGTCACTTACCAAGTGAGATACTGCTTCAATAGTTCCCAATCCCCTTCGAAAGCCATATTGAGTCGTTGGTAATTTTGAGTAGTATTCTAGATACCAATCTAATCTCGTCTGAATCATACGTTCATAGGTCTTTGTTATACATGACATTAGAGAAATAGGTCTATATGACGACATTAAATTAGGGTATTTGCTAGGATTTTGAATTATTGAAAAATTGCTGAAATATTTTGCCCCAAATTCAGTGCACAATAATCCGCAAGGACTTCCTGTACAAAGTAATGAATTCTTTAACAAAATATTCAGTCATTAACAATTATAATCAGCTTTAAATATAACTCGAAAAAGCTCACCCGGAAAAGATATGATAAGTTATAATATTTTAAAAAATTTTACCTTAGCGCACGCGAGTCGAGGCGATCCTATCGCTGTGCAGGAGCGTACCTAATTATAATTTTTAATTAATTTTAATTATTTTTATTTTAAATATTTTGGAAAAATGAAATCTGCGAATCGGTCTCAAATTATGCGAACTACCACCCCTACAAATTTGGACGCCAAGTTCGTAACACCCTGTATACTAAAAATGTAAAAACAAATTAAATTAAACAATTATTACCTAAAATACTAAGTCAGACAATTCTTGTGTATTAATAGTACGACACAAAGTGTTAACTGTTTTTCGCGAAGGACAAATTCAGTTCACACACACTATACCGTTTTTAGGATCGACATCGACACACCGGAATTGTTTGTTTGTTCATCTTGGGCTCGTCCGTCTCTGGTCACAGCGAGATTAGCCGTGGTATCACGCTATTAGGTATCGCGTCTCCCTGTTCCTTGGTCCGTCATAGAACTTTAAATATTGTTAATACTGATTTTTTTTATAGTTTAAATTGGATCCAAATAAATGTGTAAGAAAGAGTTGATTATTATAAATATGGCACGAAAAAAAACTGCCAAATAAATTAATTACTTAAAAAAAACCTTAGTAATCAGTTAACTTAACTTAGGCACCAATTTGCCTGCGATATTTAAATAATTCTTCTGAAACTGATAAAAGAGAAGGAATCCTTCAGTGGAGAGCAGAAGGATGCCTGAAAGGGTGAAAAAAAGAGTATTGTTATTATTTATATTTGTTATATAGCTCAGTGTGACCGTACTGTCATATAACAACAGACCACCTGCTGGAGGGTATATCGAATCTCACATAATGCCTTTTTTTTTGGATTAAAAACATCGGTATTCTATAACTGGATACCCATGGACTAAAAGGGTTCGGAACCTTTTCCAAGGCTGGAATTTTACTTCTTGTGACGGTATGTCATCAGAACGTACTGTTGAAATTACCATTATCTGTCGTCTTGTCGTCTGTTATGTCATCTTATTTTGTAATTTGTATATTTTTAATGCCAGTTATAGGTTATAACTTGATAAATCGTATATTTTCGTGTTTTATCTATTGAATTATGGTAAGTGGGTACAGGTAAGTTAAATCAGATGGACTTTTCCCACATCCAATATATGTTTTCTTAGAATGTAGTCCAGAAACACTGTGGCTTCAGTTCTTTGCAATTTTGCTTAAGTATTCAAAATAATTACTCACGATCGTATTTCTAATCATGTTTCCCGTCTTATATCTTGTGATTAACATGAATTCATGAAAAATAGATCTACAGTTACAAACCTTGCCTTGTATGTTCGACGCAATTCATTTCGGAAGCCTTGGATAGAAGAAGTTAAGTTGTTGTAATATACACAGATTTCTCCAAGGCCTTCGACAAAATTGATCATTCCATCTTGCTCCACAAGTTAAATTCTATTGGTTTATGCGATCAAATCATTCAATTGATTGGTTGGTGTTTCTTGGGTAGGCATCAATATATTAAATGTCGTGGTTACAGGTCAAAAAATTTCGAACAAACATCAGGAGTTCCGCAGGGATCAATTGTAGGTCCTCTTTCATTTATAATTTTTATAAATGATATAGTCGCTAATATCGAGGATATTAAAGTTATCTAAAATTATTGCTTGAAATTAATTCTGTTAAACATTGCTTGCGACTTCAAAAGTGTTTGTCCGACATTGCGAAATGGTGTCTCAATAATTGACTCCCTCTAAATCCTGAGAAATATTTCGTAATATCCTTTACTAAAAAAGTTACATCTATAATGTTATTATAAACTACAGAACATTGTTCTAAACCGACCCGAATTTATAAGAGATCTCGGAGTTTATTTTGATCCTGAACTAACTTTTGTTAAACACATAGAAACGATGTTATCTACTGCTAACAGGAGCTTAGGGTTTGTTATTCGAAGCTGTAAAGAATTCCGAGACATATTCACCTTAAACATTTTATATATTAGCTTTGTACGGTCAAAACTTGAATATTGTTCTGTTGTTTCAACTCCCGTGCATAACATTTATCCAGGCTTACTCAAAAAAGTTCAAAGAAAATTCATAAAATCGGCTTTCTACATTTTAGGTGGTATGTACCCTACAAGGGGATATCCCTACGATTTAGTAATATCTAGATTCAATCTTTCAGAGCTCGTGATACGCAGAAATGTCCAACTGGCACTCCTACTTTATAATCTTTTAAATGGCTCAGTCGACAGTATTGATTTGTTAAATTACGTTAATCTAAAAATCCCCCGTGCTGGTTTTAGAGTTTACTTTAGTTTCTACATGCTAGCTTCTAGAACTAATGTTTTGAACTCATCTCCAGTGTACCAATCTATTCAATATTATTATGAAATTCAAGACAGCTTGGATATTTTTGCATGTAAAAAATATATGATTAAAAATGTTTTTTCTTTAACAATGTAAAAACTGATGTAAAGCATGTAATGCAATGTATACAACCATTTTTTTATCCTGCGTTTGTTTAGCTTTTTAACAATTTTGTATTTTTATTTTTATTCTGTTTTGTCTTTCCTACCCAGTAAATGGTGATTACCGTTGGGTGGTGTAACAAATAAAAAAATAAAATATTGTAAAAATTAATTTTTTCCTACTTAAAATTGGACCTAAATAAAGGTGTAAGAAAGAGTTGTTTATTATTTAAAGATGGCACGGAAATGACAGTGCCAAATAAATTATTTACTTGAAAAAAATACTCCTAGTAAACAGTTAACTTAACAATTTGCCTACGATATATAAATAATGCGTCTGAAACTGATAAATGAAAAGAAATCCTTGAGCGGAGAATAGAAGGATGCCTGTAAGGGTGAAAAAAGAGTATTTATATTAATAATATTTGTTATACAGTGAGCATCATCAGTCTCACCCCCCCCCCCTATCTAACTCGTTACTGGAGTCTTGTTAGGAAAATCGCCGAGACACGTCGATTTTTGATTTCTGCAATGTACATTTTTGTGTGAATAGTTAACCCTTAATTTCATCCCTTACTGGAGGGGAGCAATCCTTTCGAAAAATTTAAATAGCATGGGGTGGTGAGTTATAGCTAGCTCATTTCAAAGGGGGTTTTATTCTCTATTCAACTGTGCAAAAAATTTTAAAATTTGTATCATTAATTCTCGACTAATTATTGTTTCAGAATAACGAAAATTCACGTAGCGCACTCATCCTTAGAATTAAAATTTGGCTCTGCATGATATCGGTTTTGGTTCAGACGTGAAGTAAGACTTTTTACCATTAGATAAGGTCACTGTTAGTTTAGTTGCTTTCCTGTTTGTGATGTTTTGTTATTTTTAAACATTAATAAATCAACACGTAATGAAGCAAATTTCAAAAATGTTTGCACGGTTGAATAGAAAATAAAGCCCCCTTTCAAATGAGCTATCACTCACCACCCCATGCAATTTAAATTTTTCGAAAGGGTTACTCCCCTCCAGTAGGGGATGAAATTTAGGGTAAACTATTCATACAAAAATGTATATTGTAGAAATCAAAAATCAACGTGTCTCGGCGATTTTCCTAACAAGACTCCATTAACGAGTTAGATAGGGGGGTAAGACTTATGATGCTCACTGTATAGCTCAGTCTGACCATACTGTCATATTACAACAACAACAGTAGTACCTTATTTAAACCAATATAATTAATTTTGATATCTAATTGAGCATCAAACGCTACAATATCATTTAATAATGTCATTACAGTGATAATCCTCCTTTATAGAATTTAATCTGTTAATTGGATCGAATTCAATTTTTCGTATAATCGTCAATGGCTCTGGACACGACACAAAGGACCGTCCGTATCTAATTCCGAATTGACCGATAATTAATTTACCTGATGTGGAATCGAATCGAACAGGGTTATTATTTTAGAAATTGCTTATCGATATTAATAGTACAATGACAACATTCGGTGTAATATGTAACGTGACAAACGTTATCAATTAAACGTTTTGGTTAACGATTAAACGGAAATGGATGAAAATAATATAACGTGATATAAGTAATTCCCATTTCGCCATATTAATATGGAATTTGATATTTGTGTCTATGTAGGCACCATTTACAAAAGTGTAAAGAGGATGAAGCGGTAAATTTTTTGTTTCGTTTTCTTTGCAAAATTTATAATTTATATAATAATTTTATAATTGATATTGATTAAAATTCACTTATTAACATTTATTAACAACTAAGCATTGATTTTATTACAATATTTCGTTTTCTTAATTATCAAATAAATTTTTAAATGAATTTTCAATTGCCACGTTATCAACTACAGGACAATGGACCTAGTGAGGCCTAAGTACCGTGGGGTAACTTACCCATCAACCATTATAAACAAAGTTGTGTAATTGAAATTTTTAAGTTAACTCAATCATTGAGTACATTTTCTTAATCTAGAGCTTACTTAAAATAATCCAAATTTGTAGGTATGTACACAATGACAGTTAAAGAAATAAAACGAAAGAAGGTATTTCCAAGTGTATAAAGAATTTATTAAATTCGCCAAGAGCTTTCGGCTATTGAGCCATCATCGTCAGCTATAAATAATATAAAAAGAACAACAATTGATTGAGGTGATAAGAAAAACTTACACGTAAAACTTCCTCATCAAAATTTTAGTAAAAAGTAATACGAGTTACGTTTTGCTTAAATAGCTACATATATAGACAATAAACAATTTCCTGTAAATAACTTTATCTTATCATACTTATATAAATTTTCCTAAGATAAACAATAGGTGTGGCTTATGTGTAAAATATATTTCATTCTTTAGCTTGACTTTGTTCAAAAAAAACGTATTAAAATTAATTTTTTAAAAAATAATTTTCCATAAAGAAAATTAGTCAGTAGAATTCATGTGAGATGTGAACACTGTGCAAATTTAGGAAAATCGTTTTCTTTGAGTGATAGACTTGGACTTTTAGTCACTATCGTGCAGACTATTATGGTTTTAACGTTTTAACGTTTTAAGCGCAAATTCTAACCAACCGTTCCCATCTGTGGAAAAACCAAATTTATGGTTGGCAATAGAGTCGAAATTGATACTTGGTCAAAATTAAAGGGTGTCTTTTTACAAGCCTTTGCATATCGACGTGATCTTGATTGTCTCCTCTAAGAACTAACAAGAAGTAAACCTCTTAAAGGTAAACACCTTATTGATTTTGGATGTGTATTACAATTAATTAAAAGTAGCGTAGAACAGAGAATAAGTAATGATCTTTACATTGATCAAAGTGATAAAACTTGTTAAATTAACCATTATAATAAGACAGCCTTAAATACTTTTATAGCTGGTTGTACTGGAACTCTAAAAAATAAAATGTACCTTAAAAAATCAGATTCTTTAGAGGATGCTATGGCGTACGTAAAAAAATTAGTAATTTCCAAGATTTGTATGGAAACATAAATGCTTGAAAATTTCAACAAAATTAATTGTATTCTAATAATAAGAGACAAAATTTTTTAAAAAATAATACAAATTTTAATCAAAATCAAAATAGATTCCAAAGTTTTGTACCAATCAATCAACAATTAAATACACGTTTTCAGAATTTCCAACAAAATAATTATCCAACAAACAGGCAAAATTTCCCCAGTTAGCCAATTAATGTAGAACCCATCCTACTAAATAAAAAATACTTTACAAGCCGCCAGGTATTTGGCCCGCAAAAAATTGTTTTTCGACCAAATCAGATTTCTAAAAGTCAGTTACCAAAACCAGTGCCGGTGTCAACAACATCGTGAAATCCTAGTTTACAAACAAAAAGACCATTTAATTAATAATAATAATAAAAAAGGTTTTTATTGACTGTTAATTACAAAGAGACAAATAAAACAATAATTCATGTAGATACATTGATATTTCACAGTCAAAAGGCAGAGTTCAGATTTCTTGGGAGGATTCTGTCGAATCTTCCGTAGAATCTGCTCTTCCACTCAACCTAGTAAAATGAAATAAACTAGAATAATAAAATAAACTAAAATTATAAAATAAACTGAAATAATAAAATAATTACAATATAATTATTAATAAGGAAAAATGTTCACAAAATCAGTTTGGTTAATGAGATAGGTAGATCTGCTTGTTGGTCCGTCATCAATTATATTAAATTAAAATTTAAATTGAATACTTCCATTAAGTAAGCATTCTTTTATTTTTTCTTGTAGTTAGAAATAGGTAGAGTTTTAAATTTGGTAGGGATGAGATTGTAGATTTTAGCCATATTGTACGAGAAACTGGATCGGAACAGCGCTGTGTTATGTTTTGGCAGTGATATGCTGTCTTTAAATCTAACATTTATGTTGTGAACCTCAGATCTTTTTTTAATTTTTTCGTACAGGTACGTAGGTTTTTTGGTAAGTATAATTTTTTTGAAAAGTAAAGAGGCATGTAGTACTCTTCGGTTATTTAAATTCAACCAGCCAAGTTTCGCAATGTGATGTGAAGTAGAACTACGACGTCTTAGTCCGCAAATAAGTCGTATACATGCATTTTGAATACGCTGAAGACGATTTTTGTTAAATTGCGATAAAGCAGGTCCATAAATTACATCGCCGTAATTTAGTTGTGAAAGAACTAAACCGTCACATAGTAACATCTTAGCCTGCTTATTTAATAAGTGTCTGTGCGAATATACAAGTTTTAAATTTGAGAAAGCTTTTTTTACCACAAAAGATGTATTCTGAGAAAAAGTGAGGGAGTCGTCAATATATAGTCCTAAATTTTTTTCACAGTCTGAAAAAACAATTGGTTTATTATTAATCTGAACAGTAGCAGAATTTTTTACACGATTTTTAGCTAATTTTCGACCAAATAACATAGATTTAGATTTAGTGCCATTAATTGATAGACAGAATTTTGTGGACAATTCTGATAATGTTCTCAAGTCATCATTTATATTATGTATAGCTTCTTCAATTTCAGATTCTTTAAATTCAAGATAGAGTTGTGTATCATCTGCATAAAAGTGTGATTTCATATATTTAAGTTGTCTATGAAATTGCGAAGTATATAAAGAGAATAAAAGAGGCCCTAGAATAGACCCTTGAGGTACGCTGCGAGTGACTAAAATATCGTTTGAACTTTTTCCGCCTAGAACGACCTTTTGAGTCCGTTGGTCTAGATATGATTTTAGCAGATTTAAGGAAGAACTACTAAATCCTATATAATGACAAATGGATCTAAGCATACTGTGATTGATTTTGTCAAATGCTTTAGAATAGTCTAAGAGTACTAATATGCAAAGCTTGTTAGTATCAATTGCATAATAAATATCATCTAAAACCTTAAGTAGTGCAGTAGTACAGCTGTGATTTGGGCGAAATCCTGACTGATTTATAGGTAATATATCAAATTGGGAGATGTGCAGTCTTATTTGTTCTCCCATTATTTTTTCTAATACTTTGGACAGTGTACAAAGAATGCTTATAGGTCTTAGTTGGCTATATTCCGATGGATTGTCTGTTTTTGGAAGAGGTATTACTCGAGATTTTTTCCATAGCGAAGGAAATATAGAATTACTAAGGCAGAAGTTAAAAATGTGAGTGAGGTATTGAAGTATAAGAGGACAGCAGTGCAATAGCATGGTAATATTTATCTCGTCCGGACCGGTGGCATTGGATTTTATGGAGAGCAGTTTTTCATAGACTTTCAATTCCTGTACAGTTTTAAAATTAAATGTGTCAACATTTACGACAGTCGATGTGCTATAATTCTCCAGGATATTTGGGTCTGGCGAATCACTGCCTCCAATACCATTAATAAAATAATTGTTGATCGTGTCAGGATTTTACAGGTGGGAAGGAATATTCAAAGGCAATTTTTTATTATTGTGAATTATATCTAAATGTTTTAATTCTTTCCAAATGTTATTTTTACTTCGCAGCCTGAATTCTAAGTAAGCTCTTTTTTCTCGTTTAATTGCGTAATTGACCTCGTTACGTAATGTCTTATAATAGTCCCAGTGATGTGGGTTTTTAAATTTATTGAATTTTTGTAAAGCTTTATCCCTCAATTTCATCATACATTTTAGAGTATCGGTAAGCCAGGGTGATTTTATTTTGCTTATTTTGATAATTCTTTTGGAAGCATGTTTTTCAAACAAATTTAAAATTAAAATATTTAATGTTTCAATTTTTAAATCAATATTATCCGCTAGTATTATTTTATTAAAATCCGCATTTTGTAGATCCTGAAGGAAGTCAGCGACTTGAAAGCGTTTAAAGTCTCGGAATGTATACAAAAATGGTTCAGGTTTATTAATTTGGCATCCAATAGTGCATGAAGGAATTGAGTGATTTGATAAAATAGAACATTCACGTACATCTATATTTCCAATTTTAAGATTATCCGAGCACAAAATGAGATCAAGCAATTTTACCCCTCTCGTAGGTTGATCAATTACCTGTATTAGCTCATACGAATCTTGAATAGTTTGTATTAATTTACTCGGTGCACTCTCGGGGTCCAAATAGTTGATATTAAAATCTCCTCCGGCAATAATGTAATCAAATTTGGGTGCTATTTCGTTTAAACAGTTATCAAATTCATCTATAAATTGTTGAAATGGAAAATCGGAAGGTCTATAGATGGAACACAAGGCGTAATTTTTATTATTAATATTTATTGAAATCCACAGTTGTTCCGATTCAGTTTTTTCTAAATTTAAAATATATTTGCAATTAAAATATTGCCTAGCATAAATAGCAACCCCTCCGCCCCTCTTTTTGGTTCTATCTCGTCTAAAAAGTCTATATCCTGGTAAGGCAACCGATTCGTTCCTTATTAAATTGTTAAACCATGTTTCAGATACCGTGATTAAGTCGAACTGATTATGTACAGCATTTTTAAATTCGATAAAATTTGACAAAACAGATCTAGCATTAACGTGGCAAACTGAAAATGATTTAAACATAATTAAACAGCTATTTATTAATTACAAACAAAAATCAATATTTACCAAAATATAAAACTAAAGTTAAATGGAATTTGAAGGAACGTAAAATAAATTTTTAATAGAGTTGGACAAAAATATTATTGTAAAAGTTATTTCTTAACGGTACTTCTTGTTGATCTACTAGAATTGTCGCTTTTGGAGATGGAACTGGAGTTAGATCTAAGGAGTTTTGTTTTTTCTTTTTCTGCTACCGAGTCAGCCGGTGAGGAGTTTTCTCTTTTACCAGAAATGACTTGCGACGAATTATTGTTTTCCAAAATAGGAGGTGACTGCAAATTCTCAGACAATTGTGGAACGTTTTGACTGCTGGTAGGCGATGTATTCGTTATGGGAAAGTTGCCGCTAACTTTAAATTCCTTAAGCGTAGTAAGAGTGTACTCTACTCCGCTTACTACCAACACTTTACCTTTAATATGAGCAGAATATTGTTTAGCCCTAGCAGCCTTAAGGTTCTCTATAAGAATTTTTTGGTCTTCCCTGTCTTCCTTAAAAAGATCGTTGTTTATATATACGTTTTTGCCTTTAAGCTTATTGCAATTTTGGAGAATTTCTCTCTTCTTGATGTAGGTGGTTAGCTCTACTTTTATGGGTGGAGTATTGTCGCTGTTTAATGTAAATATATTATTTATGTCCTGTTTTGTAACATCTACGTCTAGCAGCTCTTTAAATTTTGTTATTATATATGTCAATAATAATATATATTAATAAATTTTTCCAAAACTCTAATCAAAATTCAAAACCACCTTTTGTTTTTGAATAGTTACATTCAAACCTATATAGTAATTCTAACCCTAAATTTAAATGTGATACAGATTTGTACCGTAATGATTGCGACAATTTAGATCAATATCAAAGTCAAAATCATTAATTTTATTATGAAAAAACGAAGAAGACAGCTCAAATCAAAATTTTCGGGCTACGGGCTCGTTGAAAGTGAAAAGATAATAGAAATAAATAATTTTTCGAAAAACCCTTTACCGTACATAGAAATTTCTCACCCTGGATTAAAACTATTAATAGATACAGGTAGTTCAGTATCAATAATAAAACCTTTTGTTATCGAAAAATTTTATCCAGATACTATTTATCACTCAAATGTTGTGATAACAACGAGCTGTGGTAGTAAAAATTTAAGATACCAAGCGCCAGTTCCCGCATTCCCAGAATTTAATCGCAATAATTATCATATCAATAATTACATTTTGTACGATTTTCATCATTATTTTGACGCAATATTAGGAAAAACAGATTTAAAAAATATGAACTTGAATATCGACATCATTAATCAAAAGTTAGTCGGATATAATATAGAAATACCCTTTAAATATATAGTACAGGGCATAGTGGCGCATTCGTTTGCAAAATTGTTTTAATTTTATGACTTTCAATCTTTTGCACTATGAATACAAATAGGTAAAGGGACTTATTTCGTATTTTGAAAAAATTGTACGTTTAACTCTTCTTCTATTTTTTTTTTCCTGTCATAAACAATTTTTACAACCTTCCAAATAGAAAATTCAACCCTACCTTAGAATTTTTGACTCGTTTTGAAAATTATTTTTCAGTTGTTAATTAGTCTTGCTCGATTCTACATCTACTGGTTTACTTTGCAGTCGTGTAATTTTCTGAGTAATAATGTCGTTCCCTTTAATTCCAAAAAAAAATTAAATTATCTGACGACAAAATGTGTTTATTTTGTGATCATGGCGAGGCGTTAGTGAAGTGTCCGAAACCTGATACATATTTAAAATTAAAAAATGCAACTCTTCATCGAAACGATAACGTGACTGTGCGATTTAATTTGTTGTTTAATGAAAATACTAGTGAACAATCTTTTTCGTGGCATCGTGGCGCGTAGGAAGTATATTGTTATAACATAAAAAAAACATAACAACAAACAAAATTTTGAAAACTTATTTAGGTAATTTTGTTTATTATAGTTTGTATATTCGGTAAAAAATTTAAAATTATCTTTAAATTTTAAGGTATATTATTTAATTTAAGAAAATTAGAATTTTCGTCAATTTTGGATTTTAAAAAATTCATAACAATTAAAGGGTTGAAGATACGATGATGGGTGTAAGGACTTTTTTTTATTCTAAATATCCTAAAGAATATAAAAAAAATTAATTCATTGTAAAAAATGCATTTTTTCTGGCTTAATTAATTTTTCGTTGTTTAAACAATAACGAGTGTCATCTTACACTTTTATAACCAGGAAAGCCTACTGGACATTTAAAAAAAAATTACGAATTTAAACAATTTTGCAAACGAATTCCTCAGTATGCTTTGGTCTAATAGGCAAGTTGACGATGTTAAAATTTCATTCTCTGCGAATTCCAGAGAAACAGATATCAAAAAAATTTTATTCCACAAGTTATAATGACCGCAAAAGAAGGATTCGCCCCAATTGAAATTCCATTTAAATATAGTCCAGTCAGAGAAACAATACTTTCTTGTTGTGAAGTTATGAAAAAAGATGAAACGGAAGAAAATAATTTAGTGACTATTCCTTCTAAATTAAATAAAAATATATCGGAATTCAACAATTTTGAAACTAAATCTATGGAAGATATTTGCTTTGAAACAAACATGTCTAAACTTTTTGAAACTCAAAATAATGATAATATTTCACAAAAATTAACAGTAATTTTTATAAAAATAGTTTAGAAGACAAAATAAAATGGAAAAACTTATTACTTAAGAAGACGAATCTTTAAATATAAATATAAATGATATCGACAAAATAATTCATGAAGAGTTAGTATATTATTTTCCTAAATTAGATTAAAAAATTGATATTTTAGATAAGGATCAAATATTTGATATAGATCAAATATGCAAATTAAATGTTATGCCGAACGATAAAAAGTTTTCTAAAATAAATCCGAATAATTAAAAATAATTTACATTATCGAACAAAAATATTGAAACTAGAATAAATACAACTTATAAATGCAAAAAAAAAGAAAAGAAAGAATGTTCATTGCCAAATAATAAAATTAAAACCAAAATGAAAAACCAGGAACATATAAATCTAACATTAAGATAATAAAATTTAAATCTTTTTCAAACTCTAAGAGAAAAGGAACAAAATTCAAAAACTGTTAAGTACTACCCTGAAAAAAATAAACCTATTTTTATTAAAATCACGCTTCTAATTTTGTTAAATAAAAAAAAAAATAATAATAAATACATTGAACAAAAAAAGGTTCGATCCGCCGGACTATTCAAAACAAAAAATAGTTTACGTTAAAACGAAATCAAGAGATAAAAACTCCCTAAATTTAAAGCTACTAAATTGATCAAAAATAAAAATGTCTTAATTAAAACCAATAGGGGAACTTATCACAAAAGTATTGCACGAAAACCAAAAAGTAATAAAAAACAATTGTTACAGGATATCGATGAACACGAAGATCTTGATAATCTACCTGGTAATTTAGGTACATTGAATGACCTGTAATGGAGAAGATATACAAATTACTAAATTAGAAAACCAATTAGGAAATGCTAGATTAGTTTATAGTAAACATACTTTTTTACACTACGTAGATTTAAGTACCCTTGTTAAACAAATAGATAGTTTTAGGATAGTATTAGGTAGTATATCGCAAGTAAATGTTACAAACCCCGTATCATATCATGGGTTATCTCAAAGCATGTTAACAAGAACAGAATATTTAATTAATATTATTCAGAAAAAAATTAATAATTTAAATCCACATATGGCTCTTTGAAAATCTAGATTCGAACGATAAATACAAATATAACGAAGCTATCAGTTTATTACAAAAAAATCAGAAAAATCTAATTGACGAAACTAACTTAGAAATTTCACTCTATAAAAAAATTGTAGATCATTACAATAAATCAATTACCATTTTTAGTAAAAATCAAGAAAAGTTTAATAATTATTTAGAAAAATTTTCAGCATCAGTTTACAATAAAATAGAAACTTTCAAAAGTTATTTAAGCTTCCAAGGTGTTTTATCCGAACTTAGTCTAGATTGTCAAGCAACTATAACATTTATTGATAATTTAGAAAACGCTATCGTATTCTCTGAACTTAACTCTTTGCATAGCTCAATAGTTTCTAGCTCAGAAATAATATATATGATAAACAGAGCTGGGACGAATCCTCAAAAAATGGATTCGAATCACGAATCCAAATCACGAGATGTAATTCGAATTACGGATCCAATGTTCGAATCCTTTTTCAAAAAAAAAAAAGTATTCGAATCAAGTGATTCGAATCCTTTTTTTCGGATCACGGATACGAATCACTGTCAGTGTTATACTGTGGTATTAATTATATTTGCTTTCGAATCTAATACTGTTTTACACCTCGGTCCTAAAATATTTAACGCATTTCCGGTAGAATTTAAAAACCTAAATTCGATAGATCTAAATTGCAACAATGGATATTAACTAAACAAGGACAAATATTTTAAGATTTTATTAATTTAAATATAACTAAAATCTAAAATCTTTTAGTTATAAAGAACTTTACTTATTTGCAATTATCCAATTATTTATGTATATGATAATTATTTATAAAATATTCAATGCTGTAGGTAATTTGTATCTACAGTGTGATTCATAACTATTGGGACATAGGCTAAGGGCAGGTTATTTGTACAAAAATATGATGACAGGGCCAAATATACCTTAATAAAATATTGCTGTGGAATAAGATACAGTGCGTTAAAGTTGAATTTTTTTTTTTCGTTTTTTTTTATAATGTCACTGTATATTAATGAATTGTTATCAAAATCGGCACAGAGGCATATCTTTGGACAGGGGATAATATTTTATGTATAATTTCTCATTTTGTTACGGGGGGCGCCACTTAAATGATTACTAATGATGAAATTAAGTGGTAGCTTTTTTTGACAAAAATTTTTAGTATTTTTGATTAGAAAATATGATGTAAACGTCATTTCTACGTAATATTGGTACTCTTATTTAAACACGATAATTTTACCCGTTTTCGAGAAAAACACATTTGAGCAGCTCACAAGTATCAAATGGGGAGTTAAAAAAATATTTCACATATGAAAAGTGTGCTTTGGAGTGTCAGATAATTGTGTTTGGTACATGTAATTTCTTGACAGTGAATTATTTTTGCTGTTTGATTATAGTCTATTATTATTACTATTATTATTATTTATCACCCTGTATCTTATTCCACAACAATATTTTATTGAGGTATATTTGGCCCTATCGCCATATTTTGCTTCAAATAATCTGACCTTAGATGTCCCAATAGTTATGAATAATATGTATAATAAATAAAAAAAACAAGTATTATAAATTAAAAATTTAAAAAAACAGACTTCAAAAATATGCAGATGCCGTCATCACATCTTAACCAAATTTATATGGAACCACCCCTGAGGTACCCCCTTACTAACAAAAAAAGAATCATATGAATCCGACAAGGTGGTAAAGCATTATCGCTAAACATACATAAAAAATGAAGAGTTTGAGGATTTTGTCATAGACCCAATTATTAGATTTTGACCAAACTTATGTGGGACCACCGCTGAAGTATCCCCTTTCTAACAAAAAAGAATCATTGAAATCGGACACAGTATTAAAGAATTATCGCTGAACATACATAAAAAAAAATATATCGCGACGAATTGAGAACCTCCTTCTTTTTTGATTTGTTAATTCTGTAATCGTGCACAACGCCAAACACATCGGTTTTCTATTCAGTCTCAGTCTGTTTTAGTTTTTAGTTTACAATTCGCGACAAGTCAAAGCTTGAGTCGGCCGTTCGCGCCGGCTTAGTTTGGTCTCTAAAAGGATCAGAGTCTGATATTGATGATTCGAATACGAATTCTTTAGGATTTTCTCTGCGAATCCCGCTCTCGGATCCTCAAAAAGGATTCGAATCCTGGATTCGAATCCTATGTGATTCGAATCCTCCCCAGCTCTGATGATAAATCACTTACATGAAATATAGGATAAAAATCAAATTCCTAAATTCAAAAATATTTTAACTTATTACCAATTTCTAGGAACACAAGTATCAATATCTGATTCAAATTTAATTTTTGCAGTTCATATTCCTATTTTTAAACCCGAAACTTTTGAATTTTATTATTTGTATCCAATAATTCAAAATCACAAAATATACTCCCTCTTACCCCTATTTGACACGAAAACAAAAGGAAATTGAATTCGAGAAAGAAGAATGTCCATCACTAGACAATTGTTACTACCCAGGCAGCACACTTTGGTATAAATTACGTATTTTTTTAGGTACTACCATACGTATGAATACGGTTAATGTACTAACAAATATATTCGTGAAAATGTCCGCCTTATAAACGTCGATTACTAAGAATTTATCCACCTATAATTAAACGTTTTTACTATACGTTTATATTAGATTTATAGTTGTATATTTATACGAATTCACTTTGGTATAAAATACGTTTTTTTATGTACTACAATATACGTATGGACACTGTTGATATGGTACCCAATGTATACGTGAAAATGTCCGCCCTATAAACGTATATTTTTTTTATTTTTTATACGTCTTACATTACTACTTTATCTACCTTTATTTATCCTGTTTTACTATACGTCTATATTAGATATATTTGTATGATTTTTAATAATCTGTAAAATGCGTCTACCTGATATTGTTTTAAATGTATTTTAAACACAAATTAAATAAAGTGATCAAAACAAAATTTCTAAAAGAGGCCATGGAAAATGTTAAAATATCTTAAATGATAGTTTGGATTTTATCCATAGCAGGTATGTATACACCAGAAATAGGCATTACTCGTGTTTCTATTTTAGTTGTAATTGGTCTAAATATTTAGAATTTTTTTTTGATCACTTGTTATATGTACAGAACAATATTTAATTAAAAAAAAATAAACAATAAAATACTAAAAAATAAATAAATACAAAAAAATAAACACTAAAATACTGAATAACAAACTAAACGAAACTTTTCTTTAACTAACAAAAAATATATATGAAAATAAAAATCTTAGCTTACCACACCTAATCGTTCGGTCGGTTAAGTCGCTTGGTTCACCCCCATTCCTATAACCAAAATGTTACTCAATTTCAGGTGAAATATTTTCTAAAAGCTCCGAAGTTAAATTTGTATTATTTTCTTGGAAATTATTATAAATAATTGAATCAGATGATCTATTAATGTCCGAAGCCTTATTAATGTTATCTTCATTGGGAATAAAAAAAAAATTGATTTGACTTTAAAGCATCTTAAACATTTTGCGCTATTTTTCTACGTAGATGACGCAGAGACAGGGTTATTTTAGACATTCTATTAAATAAAAAATAACTGACCAAAAAAAAGGAAAATAAGTATGCTTGGAATAACTAGGTAACCTAAAAAATACGTATAAAAATAAAAGAAACAAAAGTAAGGTTTTGAAGTTTCTATAAGCATTTTACACACTGTACGTACCTATAAAACAGTAGTTGTTGTAAAATGCAACAATTATTAAAGGAGTAGCTAAATTAAAACATTAATAGAAACTTACCTATTCTTTTAATCAATATTGTAAAAGCCAGGACGCCAAATAAACATGCAACAAACGTGTACACAAATAAAAATGGACGAACCGATGAATCTGCTCCCACAAACCATTCCCTACACTGAACAATAATACTACACATACGCATGAGTAGAAATGAGAAAAGACCGTACCACTAGTACGTCATCCTCCATCCGCCATCTAAAAATAGTTCCATGTATATGGGGAATTTGTTATAAATATTACAGGTAATATAATTAAAAAAATATGGATGTAATGTAAATAAATATATCTATAAGCTTTTAATTTAAATAAACCTAAATATATACATATTATTTACTTCTGTCTACTAGTTCATCGTAAACTGGTATTATGCGTTTAAGGTGACTTATATTTAAACGTAGAATAATATAGGTATATTAACTAGTATCGACAAACAGAAGCGTTTAATTTATCTGTTAAAAAACGTTAATTATAAAAATGGTAGATGGAAAACGTTTAAAAAATCAACCAAGACGAAATTTAAACGGGAATTATAAACAAAAAAAACATATTGTAATATAATGTAAATTTATACGAATTTAATTTAAATAAACCTAAACGTATATATAGGCCCACTGTATATAAATAGTTTATCGCAAACTAAAAATAGTCATATATTGTTAACTATATTTGAACGTAGAAAAATTTACAATTATATACCATAGGATTTATATAAAAAACGTATAATATATCGTTTACAACACGGTATGTATAATAATCGTAAACTGTAAACGTATACGAAATCAACCAATACCAAAATTAAACGAGTATTACGTATAAAATACGTTAGTTATATTAATGTGTGTTGCCTGGGTACTGTCAAGAAAGTTTCATTTCACGGGACAACTGCAGCCTCAAGGTTATATCCCTCAAAATTGCCATATATTAGAAGTTAATGTTCAATAAATGGTCGTTCAACAAGTTAACACAGACGAAGTCCTGATAATACCAGCCAACGCGCAACAAATTCTATCAAAATGTAAAAGTAGTCGATATCTAGAAGTAGTGAACCCGATTTTAAGCAAATTCCGACAACTTGCGAAATATTGGCCAATGAACAGAAGTACATTAATGACATTCAACTTACTCAAGGAGAACCATTCATTTTGCCAAAATTTAAAACACATCGCATACATACATCCGGACATTATCAAATATCTAATATTACCAAAATTGATAGTCTGTACGAAATCAACAAAATCTCTAGAAAACTAAAACCGATTCAAGAAAGCTTAAGTACCCAAATAAATACACCTATATTTGGAACAATTTTGGGACTTTTAATTACTGGCCTAGTCGTCGCTGTTATACTAAAATTCAAGAACAAATTTTTAAAATGTAGAAAAAGAAAATTGAGAGAACAGAAGAAATTCCGATGAAAGTCCATTTGAAAAGTCATTTCAAAACTTAAGGAGGGAGGAATTACGTGTTGATAAAATAGCTATATAGACAACAAACAACTTCCTGTAAATAACTTTATCTTATCATACTTTTATTAATTTTCCTAGAGATAAACAATAGGTGTGGATTAAATGTGAAATATTTCATTTTTTAACTTGACTTTGTTCAATAAAGACGTATTAAAAGTACTTCTTAATTTTTTAAAAAATAATTTTCCATAAAGAAAATTAAAACTTACGTCTTCTTTTTTGTGGGATAGTCAGTAGCACAGCGATGGTAATATTTTGTGAGTTAAGAGTTGAGATAAAATCTTTTAAGGATATATATCATGTTAGTTGAAAAGAGGCTGTTTGATTTCTTCTTCCTTTGAAATAATTTATCATTTTCTTCCTTTGAAAAATGAAATTATTTTTTTTTTCAGACTTTCAATATGGATGCACAAATCGGTGAGTCTTCAGCGTGTGCCACTGCCCTGATGTGTGGCGTGAAAACGAATTTCGAAACTGTTGGATTGGACGCCAGAGGACGATTCGAAAATTGTTTTTCAAGTTTTTCCTCAAGGGTGCCGTCATTGATAGACTGGGCACAGGAATCAGGTAATAAATAAATATGTTTCGTTCATGATAGTTTTTATTTTACAGATATTCTTATATTTTTACCTATCGATGCTCTCAAATCAATATCTCGTGTTTGAAATTTTGAATTTCCCCATCCATACAAATTAATTTAGAACAAAATTTAAAAAATTATAAAAGCAAATAGGTTCACAGGTTATTAATATTTATTTACTTTTTATAATAATTTAGTAAGCAAGCAGGACAGTTTAATGTTTCTTCTTTAAAATGTCCCTAGACTTTCAAGCTTTAACTACTAAAATAGTAAAATATCTGCAATTTTGTACAAAATTATTCCTTAACATTATTTGCATTATTTCAAGCCGAAGGAGAAACCACTAAGGTTAAAACGTACCCGTTTTTCGGAAATCATCTTGAATTATTTTATGTAATTTCGGTGATTTCGTTGACTATCTCCCTAGACCAAATATCCGCGGCTATTTCTCTAAAAAAATAGTCAATATTTGGTCTAGTGAAATAGTCTTCCCAAATATAACAACACTACCTTGATAAATATTCTGCTATTTTTGTTGTTGCTAAATTTTTTGAATATTTTTCAATTTGATTCAACATAATTTTAGCAATAATAATCAATTAATTAAAGCCATCTTGCAAATGCTCTCGGGCTCTAATTAGGTTTATGTCTCATCAAATTGATATTAAAATATTGTAACGTTTTAAAAATAGTTTATTTAATGAAAGCAGTTTATTTATAACGTACTGATTAATTTATTTAAAACTTAGCCACTATTAAAACTAATAATTTTAAATATATTTATTACAATTTATCTTTTCTATGAGACACTTATGTTCAAATTTAACGTTTATCAACAAACTCGCGCTATTTATACAAAGCCAGCTCTGCACCAGTACATTCTAAACCCCTCAACGCGTCAGTTGCATACCTAGATAATTCCGGAAATATTTCGATCCTGAGTCAGGTGCCAGACACAAAGTCGCGTTATGATCTAAAAACAGAGTCGGCTTGGGCGTTCGTACAATATTGCTTGCTCCTTAAGAAATAATTCCTCCTAGAACTAAAACTAATTGGTTGTATATGCAACTGGATCCTCTTTTATATTTTCCAGTTGCATGGAAGTAACAAGGGACGGTCTTCGCTCTCACCTTAACACTGGGAGAATAGCTCCAGACCAATATTTGGAAGATTACTTGCACCATGTTTCTAATGAACCCCCAATCTAGCTGGTTGCACTTAATTTACGGCATGGCTAGTTTCTGTTTATTGAACTCCAATATGACTTGAGTACTGAAGAGAATTTTAATACTTCTTGCCAAGTAGGTCGACGATTTTTCTCTTTCCATTGTCGCATCTTCTTTAAAACGGGACCATTCTCTAGTTTGGCAGGAGCGCACTCGTCGTTGACTACAGTTGTTCATAGTAGTCCACTTTCTTTGAATTCTGCTCTGTTGCAGTGAGAGCACTCTGCTGGGAACAGTCTTCTAGAAAGAGAATTGGCAGTTATGTGGCTTATTCCTGCTCTATGTTTGAGCTTAAAGTCGTACTCTTGATGTCGTTCAATCCATCTGGCGATTTGACCCTCCGGGTTTTTGAACTGCATTAACTACTTAAGGGAATTGGTAGAAGTGTTCCACGCATTTCACAACTGCCAGGAGTTTTCTTCTCGTGACGCAGTAATTTCGCTCAGGTTTCGAAAGCACTAAAATAACCCAGTACTCTTTCTTTTCCCTCTTAAATCTGTGAAAGCACTCCTCCAATTCCCACATTATCCAGTATAAATTCTACCTCTGGTAGTAAGAACTGGGAAGCCTAGTATTGGCACTGTTGTGAAATGCTTCTTTAATACTTCAAAGACAGTTTGGCAATCTTCGTCCTAGCAGAATTCTCTCGCTTCTTCTGTGAGTCGTGTTAATGGCTTGGCAATATCTGCGAACTTCCTTATGAACCTTCGGTAGTACGTACAAAGTCCAAGAAAACTTCTTATTTAATGTTTATCAGTTGGTTGTGGCCATTGGTAAAAGGAAGCAACTTTCTCCTTATCTAGAGCCACGCCATCCTTGCTGACTATATGACCCAGGCAAATACCTTTTTTTAAATCTGGCTTTTCTTTAGGTTTAGCATCAATTAGGCAGCTTTAATTCTTTTAGAAACATCTTCTAAGTTCTTTAAAGGTCCATCAAAGGTCTTTTCCAAGACTTAATACACCAGGCATGTTTTCCAGGATAACCCTCTGAATACGTTTTTCAAGTCTTTTAAATATAGTGGGGACATTACATAGTCCAAACGGCATGACATTGAATTGCCACAGTCCAGATCCGGTTGTAAAAGCTGTCTTTTTCTTGTCTGATGAGTCCATTTTCACACCTGCCAATATTCAGACTTCAAGTCTATGGTCAAAAATAGTTAACTAACGGTAATCCATATAGAACCTTATAGTTTCATCCTTTTTCTGGACCAGGACTATAAAAGCTGGTCATGGGCTAGTAAAAGCATCTATCACCCTGTCTTTCTCCATTTCCCGAACAATCCTTTCAGCTTCCTCTCGCTTGGCCTTTGGTAATCTTTGATCTGATTAACGAATCGGCCTGGCGTCACCAAAGTTATTTCTGTTTTCCTCCTTTTGGTACAAAAATGTCACGATATCGTCGAAAAATTTCCTTTATTTTCTTTTCCTCTGATTGATTCAGAGATTGACCAGCAACTGCAATCATTTGCTCGAATTTGTCGTTGGAATTATGAGAAGTTGCTGTCTGACGAATTATGGAAGTTACTGGTACAAAAGTTCCGATTCTGGTGTCATTCTTAATGATAATTGGGTGACCATTAACGTTTATAAGACGAACTGAATCTTTTTAATAGTCGTGACCAACCCCTTTCCGATCAGAATTCCTAATTGAACCTCTTCATCGTGGATCCAAGGTTTCATCAATACAGGTATTCCATCTTTCATATAGTTTCTTAAAGCCGTGCTACTATAATAGTTTCACTTCTACCAGATACCACCGTATGCTCAACTGGCACGGTACTGTCCCCATATGGATGTAGAAATACCTATTTGGCACCAACTTTGATTACTCTGTTTTAAAATCCGACTGGAAACCACGTAAGTTAATTACATCATTTCCAAATATATTATCTTCTTCGATATCAGCGACAATAACAGTGTGAGTGAAATTTTCTGTACCAATTCTTAATTGAACCTGTGGCAGTCCGCAGTCGCAATCTTGTTGGTAGATGTCTTTTGCGGTTATTTATAGTTGTTGGTCGTATAATGGTCCTAATTTCTTTAGTATCAACCAACAGTGTATATATTTTACAATTTACTTCGTCGTCTACGTATACACTATCATCGCAATATTTCAAAGAGGCTATTAGTATGAGTCGAAATTGCCCCCTCTAGGCAGACCCGCTCTTGTTTTCTTGCTGCGTGTTGTCTTCATTTATTGGGACCCTAGGGTGTTTGCTAGATTTGCGTATATGTCTCAGTTCACCCCAAATCCAGCACCTAGTAGTCTTTTTCTACATCTCTTTGTCAGGAAAGGTCTTTATTATGTTAACTAGTTGGTCGTGTTTATCTTCCACGTTTTCTTCTTTTACAGTTCTTACTTTACTGTATCCTCCACAAGCCTTCGTTGCTGCCATATACTCTAGAGCAGCGGACAAGACATCGACCAATATTTTGTAATGGGCTAAGCGGAGTTTTTTCTGCATTTTGTAATCACGGAGTCCATCGACAAATGTGCGAAACATTCCATTATGTTTTCTGGAGCTGATGTGTTAGCAAATCGCACCAATCTGGCAATAACTACTTTATATTCCTGAAGGGAATCGTCTCGTATCTGTTTGCGTTTCTTTAACTGTGTTTGTTATAAATGCTCCAAGTGTTCGTGGATATATTTCATGTTTAGTCTCTTTTGCGTTTTCCAAAATCATCAGTGTCTTCCATAGGTATAGTTTAAAGAACATCTAATGCCTCTTCTCAGAGAGCAATGGTCAAATTTACTGCCTTCTCTCGTTCAGACTATTCGTTTGCTCTGGCAGCTGTTTTGATTACTGATTAAGGTAATTGGTCCATGACATCTTTTAGTTGAATGTTGAGGCTTTAACACGAGCAGAGTTTAAAGTTTCTTCCAATTTTAACTTCGACTCTGCCTCATGGCACTTTATTTCACCGTCCTTGGCTGGTTCTGTATGTTCCAGTTCTTCTATCTTTTCTTCATCTCTTTTATTTTCTCCTCAACGGAGGTCATTATTTTGTTCTCGACTGATATCTTATTTTCCATAGAATAAATTTCAGAAGACACCTTTTCTCCTAGATGAAAATTTATTTTCCATAGAAGACATTTTGCTTTCCAATTCAAAAAGAAGAAGAGATATCAGATGAAACAGAGAGTAAATAATAAAATTTACTTTAAAATGAATTCTTCAAATATTAGAGATAAAAACACCGGACAATTTTCATACAATTTCGTGGATAATGACATATGTAGCATATGTAACCTGTCACATATGACATCTAATATTTCGTTCAGTAATAATTATTAATTTTCTTCATAATTACATTCTGTTTTAACTTATATGTATCCATAAATAGTTCAGTACTTACTTATCCATAATGAGTGTTTCGTTTTAGACATAACAGTAAAAATTGGAAATTAATTGTTTTCGCATACTATATTTTTATGTAAAAGTATCAAGTATATTTATCGAACATAAAGTAGGATTCGTTATTATAAAGTATAGTTGGCAACCCTATACCTAATGGACATTTACTTTAAGAAAAAGAGTGTAATTAAATTTGTTACCTCTTTTAACTAATAATATTTTAATAATTGTATCTACTGTTTTATTATTCTTGTTTTTAACTTGACCTATAAATTCTTGTATTGTCTTAATGGATCAATAAATCATATTAGTTCAATTATAGGCGACAACACTTTATTTTTATTGCGCCAAAAACCGACCCCATAACTAAAATGACACCCAATCCCACTGGATTACAAAATGTCGCCCGGAATTATATCATTAGTGCATTTGCAGGAGAGTTGGCAGCTTTTGTAACCAAAACCGCAATTTTATAACACAGAGAGAATATTATGTGTCACGAAAAGTTTTTAGCAGTTCGTATAAAGTTGAAAATGTATATACATTGTATTTTGATAATGGTATGTTTTGATGGGACGTGTGACGTGGTCACTAGGGCCACTTGGGGGAAAAATGCATTTCATTTTCGAATTCTGTGCAAGTTTTTTATGATTACGCTCGAAGTTTTGTTCATAAAACACACTTATTTTAAATGTGTTTTAAATGTTGCTTTTGGCTATAAAAGTTTGACATATTACACTGCTTATATACAGGGTCTTATCTCTATTAGCCAAAAATAAACACAAAAAAACTGAGTATTAAAAGAGTTATAGAAAAAGCTATATTTTTTTAGAAAATTCAGAAAATTTCCTTAAATATTCTCTTGGGAGTACAGAGACTAGCATCCCAGGTAGCGCAAATCTGCTTATAACAATTAAAATAATTTAATTTTTTTTTTATATTTTTGTTTGTTTCCTGTTAAGATCACGCGCGTCATCTTGCTCGTGAATACATAAAAATAATCAAAAATATAATTCCTTCACCTTGTATTTCTTGTGGACGGGTAAATATAAAAGAAAACTGAATAGAGGAATTAGAAGAGATAGACTAGAAGCGGCCGTTAACACGGTTATGAGAAAAAATAGGAAAATTTGCGAAGTAGCGAGGCACTATGAAGGGCCAGAAGCGACTCTTAAGACATTATCTGAAAATTAAAAACAATTTAAGGCAACCAAAATCTCTTTCACTAGGTAGAGCACCATTTTTTAATGATTGGTATATAAACTTCATGAGAAGAAATCCTGGAATTAGCTTAGGAAAACCTGAATCGACCAGTGTAAATCATATAACAGCCTTTAATAAAACCAAAGTAGATCAGTACTTTAAAAATTTAACAACTGTCATGGACAAATACAATTTCCTTCCAGATATGATATACAGGGTGGACGAATTTTGTGGAAAAGTTTGATATCTTCCTTGTTGAAAGAAATATTAAAAAAGGGTATTAATAAAATTATGGACATGTTTGAGGTTGATATTTTAAAATTATTGGGAGGTACTTAGGGTTGTTGCGTAGCTCGTGTACGAACCAAACATATGTTTTTTTTTACTGATAACCCCAGTATATTATTTTAGATTCTGTTTACTCATCCTTTTTCCATTCTTATAATATATGGTTTGTCTATGTTATATAAGGTACTTTTCAAGGTATTGACATTTTTGTGAGATATGTTGCGGTAGATATTTCCAGTGGAAATAAGGCTCGTCAGTAAGTGTGTTCAAAAAGATTTTATTAAAATATGAAGGGACAGAATAATACAATATGACTATCAAAAATTGACAACAGTAAAAACAAACATCAACTTATCTAATATAAAACAACCTAACTGATAGTGACTAAGTGCTAACTTTATTTAACATATTAGACTGATATCTTCAACACTTTCCCTTGTTAATTAAAGTTAAACCCATTTTCGTAGACAGAATCTGTATACGTTGTCTTTGAAGAGCCTTAGTCATTATATCAGCCACTTGCAGTTCTGTTGAAATTTGCTCAATTTCCAATATACCTTCATTGACTTTTTCTCGAACAAAGAAATGTTTCGTAGCTATATGCTTCGTTCGTCGATGAAACTCAGGATTTTGAGCTAGTTTTACTGCTGCAGAGTTATCAACCCGAAGGATAGGATTGTCGTTAAGTTTTACAATTTGCTTAATGTGCTTAACCAAATCACCTCCTTCGTTGCTTCGCTAGCTACGACAATCTCCGCTTCTGTGGTAGATGTAGCTACCATTGCCTGCCTTTGACTTAGCCATGAAATAGCACCTCCTGCATAAGTTACAACCACTCCAGTAGTTGATCTACCTGTTTTTGTACATCCTCCAAAATCTGCATCACTGTAGCATTCTAAAACTCTTTTATTTACATCCGACGAATATACTATACCAAGGTCAAGAGTACCTGCTAAGTACCTAAATACTCTCTTGACCCTTACTACGTCTTCTGAGGATGGATTTTCTAAATTTCTGGATAAAAAGCTTACAGCGTATGCTATATCGGGTCTGGTACCCAGCATTAAATACATTAACGCTCCTACCGCCTGCCTGTATGGAAAGTTATGCTGTTTCTCAGACTCTTTCCCTGTTTTTGTAGGTTCTGAAGCTTTTAGAATAGGAGTCGAAATTGGTTTACAATCTAAAAAGTTAAAATGTTCTAAAATTCTTCTAGCATGTGCTTTTTGACTAATTTTAATAAAAACATTATGAATTTTCTTAATTTCTATTCCTAAAAAGTACTCTGCAGATTTTGTGGTTATCTTAAATTCTGTTTGGAGCTCAGCCAGGAAATCCTCTAGATCACACAAATCAATTGCTGCAGTTAGACCATCATCCACGTACAATGCCAATAAGAGTTTTCTGCCTTATTTTTCTCTCAAGTAAAGGCAAGGGTCGGCTTCACTTACTATAAAGCCCAGTTTTTCTGAAAAATCCCAAAACGTCTGTTCCAACACCTTGGAGCTTGCTTTAGTCCGTAAAGGCTCCTGTTAAGTTTACAAACTCTATTGGTACTATCAGTGTAACCTCTCGGCTGGTTCTTGTAAATTGTTTCCTCAAGCTCCCTGTATAAAAATGCTGTGGATACATCAAACTGAGCTAGATGCATTCTTTCACTAGCTGCAATACTTAAAATTGTTCTAATTGTGCCCAGTTTAGCTACCGGACTAAATGTCTGGTTATAGTCAATACCTTGTCTCTGATTAAAACCCTTAATAACTAATCTGGCCTTAAATTTATCTACGCTACCATCTGGATTAGACTTAGCTTTAAAAACCTATCTACATGGTAAAGCCTTCGCTCCTTCTGGTAAGAATGTTAGCTGCCATGTTTGGTTTTCTTCTCGGTTTTCTTTCAAAGACGTCAACTCACTCTTCATAGCTTATTTCCACTGAGAGCTTTGGCGACTGTTGACTGCTTCTTCATAGGTTTCGGGAGTTTTAATTGTATTAACAAAATCCTCTATAATTAAGACTCTCTCTCCGAAAAAATCTGGACTTCTTAACGTTGATCTATCTCTTAGATTAGGTCTTGAAGATGTTGGCATATCTTCATAAAAGTCTTCTTCTTTGTCAACACTTTCTTTTAGATCTGCTTCATATCCCAAATTTTCTTGATTTTCTTGATATTCTTCTTCATTGTCTTGACAGCTTTCTTTCTGGGTATTTTCCTTTTGAAAATCTCTTAATGACAATTTTATATACTCTGCGGATTTTTCTTCTTTATCATCTTCTTCTTCTTTTTCTTCTTCTTCTTCTGGGTTCTTTTCAAATTCTACCCTGGGACATTCTTCTGGTTTCTCTTCAAATTGTACATCTCGAGACAGAACAACCTTTTGAGTTTCTTTTATTTACCCAAACTCTATATCTTTCGTCTCCATCATACCCTAGAAGGTATCCCTTGGTAGCTTTTTTATCCATTTTCTTTCTTTTTTGACATGGAATATGGACATAGCAATTTGAGCCGATAATTCTTAGATGCTTTATTCTAGGCTTGTGTCCTATCCATAACTCATATGGACTTAATCCTTCGATTGTCGACTTGGCTGTACGATTCAAAATATAGATAGCAGTATTTACTAATTCAGCCCAAATGCTTTCCGGAAATTTGACTTCTGGGTTCGTATACTTCAAGGCTCTAGCCATTTCAATGACGGTTCGGTTTTCTCTCTCACTTCCCCCGTTCTGTTCTGGAGTGTAAGGTGCTGTGAGTTTTTGAGTAATACCGTTTGAGGACAAAATATCTCTAACCTGCTTATTGTCAAATTCACCACCGTTGTCGCTTAAAAATTCCTGAATCGTATGTCCTAATGTCTTAGCATGTACAATCATATGGGTTAAGGCATCTTTGACTTCTGATTTATGTTTAATGAAGTAGCCATATCGAAATTTAGTGTAGTTATCTTTAAATAATACTACATACTGTTTTTTCTGGAAAGACTCTTCAAAAGGACCACATACATCAGATGATATTAATTGACCAGGTTTGGTAGCTGCCTTTCTGGTGCCAAATGGATGACGATGAGCTTTTCCGTACACACATGGCTCACACAATTCGCTAGTTTGCTTTAATTTTATGCCAAACTCTTTTTCAAGCATCATTTTAACGTGGCGTTTATCTTGGTGTCCCCATCTTTCATGAAAAAGCTGTAACAACTGGCTATTGGGAACTGCTGCATTAACTTCAGCTTTAACATCTGGTTCTATAACTTTTATATTAGCATTGTAGAGGGTTCCACCTATTTCTCTAGTTCCAGACAACACTATTTTCCCACCAACTTCAAGCCAGCCTTTGGTTATAGTCGACTGAAATACGCTATTGTGATTTTTTTCTTGTGCAGCCAACACCGAGAATAAGTTCTTAGAAATTTTTGGAACGTACCATACATCATTTAGGGTAATTTCTTGATTACATTTACCTACAGTAGATAAAAATCTAATGGTACCTCTTCCAAAAGCATTTAAACACTCTTTTCCAGCAGCCTGTATGCTATGGGGATACTCAAATTGTTCATAACTAACGAAATTCCCTGAACAATTTGTTACGTGTTTTGTTGCACCATTATTAACCCACCACTCATTTGAATCTGATTCAGCCAAATGTATCTCGTCACATACGGATATTAGAGCCACGGTTGCATCTGCTACATTACTAGTAGTATCAGTGACTCTACTTCTAGACGGTCTTCCGTCGGCTATCCACTTTTGACAATTTTTAACCCAATGGCCTTTTAATTTGCAATAGTTGCAAACGTCGTTACTTTTGCTCTTTTTTTTTTACTGAATTTATTATTTCTTCTCTCTTGTCTTTCTTTGTCTGATTTAGCTAATAATGCTTCTTGAACTTGATTGCTGCTATCTGCATTTCTTATAAAATTTCTTTCATGCATACATAGTTGTGTTGCTAATTCGTTAAATGTCTTATCATTATCTCTAGTTAACAATATCCAGCCTGATCTAAACGTTTCAAAGTTAGAAGGTAAAATTTGTAGTGTTTTACAAACTAATAATAGGTCTGGAAGTGCAGCAAGATTCTTAGCTTTAAGACCTGTATTTAACTCTGTCCACAAACTATTTAATTTAGCAATATGAGTGGAAACATCATCTTTTGGAATCCAGTTAAAGGCGAAGAAATCAGTGCAGATTTTAAATAATTGGTCTTGGGACGTAGCTTCAAATTGTAGTTTAAGTGCAATCCATACCTCGTGGGCTGTTTCTTTATCCATAACTTTTTCATACACTGCATCGGTAATTGTTGTCGTTATCATCGACTTGGCATAACAATTTGCCTTACGAAACAGATCAGATTTATCTTTATGCTGCTTGATATCGATAACATCTACTGCTCCTTCGTGATAGTCCAATAGATCTCTGATCTTCCTTTTCCATATTGGCCAGTTTGACTGACCGGCTAATGGTTTCATATACTTCGCTAATTCCATCTTATTATGCGTTTAACGATACTTCTTGGGACTACCGCTAGTGCTTTTAAATTCTTCTGACTTACAACACGACTGAGAGCAAGGCTGGGCGCATAACCTGTTGCGGTAGATATTTCCAGTGGAAATAAGGCTCGTCAGTAAGTGTGTTCAAAAAGATTTTATTAAAATATGAAGGGACAGAATAATACAATATGACTATCAAAAATTGACAACAGTAAAAACAAACATCAACTTATCTAATATAAAACTACCTAACTGATAGTGACTAAGTGCTAACTTTATTTAACATATTAGACTGATATCTTCAACAAGATAATCGTAAATAATTCAACGTCCAGCAGCCAATTACACACTGTAATTTTTTTTTTTTACCCACACGAATTTTATAATATGATGTATTATACTTTTTTTTAGTTATATTTTTATTATCTGTTTATTTGTATACAGGGAGACTCAATACTCAGACCGTTGATTTTCTTGTTTTATTTAAATGGGACACACTATATTTTATATCACCAGTAAAATCATCTGTTCCAAGTCTTTCATTTTTATAAAGCATTCCCTACACCTAAAGTTTATATTTATCGATATTTTTCAACAATAAATGAAAATTATGGTTATTTCGATAAATTAAACTAGTTTTTCATAAAATACTCTTTATAAACAATAATAAATAATATGCGTTATTTTTTATCTAATCGCCAATGCATTTAATATACCTGTCACCGTCCAGTTGACAATTTTGAAATTTTAAAAATCAAGAGCAACTGCCTGTGTGTTAATGTTTTAAGTAAATTACTAATAATAAGATGAACAATACGAATTTTTCTATCCCAGAAATGCAGGATATAATTTATATACTAGGTGAGTGCAACAAGAATTCTTTACTTGCCTCCACAGTGTACCACCAACGATATCCGGAACGCCAGAAATCTAATAAAAAGACGTTTGAAAAACTAATGGACCGTTTTAATCGTACTGGTACTATATCATACTAGCAAAAACTAGTAACAAAAACTGCTATGACGGAAGAGAATGAAATGAAAGTATTGTTGAGTATTTATGATGATTAGTATACGAAAGACAACAAGTCAGTTACGGAACTGTTCAAAGAATCTTAACAAAAACATAAAATGCATCCTTCCTATATCCAGTTACATCAATAACTTCTTGAACGGGATTTTGAAAATAGAGTGATATTTTGTGAATGGTCCCAACAAAAAATTAATCAACAAAGAAATTTCTTTGATTTTGTGCTCTTTGGTGATGAATCGACTTTTCATAAAAATGGAGGTTTAAATAGGCATAATTTTCACTATTATTCTACAACAAACCCACACATTATAGTCACTCATAGCCAAATGAGGTGGTCATTAAATGTTTGGGGTGGCATTATGGGTGATTATGTGATAGGGCCACCCTTTTTTGAAGGACGAGTAAATAGTGCAGTATATTTGGATTTCCTTAAAAATCATTTGCCTACGTTACTCGAAGATGTTCCCCTTCACACTCGTCAACTAATGTGGTTTTTGCACGATGGTGCACCAGTCCATCACACTGTAGTAATTCATAATTATTTAAATAATCACTTTCCAAGACGGTGAATCGGAAGAGGAGGACTGATAGGGTGGCTAGCGCGATCACCGGATTTGACAAAAATTGATTTTTTTTTGTGGGGTTATGTAAAAAATAAAGTATATAATGTGCCTGCAACGACAAAAGAGTACATGAAAAGTCGAATTAGAAATGTATTTCAAAGTATTGATGTTCAAATGCTGGGAAATGTGAGTCAGTCATTCGAAATTCGATTACAAAACTGTATTGTTTTTGAGTTTTTTGTATTCACACATATTATTTATTATTGATTATAAAGAGTATTTTATGAAAAACTAGTTTAATTTATCGAAATTTTCATTTATTGTTAAAAAATATTGATAAATATTAACTTTAGGTATAGGGAATGCTTAATAAAAATGAAAGGCTTGGAAAAGATGATTTTACTGGTGATATAAAATATAAGGTGTCCCATTTAAATAAAACAAGAAAATCAAGGGTCTGAGTATTGAGTCTCCCTGTATACAAATAAACAGATAATAAAAATATAACCAAAAAAAAGTATAATACATCATATTATAAAATTCGTGTGGGTAAAAAAAATTTTTTTCTACAGTGTGTAATTGGCTGCTGGACGTTGAATTATGTTAACATAGACAAAACATATATTAGAAGAATGGAAAAAAGATGAGTAAACAGAATCTAAAATAATATACTGGGGTATTCATTAAAAAAAAACATATGTTTGGTTCGTACACGAGCTATGCAACACCCTGTATACCTCTCAATAATTTTAAAATGTTAACCTCAAACCTGTCCATAATTTTCTTAATACAATTTTGTAATATCTCTTTCAACAAGGAAGATATCGAACTCTTCCACAAGATTGGTCCACCCTGTATAATGTAGATAAAATAGGAATTTCTATTGTTTTAAATGAAACTGTAAATGTTTGGGCCCCAAAGGTATAAAACAGTCTGGCGTCATTGCACCAGCAGAACGTAGCAAAAGTGAAACAGTAATTTGTGCTTTAATTGCCACTAGATCATTTATTTCTCCCTTATTTGTTTATCCTAAAAAAATAATGACCCCTTTATTGGAAAGAAATGGCCCAGTATAGGTTCACTCTACTCTTACACAAAAATGGTTGGAGTAATGAGGAAATATTTTATAAATGGATACAACACTTTCAAAACAAAGTTAAATCAACAAAAGAAGATCCAGTATTATTATTTTAGATAACCATAGTAGCCACATCTCCCTGGAAATAAATAAATATTGTAAAGAATATTCTATAATAATGGTTAGTTTATCATCATACACATCGCATAAACTCCAACTGTTATACGTAACATTTTTGGTCCCCTTAAAAATGTTTTTAGCAGACACGCACAGCTTTTAATAAGATTCAAAATTAACTTTGATTCTGTTCAATACAAACTGAGTAGAAATATTCAACTCCGCATACCAAAAAGTGGTAAATATAGAAAAAAGTGTGTCTGGATTTAAGGCAACTGAAACTGTTCCTTTAAATAAAATGAAAAATTCACCAAGGATGATTTTATTACATCGCAGAATATTGAAGAGGACCGCGATAATGAGAACACCTGTAGTATATTTAATAACTTAATTGAACAAGAAGACCCAAAAGTCCCACCACTAACGTTGACAATTATCGCCAGTTCTTTAAATCTTCCCCTCCTATCGAAGTCGGATTTTAATTCAAGCCATCAACCATCAACATCCAGACATGAGCATCAAACTAGTCTGAAGTTAAATTGTAAGGTATCTGTAAGTATTTCGACTCTATCACCTGTGCCCACTGCAACAAATAAGAAAACAAAAAGTCTTTCACAAAACGCTCTACAATCCTAACATCTACCTCTATTAAAAAAATTCTTGAAGATAATTTAGAAAAGAAAACAGAAAAAGTAACAAAAAAGCAGATTCAGGCACCGAATATTAAAAATTAGATTCAGATACCAACAAAGAGGGTAAAGAAAACATTATTTGAGAATGATAGCAGTGAAGCAGATAATATATTAGCGAAAAGCTACTTTGTGACGATGATGAGTTAGACGACCTTATACATTTTCTATTTTTTCTTATAACCGTAATATAAAATAATCTTTTTTGATAATTGATTTTAATGCATGTTCTTTGCTACTATTTTTGACATTAATGACATTTCTATTTCAAGAACCGTTCTCAATCAAACGTCACAAAAACTGATGCAGCTGGTTTAAACCTATTTCAACGTGACGTCATTGTTTGGTCACTCGAATGGGAATAGTTCAAACCATTTTCGAACCGCATGAAATATATTTAAACGAGTAGACCGCTCGAATATGGCTTTAGTTTATCTGGTTAATATCAAACATTTCTGTTAGATGCGTCATCTTCAACCAATCTCCCCTATATTGAAGGAAGAAAGGTTGGCACTATATAAAAATTGATTTTGTGAGGAAACTTACGATTTGTAATTCTGGTTCCGACGCTAATTGAAGCAGTCTTGATCCATTCTAAATTAGCACAACATTATCAAAATACTGTTTTATACGATACTGGCATGACTTTACAAAAAAAAAAACTAAAAATATCAATATCCATGTACTTACCCAAAAAAACCTTTCTCGAAAACTAGTTTAAAAAACAAATGAAAACTGTTTGTCTTAATAATTTTTGAAAATTAAAAGTATTAGATTAATATGAAATTAGAAATAGTCATGTTAGACGATTTGACATTTACCTACAATAACTAGGTACCTATTTATTTTCATCAAAAATTTCCTAAATACATGATAATAACATAACTTTATTGTAAAAAAAAACACGACAAAAATGTCTTATATGTAATTTAACGTTTAGCTTGCCCGATAATTTTACAGGTAGTTATGCAACTAATAATGCAATGAAATAGGGTTGGATGATATTTTATGTCACTGTGATTTTGTCACTGATGTAATTACAGAAGTAATTCATGACATTGAAGTCATGACAAACAAGTTCTGCTGTAAACCGAGTTTATAAGTGAAAAACGAAATTAATTTCTATTGATGAGGCAACGTGAGGATACGTCATATGTAATTATTTTTGATATACAAAATTGGGACCGGTAGGCGTGGCTTTTGCACTCACTAAAATGGCGGAAGAGCAGAACTGGATTTACAAGTTTTTATTGTACTATTTCTGGTTAAGTATCATTATTTGAACTATAATGAATTTCCTTTTTTATAGATAAAAACCTACACATTGACTTAAAAGGTTGTGGAAGGCCGAGGTTATAAAAGAAGGGTGTTTAAAAGCTTAAATATGCCTGGTTTTCAGCCGAGATGTGCTGAATAAAGTTTTTTTTTGTTTGTTTGTTTGTTTGTTTGTTTGTTTGTTAAAAAACACTCCAAAAGGGGCGTTTATTGATATTACAATCTGATCAAGAGTTGATCAATGAGTAATTATAACCTAACTTAACTAGGGTTGCAACATGGAGGTAGAAGGTAGGGAGACGCTATGAGCATATTTTTCAAACATTCAAAACGGTATCACTTAGTCGTGGTGACAGTCATTCCAATATGGCCGTTCTGCCAGGGCCGGACTATTGGTAATGCAACTCAAACCCTAATTTGCTTTTTTAATTAATTGTAAGTTATAAATTAATTGTCATAAAACGGATAATTATTAACAGTTTTAATAAAAGTATTAATAAATTATTAAAATGCAAGTAAAAGGAGAGTTTCTGTAACATAGTTAAAAAAAAATAAATAAAAATTCCTCATTTCATTTTATATGTCACGGTTTATCAGTTGCGGTTTAACATAAAATAATCAAACATTTGTTAAGGTATTAATAGAAAATATATTACGGCAAAATCAATATCCAATATAAAAATTATGTTTATTGACCCTTAAACAATACAATTTTATTATTGTGATGTCTTATGCTATCACATTTTTTATTTTACTTTTAATGAGGTAACACATCCTAATGTTTGTGTATTTGGTAGCTAAAGCTTTTATTAACAGAACTCCATGGTTATCCAATTGATCCTGATCAAAACCGTGGGCTATCAAATTTGCAAATATATTTTTATTTATAAATGACTTTAACACTGAAGATACAATAAAGTCTATAGAATTAAGATGATAATTTGAACTAACAGTTCTCTTTTTGAGTATTTCTTCACATTGCAGACAAACGTCTATCACATTCACAGAGGGATACTGTAGGCTCTTTTTATTTTTTTTGTCTATAAATGAAAATATTCGAAGGTCTTTCTGGTCTGCACATAAAGAATTTACGCATTCCTCACAAATAAGATTTTTTTAAAGAGAATATAGTATAGCCAGCAATATACGTTACAATATATTTTGTAAATTTTGATAGCGTAGGGTTTGGTAAATAATCATGATCATGCTCAGTATTATCTAGCACACTGTAGTAATTTTCTGATAAACCAAGAGCCCTGTAGTCTCTTGAAGATTCGTTAATTTGTTGAACGGGACATTTTAAAATTCGGAGCTCTTCTAGCGGAATACATTTTCACGAAAACTTTCACGTACTTCGACATGTACCTACTAATATTTTCTTATAAGCTGCCCGAAATTTTTGGGCGGTGGGGTTATTGTTGTGGCCTCCATGTGAGCGAATGCAGCCAAAGAATAATTCTATGTGGTCTTGAGATATTTTATACCTTGGTAAAAACTGTAGAGTGTTGGAAGAAATATACTTATCCATGTCATTTAAAGAAGTTTCTATAATTTCATATTTTTTTAAAGACAAATGAAACTGAAGTAAATTTATAGAATTAAAGATAACAAAGAGAATATTTGTGATTATTTTAAATCTAATTTTTGCACCAACTGCAACAAATTCTCTCATTTTTAATTCAAAACCCTAATATGGTTACATCACATTCACTCAAAGCATAATAAATATCTCAAATACGACCCTGCACGTTGTTTACTATGTTGTATATTTAGTTGTGGAATGTTATTTCAGATCATTTCTTCATATAAATATCTATTAGGTTGTTAAAAATATGTTTAGCACAAGCAACCAATGTTTAATTTTTAATATGTACAATATATAGTTTGCAAACGACATAAAAATTGAAAAACCGTTCATTGAAACCAGGATTAGCTGTTTAAAGTATTTGTCAATCTAATATGGCGGAAGTGAACCCGTCTTGGACCACGTGACAGCGTCTCCCTACATTCTACCTCCATGGGTTGCAATCTCAAAAACTAAAGTTCTACTCGCTAGTATACCTTAGGGTCTGATAACTTAATTACACTATACTAACGTGTAACTCTAAACAGCACAATGCTTTGCTTTGTTATTAACACAATCACTTGGCTAACTCAAAAGGTTTCACTCTCTTGAGTCTTCTTGTCAGGTTCTTGTTGTCAAGAAGCTTGATCGCCTCAACGTTCACATGTTGGTGGAGCCGTTGTTCGTGACTCCTAGCGAATCTGGTGATAGTCTGGTCAACAGTGTCCATCTGAAGGTCTCGATGAAGGTCGCTGTTTGTAATGTACAAAGGAGCATCGACAATGTTCCTCAATACTTTGTTCTGGAATCTCTTGATTATTAGAATATTACTTTAGCTGGCACAACCCCAGAGCTGAATGCTGAATAAAGTAAATGAAAGAAATAAAATATAACTAATTTAATTATCACTCAAATGGTTATTAAGCGTTTGAGAATATATTATTTGCAAAATTATAACTAATCAATGACCATGATATAACTAACTTGGAGCCGATTCCACCATTGGGTTTAACGAAGTTTAAAATGACATTTTTACATAAAATGTAATTTTAATCTTCGATTAGTAGTTTAACCTTTAACACAATGATGGAATTAACCCTAAAGAGTTGAAATCATTCACAGAAAAAATTAAATAGTACATTTTTAGTTTACATAAGCCACAAAAGTAAAGCAAGTTCGATTTATTGGATCAGTCGTCACACGTTTGGACTAGGGAGGGCACATAAATAGCCCAATGCTTTATGATTAGAAAACGAAAAGTACAAGGTCGCAAATGTCAAGTAATCTAACCTTACTTTAATTAACAGCTTTCTCGAAATTAAAAATACACAGGTTCATACACTAAATGCTCGATAATCAGATACGAAACTTAATGCAAGGCTCACGGAAAAATGGCTAATAAGCAATCTCTGTGTAGGCAGGAAATCAAATTGTAGATTAATCTTACTTGGTCTTGGAGTTGTCTTTGGTCTTGGTACTCTTGTAGATTCAGACTGAAATGTATGCATCTTTATACCAAACATTCAGTAAATCAGCAAAGCCACAACCAACGGTGTACAGGTAGGTGCACTTTCAGAAAATGTAAAATACGAAGTGATCTTACTTGAGACCTGTAGATCTAATGACGATATTATGGTAGTGGGTTTCAGAGCTGTTTAAGATCATTTTAAAAACGATTTAAATCAAAGATCATAAATCATTTGCATTTGAACAAATGATTTAAATCAAAGATCGATTTTTTAAAAAGAAAGATTTAAATCAAAAAATTTTTTAGATTTAAATCTTTTTTACAATTTAAATCATTTTAGGAAAGATTTAAATCTTTTCGAAATATTTAAATCATTTTAGGAAAGATTTAAATCTTTTCAAAAGATTTAAATCATTTTAGGAAAAATTTAAATCTTTTCAAAAGATTTAAATCTTTTCGAAATATCTAAATCTTTTTAAACGAAATAAATATTTTTAAAAGATTTAAATCTTTTTATAGATTTGGGTAACTCTTTAAAAAATGCTTTCGGTAGGCCAAAGATAATGAATACTTGTGATTTTCTCATAAATAAAACGCAAAACTCGATCAACTTTTCTCGTATTTATTTTTTATCGTTATTAGCCTAATGCAATTCTTACGGAAATATTAATTTTAAATAATCAAGATAATATTTTTAAGTATTTATGCAGCATTGATATCTATAGTTATGAAAATTGTTATTTAAAAATGTCATGTCAATTGGTAAATAGGAATTCAACCCTTTAAAAGATACTTTTGGTATGCCTATGATACCACAAAACAATGAAGACCTAGTTTTTAAGAAAAGTTTTTTTTTTCTGAAAAATCACTTAAGTCCGTCAACTCTTCCTTAAGTTAACGTGCTTAATGTCATACATACATAAACACCCCACATAGATGCACATACATCAGACTCTTTAAAAATATGTTGTTTTTGTACTTAGGAGACTCTCCCGGAAAAATGCATTTCATTTTCAAAATCTCCCGGCTATGAATAATTAAATTAAGTGGGTTGAATTAAAAGAGTTCTTCTATCAACGTGAAGTTTTTGCGAGTAAATAAATAACCAAAGTGAGCGCGTTTGGGTCAAGCACGTTAACTCAAGGAAGAGTTGAAGTGATTTTTCAGAAAAAATCACTTTTCTTAAAAACTAGGTCTCCATTGTTTTGTGGCATCATAGGCATACCAAAAGTATCTTTTAAAGGGTTGAAAAATTCCTATTTACCAATCGACATGACTAACAACAATTTTCATAACTATAGATATCAATGCTGCATAAGTCCTTAAAAATTTTACCTTGATCGGCTATTTATTATTTAAAATTAATATTTCCGTAAGAATTGCATTGGGCTAATAACGATAAAAAATAAATACGAGGAAAGTTTATCGAGTTTTGCGTTTTATTTATGAGAAAATCACATTACTTAAGTATTCATTATCTTTGGCCTACCGAAAGCATTTTTTAAAGAGTTACCCAAATCTATAAAAAGATTTATTTCGTTTAAAAAGATTTAGATATATCGAAAAGATTTAAATATTTCGAAAAGATTTAAATCTTTCCTAAAATGATTTAAATTGTAAAAAAGATTTAAATCTAAAAAAGATTTTTGATTTAAATCTTTCTTTTTAAAAAATCGATCTTTGATTTAAATCATTTGTTCAATTGCAAACGATTTATGATCTTTGATTTAAATCGTTTTTAAAATGATCTTAAACAGCTCTGCTGACTAGATTATTATTAAGTTTTAAAAAGATTTAAATCGTTTTAAAAAGTTTTAAATCGTTATAAAAATATTTAAATCGTTTTAAAAAGATTTAAATCTAATTTTTAAATAAAAAATCAAAGATACTTTTCAAAAAGATTTAAATCATAAATCAAAAATCATTTTTTTAAAAAAGATTTAAAATCGAAGTATATAAATCAAAAAATGTATTTAAATCAAAAAATGATTTAAATCTCACTGATAGGTGACAGCTCTGGTTGGTTTGAGCTGAATTTCTCACCATCTGCAGAGCTTATGACTACTTATGTAAAGGCCTACCGTAGTAACACAAGCGTGCCGATCCAATTTAATTGGTCTATGCACAATTATTATGCATGAATGACTGAAAGTCAGACAAAGAATGTGAAAATAAAGTTAAAGTCTCAATCATAGTTGAAGTCACAGATGAAGTTAAAGTTAACAGTAAAAGAGTTAAAACTGTAGGCTGGTGATAAAGGAAGGCCAACATCTAGGTAATAAATGTTTGTCGAGTTAGGTAAAGTATCCGCTGTAAGCGCTTTTCTTAACCACTAAGGTAAAAACCAGAATATTTCCTAATACACAATTTCTTAGCTAGGCAAAATAAGAAATAAATTTGTAGGAGTACTTCCCAAGTGTTTTTTCAAAAGCTCTAAGAACAAAATTGACGAAAATGGCCTAATGCAAATTCTAAAACTTGAACATTAAAGATAAGTATCTTACTGTAGAACAAGTAAAACCCCGTTGATTACTAAATGGTTGAATAATTCGTTACCTAGGTGGAGGTAGAATAGAGACCAAAGTTTAGCAGAAAAAGCTACTAGAAAAGGTTAACAAAACAGACTGGGGAATATGGAAGTCAGGCAAATAATGCAAATATTGTAAATGTAAATAATGTGTGCTGTGATTAAATAAAAGTGTACAAGGAATAAAGTTTTAATATTTCCTTATCCATATCTATGAATGATATTTATTTTTAATACTAAACGAACGGTTATGATTTTGTTGCTAGTCTCATTAAAAAAAAGACTAAATGAGTATTAATGTTAAATATTTATTATCATAATATGCACTGTACAAACTTAAATATCATATTCCTAAATTCATTTCAAGCATAAAATGTTCTATAAACAAATATCCAATTCTCCATAGTAACCGAGCTACAAGAGTTCAAATATCAAAATATATGTTAACATAGTATGCCATGTGTTCAACTATGTCGAAACACAGCACTGAATATTTGATTCTTTGGAACTTGTCGGTATGGAAAGCATCGCTGATACTCCATACAAGCGGCTTGCGAATATTCATGACAAAACCATTAAAGGTACACTATGTCGGCATATTAATTCAAAAACAGCAAAGGCATATTGCAAATTTTTTATCATGAAAAGGAAACGTAGTTGACACGTGTAGTACTGAGTAGCTAACGTTTATAATCATTGTTGATAAACAACCAAAAGTTTTGAAAATGTGATATTTAAGTTTGTATAGTACGTCTTGCAACATCCTGTATATGTAACTGATCATTTTAGAGATGTAAAAGATGTAATCTGGACAGCTACATCTCAGATAAACAAACGCAGATGTAGTAGATGTGTCCAATGTAAATAAACAAACGCTTGAGATGTAAAAAATAAATCAGATGTGGATAGTTAAACGCAGCAATAGTTGGTAGGTTTCTGACAGTGACAACAAATGCCAGATTAATTTAAATTGATCAAAAGTTAGTGTGATGAAATTTTTTAGATAAAATAGTTAAGCGAAAATTATTGAAGAAATCGAGTTTTTCATTGATTTTTATTCATTATATAATTTCGTGTCTTTTTGCTTATATTGATAGCACTCGTGGTTTTATTACTAAATAAACAGAACATTAAAATTTTAATATCAACAAAATTAAATATAATTAAGAATTTATAATTTTTAAATGTTAAAAGTGTTTTAAAAACTATTTATTAACTGACTGGAAAGTATTGGTGTTCAAATTCGTACAACAGAAAATACTTTTTTATTTTTAAATGGAGGTATATTATTTATATATGGGCCAGAGCCCAATAAAACAATACAATAATATAGAATACATATTACAGTTATTAAATAATAATAGGTAAATTAATTAAAAATATATACATATTAATAATAATTAATAAAAAATCTAAACACAGCTACTAAATTTTGTGGAAGAGATATGTTATGTTAAGTCAATTAGCAGATATTATCACTCTAGGAATAAAAGAGTGAGAAGCATCATTTTAATGCATTGTTTGATTTTAATTTATTCTTGAGGACTTTCCCATACAGCACAAACACATTTCGGAAATATTTCAAAAATGTTACATTGAAACATTTGTAATGTATAAATATTACGAAACATCCCAGAAAAATTTCTGTAATGTGCCTGAAACGTAAAAATGTCTTGTAAATATAATATTTCACAGTAATATTTCTGAAATAAAAATTTGAAATCTTTTAGAAATATTAAATAGTTATATTTGAGAAATGTATTCTAGCTTTTTTTCTAAAATATTATTAGACTAGAAAAAAGACATTTATAAATATACATGTTTATTTAAAATACACAAAACTCAAACATTCTTAAAATAAACAAATAAATAATTATTAACATTATTTCATAAAATATAAAGGCGAATCGCTTCATTTACACAAATTCCTTTAAAGGCACTGATCTGAGACAAATAGTTTTTTTTTAATAAATGCCCCAAGTAAAGAAACATTTACGATTATTACAATCTGATCATCAGGATCAATTAGCAATTTTATTCTAATCTATCTTATCAAGGGATGAAAAACTTCATGAACTGATAGTCTACTCTCTAGTATACCTTAGAGCCTAAATCACTTAACTGCACTATACTTTGCTTTACCATCACTGAACTAACTCAAAAGACTTGGTTTTCTTGAGTCTTCTTATTAGATTGGCATTGTTGAGGAGTTGGGTAATCTCGAGGTTTCCATGTTGGAGCAGTCGTTGTTGGTGACTACTGGCAAATTTTTGTATTGTATTTTCAAAAGTCTCAACTTTAAGGTCCCTATGAAGATCAATATTGTGGCAGTACAAAGGGGGAATCAACGATGTTCCTTAATACTTTATTCTGGAATCGTTGAATAATTTTAATGGCACATCCCCAAAAGCTAGCGAATCGCTTCATTTTCACCAATTCCTTTAAATGCACTAATCTGAAACAAATTAGAGGAAATTAAAAAGGTCTATTAATATTGTTTTAAATTAAATATAATAAAACAAACAATACTCATGCATACACAAAACATGAAGCTCTACTTTTCAATCAGCTGTAGACATAATAAATAAAACTGGTGGAAGGACAGCAAATGTAGGTTATATTTAAATAGAAATAAGAAAATAAAATGACAAACGAAATGGTGTACGATTAATGTACTTCTCAAGAAAATGCTTGGAATATATACAGCTGAATTTAGAAGGTTCCCAATTATGCCTGTTAACAGACTTTCCACGCGCTACGTTGTTCAGGATTTTCAAGAAATCTATAGATATTATTTCGTATGAAATAGTTATTTATGCAACAAGTGTGTAAAGTTACCCTTTTTTGACGAATGTGAATGTTGTCGCACGAGCCGTAGGCGAGTGCAACAATGAAAAAAAGTAAAATGTGCCAAAAATTGTACACAGCAACAAAAATAAATTTATTGGAACTTTACAAATTTATAATTCTTACAGAACAAAATGACTAACAAATGAAGAAATATTTAAAAAAATAGGTTTTTAACTCTTATGAATATTATTATTGAATGTGCAATTATTGCAATTACCAAAACTTAAGGTTTTGGCCTTTTCCAGCACAGAGTTTGAAAAATGTTGTGATATTACTTCTGTAACCCTATTTTGAGCTTCGAGTGGTATGGATTTGGCCTTTTCAAGTAAAGAGGTTGAAATATTTTGTGTAACTCTAGTTTTACTGTCGAGTGGTTCCACTAATTCTTCATTAGAGTTGTCAACGGTAAAATTGTAGCTTTGTTTGGAAGTGGATGGCATACTGTCATCCATCAAAATTTTATTAGAAATTTAGTTTTTTTGTGTTATTGTGCTGTCTGCGTAGCCTTCTGCAACAGCAGATTATTTCCATCCTCCATGTTTTTTGACCGTTAGAAGGTCTCCTCCAGAATTTGCCAGCATAGTGGCTGAAGACCTAAAGCAGTGTCCTGTAGAAGCCGTTGGATTGGGCAAGTTTAGATACGTTGCTATAACACTTGGGATTTTACCAAAAGTATTTATCCCTGCAGGCTGCTTAGAATATTTTCCATTTGCGAATTTTAAAAAAAATCTGTTACAATTTATATTTGATGGTCTTAATGAGGTATATTTTTTTATGAAAGATAAATAATCAACTGCAGAATTATTTGGATTTAAAATCGTAAAAATGCGTTCTATTCCATTTTTGGTTTCTGATACTTTGACAATATACACTGCTTGTTTATCTTCCACATCGTTAATTGTCATTTTACATAATTCTTCCCGGCGACAAGCTCTCGCAATTCCAATTATAAAAGCTACCTAAAAAATAACATATTGTAATGTTACAAATAATTTATTAAACATTAGGAAATATCTTGACGATGCGCATGTAAAACTCCAAATAAATGCTATTGTAAAAAATATAAAAGTTTTAGGTTTAATGTGCTGCCTAACAACCCCGGTGGCCTGTTAGGACAGCAACCTCCCAACTGATTTTGTTAGGCAACACACCATACGAACACATATCTCGTTGCAAAACTTTACAGAATATTTTAATTTTATACTGAGCATTCAAGCATTTACTGAGGCATTTACTTACTTTGATCATTAAAAACTTGGAATCTGGAGCTTTCAACAGAAAATTAATTAGATCTTCTCGTTCAAAAATTTTGGATTTTTTTGGTTTATAACCTTTATTTTTTTATTTGAGAACTTGTTGAATTTCGAAATATCAACGTTGTTTCTATATTTTAAGGTGCTTTTAAGCATATAATAAATCGACCATAGGGTAGAAGCTTTGCAATTCTTCAATTCATCAGAGAAATATGCTAAAATAACGTTTTCCGAATATTTTGTCACCTTATTCTTCCTACACCATTCTATAAATGCATTGTATTTTTGCTGATAAATATATGCAGATTTTTCTGGCAATAAATTTTCAGTGGCCTTTTGTGCACTGCATAAGATATCTGGGGGAGTATTATCAAATTCGCTATCGCTAGATAAATTTGAATCCATATCGATTATGACAGATATAATAAACTGCAAATAAAATTTGAATTTAAGTAAACAAACATTAAAAAGTAAAACTTTTTACCTTCTCAAACTTGATTGAGTTTAAAAAAATGCTAAATTGGCTTTAGAATCTAATCTTGAACTTAAGTATACTTTTGTCGTGTTCTGTTATAAGGTAGGTACTAATTAAAAGTTTAGAGATTAACAGTTCTTCTAATCCACACAGCCACGGCCAACTTACTTTTACCAAAATCGACATCCACTGTATGTTTACTTTTAATTAAGTCGATGACATTTAGAGAAAATTATAATTAAAATAAACTGTTGATAATTTGTTGAACACTAAATAGATATAAGCAAAAATAATTTATTTATTTGTCTTAGAAGGAGATAGCAAAAAAATGTTATTATAAAATAAAACGTTATATTTTGTTGTTATGTACAAATTTTGTCAAATTTTATTTTTTTTAACTAGTGCGTAAAGAGTTTTCTGAAAAAAGTACAACTTTACACACTTCGTGGAGTGCGTAAAGTACGTACTTTACGCACGGTAGTAGAAAAAAGTATTTTCCGATATAGGTAAGCCCAAAAGTTGGTAGAGGATATTTTTTTGCAATTTTAAAAGCATACTTTTACACATTTTATACAAACCTGTCATAATACTGTCCTGTATAATATTTATAATTTTGATACTAACCTAAGAAACGTTATTTCAGTCGATTTTTTACAAAAACGACTATTGCTAGACCAGGAACGTATAACACAAGAAGGCACTATAACTTTATAGGTTTGTAACACTCAAAATTTGCTCAAATATAAATTAAATTCAAATTTATTAACACAAATTACACTAAAAATATAACCTATAAAATTTGACAATTTGCACTCACAGTAATGGCGGACCAGTGCCACTTTCCGCTTGCGCATGTCGTATCCCTAGGTTGCCAGATCAATGACCATTTACAAATGTCATTTGTTATTCTTCTTCTTCTTCTTCAATCGCTCCAAGTTGCGATAAAGTTGAATCTATATGGGATTTTTTTTTAATATTACGATTGAAAAAAGTATCCTAGTGCAATCAAATACAACAATTTTCTGGAATATTTGATTGGAAGTACCTACAAAAGACTGCTCGTTCGTTTTGCAGAACCTCGCTCCGCTCCTCCCGCAAATATTTACTCTTTACAAAAAATAAGGCATTTCGTAACTGGTTACATAAATAGCTAGTATGTAACATTTTACCAAATGCCGTTTTATGTTGCGGGACCTCGCACTGCTCGTCCCACAAATATTCACTCTTTACATAAAATAAGAAATAAATATCTATTATAATCGGTGTATATATAAATCTTGTATTTCATAGAACCATTATCTATCGGTTCTATAAAGATTGTAAGTGAATCGGATTTTGTTTATAATAAATTAGTTTTACTTAGGACTGTTATATAGTTTAATTAATATTATTTTTTAGTTTATAACAATTTTTGAGCAAAATTTCTATACTACCTATTTTTCACATTATATTAGTTACTAATTTTAATGTTATATACTTCCATTTAACTCTGCAAATTTAAATATTTATTTAATTAACAACATTTTGTAAAAAGAGACTGCTTTAATGGTGACACGTTCTTCAAAATTGCCATTTTTAAATCGAAAATGCCAATCTAAAATTACGCGAGTATTTTTTAACAAGATATTTGAGAAATAAAGTAAACAAGGATAAAAACACTACCGAGATTTCGATTTAGGCTAAGGTATTTTTTAATTAAAATCCTTTTGTTGTTTTATATTATCTCGAAGCTTATTAAAATTTTTAAAGGAAATCACAATGAATTTGGTAATTAATAATTAGATTTGTTCGATGAAAAAACTTTAGGAACGAACGTCAATTCAATGTAGAAACTTTGAAAACTTCATTTTCATTAAAATCACAAAGTTTTTTTTTTATGTTGAAGTAGCTTAGGGTTCCGGATATTCTAATTAAAATGTCTTTACTGGTATTGCAACTAGATTTTCCTGTTTAAATATCGATAAAATTTTCATTATTACAGTGTTTTAAACGAGCATGCTAATGAAGATGGGTGATCACTCTCTAGCACAGTGGTCGCCAACCTGTCGATCGCGAGCTACCGGTAGCTCGCGGAGGCAATTCTGGTAGCTCTCACAACTATTTTAATTTAAAAAATACAAACTGCAAAAATCAGAGAAGCTTCCGAAAATTCCACAAAAAAATCTAATTGTCATAATGTTAAACATAAACAGCGGCAACGTTACGGTGAGCGATCTGCCGCTGACGCCATCAAGCTAGAATCGGCTAGAACCGACCAGCCGAACCAGCGCGTTAGTGTTCGAGAACGATCAGGATTGCTTTGAACGGGATAAATACGCACGGCGCGGCGACATTGCGCTTAGTTTAAAACTGAACGCGTAACCAACGTCCAGCGGTTGGGTTTGTAGAGAACAACAAAAAATAATATTATGGCAAGCAGTTGTAAGAAGGTAAAGACATACCACTTTTTTTCGGAATGGGAAGAACAATACTTTTTTACAGAAGTTAAAGATAAAAATGTGTGTTTGTTATGTAATATTTCGGTCTCCGTTGCCAAAAAAAGGAAATATTGAGAGACATCATAAAACTGTACATTCTAATTTTGAAAAATCATTCCCACTACATTCTGCCGCCAGAAACGAGAAACTGAAACAGTTAAAAAAGCAGTTAATTGGACAACAATCAATATTTTTGAGAACAGTCGACAAAAATAAGGCTGCAACTGAAGCATCGTACCGTGTGTCCCAGATAATTGCACAAAAAAAGAAACCTTATGAAGACGGGGAAATGATAAAACAGGGGTTTTTAGAAGCTGCTAATTCGTTATTTGTCAACTTTATAAATAAAGACGAGATAGTTTCAGCTATAAAATCTATGCAACTTTCTGCTAATACAGTGATGAGACGTGTAGAAGTAATGAGCAATGATATTTTTTTAGAGTTAAGAACTGACTTAGATAACTGTGTTTATTTTTCACTTCAACTGGATGAATCAACAGATGTCGTTGACACTGCCCAGATGGCCGTGTTCGTCAGGATGGTTTTTAGTGATTTTAAGATTAAAGAAGATCTTTTGAAGTTTATTCCACTGAAAGGACACACTACTGGACAGGAGTGGTTTTCTCATTTAAAAAATATTATTTTTTCCGAGAAAATTCCAATATAGAAAATGGTAGGCTTGACAACCGATGGCGCTCCAGCTATGGTGGGTTGTGAGAAGAGTCTGGTGGCGTTATGTCGTAAAGATGAAACTTTTCCGCAATTTCTCTGTTACCACTGCATTATCCATCAGCGAGCATTATGTGGAAATTTCCTGAAACTAAACAACGTTATGAAACTGGTGCTAAAAATTGTGAACAAGATTAGAGCTCAAGCGTTACGAAGGAGATTATTCAAAACCTTGGCCGATGAAGTTGACTGTCAATACGGGGACCTACTGCTTCACTCTGAAGTCCGATGGTTAAGTATAGGACGGGTGCTGAAACGTTTTAATGATTTCCTATCTGGCATAGTTCAATTTTTTAAACAACGCGATAAACCGAATCCGGAACTAGAAAATTCAATCTGGTTTAGAGATTTTGGTTTTCTCGTCGACATTACAGAGAAATTAAACGAACTTAATTTGCAGCTTCAGGGGAGAGACAAAGAACTAGCGGAAATGATTTCTGATATAAAAGCATTTATCAAAAAGCTGGAGTTTTGGGAACAAAACCTAATTAACAGCGATGCCAAGCATTTTCCTATTCTTTCAGAAAAAATATCTCAAAATCCATTAAAACCCTATGACAGCAAATATCATGTAGAAATAGTTTCTACCCTGAAGAATAACTTCAAAAATCATTTTAAGGATTTCAACGAAATGGCTTTAGTAGCGCAGTTTGTTGTTTCACCCTTTATGGAAATTGATATCCAACAGTTTGCAACTTGTGTTATGCAGAACTTTGGCGAAGACATCGTTGCAACAGAAATGGAAGTAATTGAGTTTCAAAATGATTTAGCCTTAAAATCGTTAGTCTCAAGTACCAAATGTATCTGGCCTATTGTAAGTAAAGACAAATGTTCAGTTCTATGCTGTGTTGCCTTGAAAGTGAAAGCATTATTCAGTTCAACCTATTTGTGTGAATCTTCTTTTTCCAATATGAAGTTTATTAAGAACAAATATCGCAATCGACTTACAGATGAACATTTGGATAATTGTATTCGAATGACTATATCAAATTATACTGCAAACATTAAAAAAATTATCGAGTCTGAGTGTCAGCCTTCTCATTAAACGTGCTTTTTTATTTTTCAATGTTTATGTTCATGATAGCGCGTTATTTTTTTCTTGTTATTATTAAATATTTTTAAATCTTACGTGACATGCCGTTGTGGCTGGATAAAAGTTTGTATTTATTTTTCAAACACCTTCGTTTGGTAGGTAGGAATGTAGCTATTAACAAGTACGTACTAGTAATATTAGTTATTTTGATATTAGTTTATTATTAGTACCTATGTATTATGTATTACAAGTTAAATAGTAAATTAAATACATATAATGATAAATTAACTGTGGATTATTTCATTTACGTTGCGTTACGTGGCTTCCGTGTGGGTAGCTCGCTGTTTATTCCAAAATTTACAAAGTAGCTCAACACATTGAGAGGTTGCGACCACTGCTCTAGCATATAATGTTTTTTTTATTTATTTATTTTTATTTATTTATTTAACAGAAAACAATCAGGTTTTATAACCTCATTACATGTTCTCCTAAGAAAAATGAAACTACAACTAAATGCATTTACCAAGGCTCCCAATTAAGTTAATATAAAAGAAGAAAGAAATAAAAAATATATACGAGTATAAGTACAAAAACAAAAATAATTTACGAAACTTATAACTACTTGCATCTACCAATGCTCCATTAGAATTAAAAATAGTATATAAATAAGATTGTTAAAATAAAAAATATTTATTGAATTAATCAAAATCTGGAAAATCTTAAAATAATCAATATAAATTAGGTAAGCATGTTTCACAATGAATCTTTTTTTATATAAATAATATTTAAATCTCTATGCAAATTCTGATTTTAACAGGTGGGATTTGAAAGTTTTAAGTGATGTATTAAATATATCCAGATTTAAAGATGTATTGTGGTTATTATATATGCAGCAGATATTATCCAATAGCAGCATGTGTTTTGGTATAAAGAAAAGTTTGTTTTTAGGCCGAACGACATGACTTGGGTTATAAAATTTAATTTCAGATAGTAAAAATTCACAATTTATTTTATTATTTAGCAGTTTATACAAAAACAATAACTTGTTCACAGGGCTTAGCATATTTACAGGACAAGGGTTAAAAAAACAAAAAAATATTGTACAATAATAAGTACTCTCCCTCTACACAGTCTCCTGTAATAAAGCCAATGTTCCCATTTTCATTTAGACCTAATCAGTCTTTACCTCCCAATCCAAATAAACCGAATTATATAATACTAGTGAAACTAAAAAAAAAATATAACAAAAAATATGTCAAGCTTTATATTCGTTCAGTCGATGATATAGGCACTCAATTCATACGCAATTAATGATTAAGAGAATAGAAAAGGTATTGGAAGGTACTATTATTAGTAATTAAATGTATAGTACATTACAACAACATACTTTAAATATAATGCAGTGAAATGCTCGTTCTGCTGAAGCAAACAAAAATAGTTTAAGGTGGGAGTTTAATTGCTTTTAATTTTAGTTCCAAATTAATTGGAAACCCGAGAAAACCGATATTTATTAACTGGCACCAGAAGATGGAACAGTATTTCCGAAACATATGTAGTACCCGTAGGTATTTAAACTTCATAAAAACAATAAACACAACCAAATAAACTTTTTTTTATATAAAATTCTACTACGGTAAGAAAATTATCCTTAATCAAACAATAGAATAGCTATTTGTGTACCAAGGCCATAGAGTTGATATTTTCTGGCTGAATCAGAAGTTTGCTGCCGAGATCAAGTAACTTCTGGTTAGGTCAAAAAAGATTAAACGGTCGAGGTGTACACAAAATTTTTTATGCGACTATCTCATCAAGTTAAGCCAATATTTTTTTCACATTCTTGTTTTTAAAAAGAGGCTTAAATGCAAGAATTGTTTCAAATTTTTATTAATCGAATAAATTAAATTTGTATAACATTACTAACGATAAGTATAATAAACCTATGCTGCCGTAAAATAAATGCGGCCAAAAAAGTGACACTTTAAAGATGTTATTTTTCTTGACAGTCTCCTAAAAAGTTTTTTTTTTTTTAATTTTCATAGTTTTTCCAAGACAAAATGTGTTAGGTTTGATCGAGATTCGATCATGCGTCACGAAACACAAATTGCTTAATTTTGAGTTGTTTGACGTCACGTTTGCAGGGGTTATAAACTAAATCCTTGTAGATAACACTTCCTGATGGACCTGCCACTCACCTTATAAAATTTCAGCCGGAGGTACCATTGTACCACCTATCGGGCGCAACATTTAATATTAGTTTTTTTAATTTGTTCATGTTTGTTGAAATTTATAAGCATGTATTGTTAACTTTTTAATTTAATAAAATATATTTTCTGTATGTGTACCTTTGATTTCATATCCCTAATATATTTAGGCTAAATACTAACAAATATAAATTACTAGATTCAAAATCATCAATTAACAGATGAAAATAAATTTTAACATTTACAAATAATATGTTTAATAATATACATAAAACATTTGATAACTAAAACAAAAAGATTTCTTGGAAATCGAATAGTATTTTATAAAACAATTAAAGTATAATATTAAACATACACAAGGTTTCTTAAACTATATTGTTCTTAACTGTTAACAAACAAATTTTAACATTTACAATTAATATTTTTAATAATAAAATGTAAAATTTGATGACTAAGATACAAAAATGTCTTGGAAATATAGAATACTGCTTTATTAAATAATGAAATATAATACAAAACATAGGTTTATTAACTGTTAACAATCACATTTTAACATTTACAAATAACGTTTTATAGTAAAAGTTCACATTTGATAACTATGATACAAATGTTGTATTGAACAATTAAAATATAACGGTAAAACATATATTTGTTAACATTTAACATATTTGATTTATGTTAATAAATCTATTTTAATTTTAAACCAGTAAATAAGTTTAATATTAATACATCGGTGTTTATTTTTAACTGATGAGCTTTTAACTTATGACGTAGTTATAGTGAACTTACGTAAGTTCGACCATATCCAAACCTACCATATGTTAAATATTAATAAAGTTTCTCTCAGTGTTGTAATCGATTTTTTGAAATTTTTGTTCATTTGCCAATTTAGTTTTTTCATTATTTAAAAGAAAATTTGTATCCACAAAAGAAGTAAAATGGTCTGTCATGTCGGTTTGAAATATTACAGGTGAAATTGAAATTTTGTTTTTCATGCATTTTTCTATTCTAATAAAAATAAGGAATCTTTGGTAACTCGAGTGGATTAATTTGTATAAGACAAAAATCAGTTTGAGCCTAATATATTTAAGTACCTGTTTGTATAGTTACTTTCAGTATTTAATAAATTGATGTTCATATCCACCAAATAAATTTCGATACTTTGTTTATCCATTTGAGACAAATATATTTCTAAATCATTTATAAAATATATTTTGTTGATAGCATTCTTATATTCGCATATTTTATCATTTTCATTATTGAATTTTTAAAGAATCGCGACTGATATTTTTTTGTCTCGTTAATTTCATGTTGTAGGTTTTCTTGGTGAAATTAGAATTAAATTAGTTTGAGATATTTGCTATTCTAATTGTGGACTAAAGAAATTTAAAATTACCCATTATTAAAATACATTTAATTTCAATTGTTCCTCACAACCCCACACATTTTTAAAAATTCCAACATTCCTCGACTTCCAAAAATAGGGCTGTATTTGATTATCGAGGAAATTTTGAAAATGTTTTAATAGATATATATTGACAAAATTACCAATTTCATCAATAGCCTACATTACTGTTGGAGCCACCCTGTAACTGCTGACAACAAAATGTGGCATTGAGTATTTTTATCGCTGGGAAGCGGGTAAATATACCAAAAAAGAAACAGGCCACTCGTCGAGCTTTCTGGTGGGATTTTATATGAGTTATTTTCGTGTTTTTGACAAAGCAGAACCATTATCTTTTCAGGCAAATATATTTTCATCCTTTGCCTGGACGAATTGTGCAGTAAACTTCTCTAAGATCGAAGCTCCAAGGATATAAACGACAGGACTCTGCGAGGATTTTCCATTCGGTGCATTTATGATTGTGAGTTGCGCTGTTTTGCGTCGTTAAACCGTCAAAATTTATGGAAAATTGTTGAATAAATTCGGTTCGAATAGAACAGTAGACGTTATTGGGATCGGTGTATGGAATCTGTTTCTGATAACCGGAAATTTTTACTGCTGTTTCATATAAGAATAAAATATGTGATTATTTACTGGCTAAATTATAGTTATAGACGTACCGGTATTCTTGAGCAGTATACATCATGTACAAGTTTATTGCACAAGTATACTGCAACGTGTGTTTGGTAATATTTTCACAAGCACGTTAACTGTACAAGCGACATAAGATTTGTGTTAACTCTATATGTTTTACATGTGCATGTCAGATTTGAACAAGTGCAATTGAGCGTGTATATGTGAGACTTGTATAAGCTTGAAATATTTGAGATTTGGTCATCCGTAGATTAGTACGATAGTGATGTTTTTTGAAACACAACAAAAATATTATATTAACAACGTAATGATAGGAGGACAGTTTCCAGGAGCAAACATGACGGGCGCTCCTCCGCCAAAAAACACTTTTACATTAAAGGCAGTTAAAAAAAATAAAAAAAAAAGTGATTCAGGCCAATCGTTCTAAAAATGAACCAGAAATTACGCTAAATCGCGAGAAACTTATATTTTTAAAGACAAACAACAAAAATTTCAACTTTTTAACAAATTTAATTTTTTGACTCTTAAGCATCATTCTATAACAAATATCTTAACTATTTTCTAAATAACTTTTTTTTAAAAAGATTACCAATTTTAAACAGGACCAAAGATTAACATAGTTTTCATTCCGATACTAATTCTATTAAAACAATAATACCAGTGAATATGGCAACGATGCTAGTCTATGAAGCCCGTGGTTAAAAGGGTAGCTGCTGTTTAGTTAAATTTGTTAATTCTTATGTCGAAAAAGAGGTAGTTGTTTTTGAAGAGGTGCGAAATTATTCTGATCGTCTTAGTTTGTTGTTGAAGCGTTGTTAGGTTTTTGTTTAATTTAGTTTTTAGTTAATTTATGAAATGAAAAATTCTGGAAGGCAAAAATGCTACCACAGCTGTCAAATTTCTATTTTAATTGTTTGCTGCCAGAGTTAGTAAATCCTAGAGAAATATGACATGTGCCAATTAGGGAAAAGAGATTGTCAAGAATGTTGCCCGCTTAAGAAAATGAGTAATATACAAGGTGTTTCTAAATACATGCGACAAAATTCAGGAGGTGATTGCTCGTATGAAAGTAACATGGGTCTTTCCTATAACAAAATTGCCTCAGCCCACCCCTTTTCGAGATATCACCCTTAAAAGGTGGTGACTAAAATTGAGTTTTTATTTTTTTTTCTAAAATTTCAGTCAAGCTAGAGACTTGAAATTCTGTAATCGCAAAGGACTAACCACGGGTATTTTTTCAATATTCCTGTTACATTATAGGGGGATGAAATTAGCAACACTTACTTTATTTCATATCAAAACTTTTTTTCGAGATGAACTTTTATGAAATAAAATTATGACTTGAAATCCTTGTTTTATTTAATTTTTTTTTATTCTTGAATTTTTTTCCCAAAACCAATAGCTTCAAAAAAAAATAAACACCCTCATTTTTTTTTAATAAATTGAGTGGAAAACAGTATTTGTTTTTCTATGAAGCTATTGGTTTTGGGAAAAAAATTTAAAAATAATTTTTTTTTTTTTAATAAAACATAAAACTTCATCTCGAAAAAAAGTTTTGATATGAAATAAAGTAAGGGTTGCTAATTTCACCCCCTATAATGTAACAGGAATATTGAAAAAATACCCGTGGTTAGTCCTTTGCGAGTGCACCAAAATTACAGAATTTCAAGTTTCTAGCTTTACTGAAATTTTAGAAAAAAAAATAGAAACTTAATTTTAGTCACCACCTCTTAAGGGTGATATCTCGGAAAGGGGTGAGCTGAGTAAATTTTGTTATAGAAGAGACCCATCTTAATTTCATACGAGCAATCACCTCCTGAAATTTGTCGCATGAATTTTTAAACACCGTGTATGTTGGTATATTAAGGTGAATGCAGCAGCCTTTATAATTTTCGGACAAGGATATTTCAAAAAGCAATTTTGTTAAAAAATTTAAATTTTGGCAAAATAAATTAGGTAATATTAACTATATTTTAAAGTTTTAATTCCTTTCAGTTTCCGAGAAAAAAAATCAAATATGATAATGAAAATAAATGCATTTCTCAACAGCACTATTCTTAATATAATCCCGAAATTTAAACTCTTAATGTCTTGGTAATTATTTTTTAAAATTTACCAAAATTAATGGCTAAAACGCCTCGTTAAGTGCTGCCTTCTGGTGTAACGCGCTTGTAACTATCGTATCGTACACTCGTTTCTTGCAACAATTTACACCACAAGATAGCACTTAACGAGGCGTTTTAGCCACTAATTTTGGCGAATTTTAAGAAATCATTAACAATACATTGGGAGCTTAAATTTGTGGATTATATTAAGAATAGTACTGTCGAGAAATGTATTTATTTTCATTATGATATTTCAAAATTAAAGCCATTTTACTTTTTTCGGAAACTGGAAGGAATTAAAACATTAAAATATATGCATAATTAGCTTCAATTCATGAGATGCAAAGCATCATAATTGCCGCGTCACAAAAACCACCTGCTGCCAAGAGAAAATTTTGATTCAACAGTATTGTATATTTTGTGTTGTAAAAGAGAAAAAATTAACATCTCGTGTTTTAATAGTTTTAATTTTATAATCTATGTGAAAAAAAAAATTTATACAGACATTAAAAAATTGTTATATTAATATACTTATTTAATTGTACTTATATTTGTTGTTCCTTTAATACAATAAATACAATTTACCTATGTCCAATTCATCACTTTCCGTATCCATATACCTAGGGTCCGATTACAATTAGAAGAACACCGCTATGTCATAACTATTATTTCGAATTTCCAATATACAGGGTGTCCCGAAATTAGAAGGTCATATTTTAACAGCGTAATCTACATCCTACAAGTATTAGAAATTAAAAATTAAAAAAAAACCGAATTCAAAAACGTTCAGATGCCGTCACTACATTGAAAGGGATCGTATTTAATTCCGTCCCCGTTGAATGGCAATATAAAGCGTTCACCTGTTCTATCGCTTTTGATCGCGGAAAATTCCAGGAACCAAAGTCGTGCATGCGTTGGAACAGAAGCAGAGAATCATCGTCATAGGAACGGGAATTAATTATTGAATGTCAGGTGATTGAACGTGGAGAGAATGGAATGTCCGTGATTGTTAAAAAGGTGTAGGTTTTTGTTAGTTTTATTTGTGATAAAAATGTAAGTGCCTTTTTAAATCAATTATTATGTTTCAATTACTTTTATATTATTTAACTAGTTGATGGTTCACTATTTTAGATTTGAATTTCACTGCTATAAATAATTTCATGCTTTTTCTTGACAGCGTTTTTTGTATCTGTCATAAAAAATTGCTTGCATTCCAATAACGAGTTTATTTGATTTTATTACTTATTTTACTATCTAAATCAGTGAAAAATAGCATCCTTTTAGTATTTTAATTTAAATATTTTTGAAGTTTATTGATATTTTGTAGTTATACCAAGGAAAATTTGCTATAAATTTTATTTGACATTGAGATAATTTTTTTTAGTCATTTTTAAAGTTCGGCAAGGGAAAAGTAATATTATATTAGTAAATTATGTGTTTTTCTAACATCAGATATTCACAGCATTGGCAGATCTAAGTTAAAAGTATAAAATGCCTTGTTGATTGATACTAACATTTTCGCCCGTGGCTGGGACAACATCGGGATAGGTGTCTCGGTAACTAACCGTATTTTGTCACCAGAATATTCAACTCTAGGTGGGTAGTAAAGCTGTAGAGCTTCCCCATTACCTTGTCCCTGATAATCCTTCTTCAGTTTTGCATCGAGTGTGTTTGAACCTAGTAATGCTCAATGTTTGTTATCTGATGAGTTATTGTTCTTAAAATATTTATTTTATTTTTGCCTTGCAGTATTAAATATTGTTTTTTTATATAATGTATTGAATATTATTTCATATGTTTTCCTGTGTTTAACTCAAATTGACTATTATTTCATATATTTTTCTGTGTTTAACTAAATCATCAAGTAATTAAATGTGTTTTTATATATATATATATATATATATATATATATATATATATATATATATATATATATATATATATACATATACTTAATTTGTCATTTGTATCCAAATTGACGTTTGACTGGTTTTATTGTATTTATTATAACATTGGGGTTTTCTTGCTGGTTCTTTCCCCTCATATGATAGACTAAATATTTTTTATTGCACTGAACCAGACCTATATTTAATCTTTATAAATATATTTTATATACCTATAAATTTTTACTTTCTGATTCTCTCATCTATAATATTTTCAATAAAGATTAAATATAAATTAATAGTTATTTTCTTTTAACCTTTACCACTCCCTCAGTAACACGTAAGTAGCCAATAGATAACGAATCTTTCAATCTGTCACTCGTGGTGTCCTAATCACTTAATAGTCGATCACGCCGCCACTTTATTTATCACACTTTTATATAAGAGAAAGAGATATTAGTTAAGTTATCTCTCTTTATTTCAGTTGGTTACACTACAACATCATAATCAAATTTAGATGGGACCACCCCTAAAGTACCCCCTTACTAACAAAAAAGAATCATATAAATCGGACAAGGTGAGAAAGCATTATCGCTAAACATACATAAAAAATGAAGAGTTTGAGGATTTTCTCATGGGCCCAATTATTAGATTTTGACCAAATTTATATAGGACCACCCCTGAAGTACCTACCGCCTTTCTACCAAAAAAAAAGAAACATTGAAATCGGACACCGTGTTAAAGAATTATCGCTGAACATATATAAAAAAAAATAATAAAAAAAAATAAGGCGAATTGAGAACCTCCTCCTTTTTTGAAGTCGGTTAAAAATAGGAATAAAAGTTTATATAAACATAGGTCCGAAAACGTTTCGTTTTCGAGATACAGGGTGTTACAAGTGAAGTCCAGATGGCACATTTTTGTAAATATTTTCTAAAATTTCTTTAGTGACCGGTTTACCAAAGTTAAATTCTACAGACCTACTTATTATTGTTTACACTTTCGAATAAGGTAACATGCTTTTCTCTTGAAAATGGGGCGTCCTAGCGAGATGCAACAAATGCAGCTTTATTATACAGAAAATATTGGTTTTCCAAATTTTATAGTCAAAAATGTTAAAAACTATAAACAAAAAAAACTTAGAGCAATTTTACCCTAAGCTCCCCCTAATTTACCCACCTAAGAAGATGATCAAAAACTGGGGTTTTGTCCAATAAATGAAGCGTTAAAAGGTAAGTATTTGTACCAAATTTTACCTAATTATCTTTAAACGTTTAGAAAATATTTACAAAAGTGTAGTATCAGGACTTCACCTTTAACACCCTGTATCTCGGAAAAGAAACGTTTTCGGATCTATGTTTATATGAACTTTTACTACTATTTTAGGATGAAGATTACGATGTTAAAATATGACCGTCTAATTTCGGGACACCCTGTATATCATCTATAACTATCAATAAATAAAAAATATTTGAGATATTTGGTTTAAAAATAGTATTCCTACATTCGTATATTAACAAGCCACTAACCCCCAGTAGGCGGCGATAGCCAACGAATTATACCTGAATTGTAATCAGACCCTTCAGGGTACGACACGCAACATTGCCAAATTTATGTAGCGAACAAGGTTCCAAATACTTTAAAGGGAGGTGGTGAGATTCGTGCGGTGTGACGTCAGAAGGGACTGGATTGCTCTTAAACTAAAGTGATTGCTTTAAAATGCAGTCTTAAGTTTTTACAAATTATAAGAGAAAAATATTTCAACTAGCAAAACTATAAAATTATAAAAACTTTTTAGGTATAAAACCGTCCTTATTTAAAATTATAAATAAGAAAATAATATGGTAATTTATGAAATTATACGTAAGAAAATTATTGTGACAATATAATTTTTCAACTAGAGCCTACAAAATGAAGATGTCGTATTATGCCATTATACATTAAACGCTTTAATTTTTATGTACTAAAAGTATCACACAAATTTCGATCCAGCTTAAAGCCCCAGGATCAATGTTTGGGATGATACTTTGTAGAATTCGCTAGCTAAGGTGGCCACCGCGCGAATTCCGTTGTATTGATCTATTATTATGTTTTGTATTGATTTTATTCTCTTTAATAAATATTAATTTAATTATAAATATTAAATGTTATTTTAAATGAAAATGCATTGTCATGACATTAATATATATACATAACGTTGTACATAGCCATACATTGTATTATTATTAGAAATTATTGCCTATCGTCTGAGTCGGATGAAGCAGCGCGACATAATCTGATCGTAAATACTGACCATAGAAAATTAATAAAGAAGATAGTCGGATCCCGTGTTAATTTTTGGAAACATATAGTGCTGCGAATTACTATGGAATGACTTTTTTTTAACTACACTGGCTGATTGACTTAGAGGCTGAATAAGAAAGAGAAGAATAAAAAAAGAAGCTTTATGCCAACCGCGGTTCATTCAAATATAATATTATTTATTTATATTTATTGGCATTTATTACTCTAAAAAAAAACTAATATTTACATCAAAATAATGTATTTAACATAAATATTAGTTTTTTTTTTTTCGTAATAAAACCTCAAAAAATATAAACACAAAATATTTATATTAAAATAAAATATTTGAAACATATATTTTAATAAGAAATGAATCGAGAGTATTTAAAGTGTGTAAATTGAGTTTTATTAATAAAACTCTTTAAAAAATAGTCTAAGCGCTTTCAGTCTATTAGGCCATCATCAGAGACTCTACAAAAGAGAGAAAAAACGGAGCTGTAACAATATAATCAACTCGTACCATTACTAAACAATGAATAAAAATACCTTGAACACTTACTCGTCAAAAACTATAGAAGAAGCATGAAAAATTGAACTAAATTAAAAAGGACAGCAACAGACCGGTCCCCAGTCTCCACCATAGCTTGCAGCTTGTATAATAGGGACCGTGCGTCATGACTTTAACGCTAACTGGTGACAAAAATGTGAACTTTTTGGGGGGTATTTATTAATGTTTTATACGGCATTTATTGTTTAATAATTATTAATAAAATGAAGTCGAATTATTTTCGTAATATCAATATCGAAAAAACTTGTTGCATCCGTGGATGTACAAACACATCACTTTAGAAACCTGGATTTCATTCGATAGTAAAGAAATTTTATAAATTTCCACAGAGCACAATTATGCCTCACACCCAATGATATACATAATTACAAAGATTGCTTATCCATATGTAAATCAGACGACGAAAAGCGTATTTCACTGGGCAAATTTTTCTTTTTATCTAGCTTGTATCAATTTTGAGCACTTAGTTGTAAAGAAATCATTTACAGAACCGGTTTAGAAATTAGAATCTTTAGTGTTTTCTTGTCATTAAGATTTTAACATATTTAAATGAACATTTTATATAAATATAATTTTACAGATAATGGTTTATTCTGTTGATTAAAACTAATGTAGAATGTTATGAAATAAGAATGTCCAATTTGACAAAAATATCACGGCCCTCTTTACAATTTATTAACTATTTCTCATTTATTATTAAAATAAACAAATCATAAATAATACATTGCAATTACTGTCAAAAGAGATTGTAACAAACTTTAAAATATTAAAAATCCAGTGATTTTTTGTAAATTTTTTTAGTGACATTACCATTAAACATTATTCAGAATAATAGATAAGTGTCCAATTACAACTCTTACCAAAGTTGTTTATACCTTATATCAAAATTGTTTACATTACCTCTTCAAAATTGTATTACATATTGCAATTATGTATTTTATGTAGAATTGTTTCTGAAATAGTAGTCTAAAATTATTTATATCCATCTGTTATAAAAATTGTTTAGATCTCTTAATATTATTTAACTACATGAAAACTCAACTTTCCAAATACATACTGACATGTCTTGAAGTAAAACTTTAATTATTATCTTTTTCTAAAGATTAAAATGCTGAAATTTTATTTTAAAACACATTTGGGCTAGAACGGCTCTATTTAGTGAGCACTAGGAAAGGCACATTGCAACCCGCTTTTCATAATTTTATAGTTGGGTGAGCAATCTATAATATATGTATCATTGAACATCTTATAAACGCCAGTGGATGAATGACATTTCGATTAACATAAAGCTAAAAAGATTTATAATTATTATTATCAATCTTTTTTATTAATTTACATTTTTTTAACGTTATTGTAATACTTTTAAATTCAGTGTTACTAAATACCGATATTTTAACATTGGATACACTTGTTTAAGGTACAACTTTACAATTTATTGTCACTTAGCCATTTAAATCTTTTTGCTTAAAATGTATATGCATGTCCAGATTTTAATGATGTTTCACATTTTACGTCATTTTGATCATGTACACGATTGTTTGGTACGCGCCGGTATCTATTTTTAACTATATTTAATATTTAAAAAAATACCCTTCATTATTTACTTGCAATGTTTACCCCATTTAATTATAAAATTAAACACTAGAGAGGGCTAAGTTCGGCAGTAGTGCTGCCTCTATATTTCACGCACGGTCCCTATATAAAATAAAATCACCACACCGAAAATGTGGTTAAATTTTAAGAAATAACGTGGGGGTTCATCCCAACAAGTAAAATTGAACAATCCCAACCATTCAAAGCCAGAGAAACTGCTGGTCTTCAACATAAAGACAGCCAGATTTTTCAAGTTACTACCGTGAGGCGGAGGCAAGTTGGGGCACAAAAAATAGTAGTAAGTACACGATATTTTTGAGAACGTGACCATATTGACAGTTTCCAAAAAAAGAACTGAGTGACAATTGACATTTGACAATGAAGTTGTCAAGAAAATTGCCAACTCGAGAAATTGAAATGAATTTCGTGAAAAATTGTCAAAAGTTATTGAAAATTATAAAAGTGGGTTGGTACCACTGATCTAGCAAGATCAAGTTATGGCGAGACTTTTAAATTTTAAACATCGAAAGATTACAATGATTAAATAGATTTATAAAATATACAGTTAATGAAGGTAAAAAATATGTTTTATAAAAATTTTTAGAAATAAAAGGTGCCAGACTGAAAACAACAGAATTGAGCATGCCGACCCCAGCGAAACCGAAGTCGCAGGCAGACCAACTTTTCCAGCTAAAAGAGGAGAAAAAACCGTCCTGGCCACGAAATCTGCAATCGCCGGAGAAGACAAGATCAACCCCGCTGCAAGAAGATTCAAGTCAAGGCGAAGATGACTAGGTAACTTCAGACCAACCGTTGCCAATACTCTTAAAGACAGGAGGCACTTTGCTATTGAGATGGATTTGAGTGTTAGCACATGTGAAATTAGTTTTATTAAACTCTCTGTGTATCTCAAGGTCTTCGAGCAGATTTAATTTAAAGTTGCAATTAAAAATATTATGAAGAACAGTGACATTCTCAGAAAAATTGAAATTATGATTGTTGAATTTAATATAATGTCCAAAGGTAGACTTATCTAGATATCTGATTTGTTCACCAGCTCGTATGTTAAGTCTCCTCTAAGTTTTTCCCATATAAGATGTATTGCAATCATTACAGCTTAATCTATAAATACCACTTTTGTGTAGCAACTCGATTTCATCCTTAGTATGTTATAGTTGGCTTTTAATCGAATTAACATTTTTAAAGACAATTTTAATATTGTTGCAATCCTTAAAAACTGGCGACATCATTGAAAATTTTCCCGAGATAAGGTAGTGAAAAGTATTTAAAATTTGCAGGAGGATCGTTACTAGGATTAAAAGCAAGTTTGGACCTTTTCTTTAGTTTGACCTTATTAATAACCACATTAGGAAACTAAGCCTAATCCATCTCAACCCAATAAAATTCTTACTAAATTAGGACTAATAATCATTATTATTATTATAGAAATAACAAATATTACTACCAATAAAATAAAACGATTTTTATTTAAATCGCCTCTTATATACTCTTCCCTATAATAAATAACTATTGAAGAAATAAATAATACAAATCTTATAAATATTGAAGATATTCAATCTATTAAAATAATATAAATAAATCTAACAGAATTTAAAATAATAAAATTATATTCAATAATATAAACAAAATCTTTAATTATTAAATTAATAGATAAAGATAAAAAAAATAAACTAAAAAATATAAATAATCGACTATAAATAAAACAAATAATCTTTAAATAAAAGCTATATCTTTGATACCACAAATCAAAATTTTTTATTAAACTATTTAGATAAATTCATTGAATAAAAATTTCCATTTTTATAAAAAGTAAATTTAATGGAAATCAATGTAATAATAAAAGTAAATACTCCCGGTTTAATCCATTTATAAACCTAAATAAACTAGAATAAAATTTATTGTTATTAAAGGCTAATTGTTTTAAAACGTTGATTTCTTTATTAAAATTATGATTAGATAAAGATATATTGAGGAGACGGTGAACATAACAGTATATGGCTGATAACTTGTGTTGATAAGAGTGATTAGAGTGAAAATTAATTAGATGATCAGTTTGACTAGGTTTCCTGTAGATATCAAATTCAAGTTTATTATCCCGACGACTGATAGAAAGGTCTAGGAAATTAAGTGATTTATTGACTTCAAACTCAACTGTGAATTTGATTTTAGGATGGATATTGTTGATGAAAAATAAGAAGACATCAATCTCAGTGAAATTGCAATTCATAACAGCAAAAATGTCATCAACGTATCTGTACTAGTGCAAAATTCGATTGTTAGGGAAATCATTCAAACATTTTTTCGTTTCTAAGTGATCTAAAAATAAGTCTGCTGTTAAAATTAGAATTTACATAGAGATTTAAATATTATATATATAAAAAAAAAGATTCATTGTGAAACATGCTTACCTAATTTATATTGATTATTTTAAGATTTTAATTAATTCAATGAATATTTTTTATTTTAACATTCTTATTTATATACTATTTTTAATTCTAATGGAGCATTGGTAGATGCAAGTAGTTATAAGTTTCGTAAATTACTTTTGTTTTTGTACTTATACTCGTATATATTTTTTATTTCTTTCCTCTTTTATATTAACTTTATTGGGAGCATTGGTAAATGCATTTAGTTGTAGTTTCATTATTCTTAGGAGAACATGTAATGAGGTTATAAAACCTGTTTGTTTTCTGTTAAATAAATAAATAAACAAAGGACTTAGAGGATTACCCATTGTTAGGCCATTGGGTTGTCTATAGAATGTTTTACTAAAAATAAAGAAATCTTGGTCAAGACAGACTTTGAGTAAATCCAAGATAATATTGATAGAATAAAGGTTAAAGTTATTTTTAGTAAAAAGGTCCTTGATAATAGGAAAGGTTTCCTCTCTGGGAACATTAGTGAATAAATTGCTAACATCAAAAGAAACTAACTTAACTTCGGACTTAGATTTATGTTTTTAATTTTGTTAACTAGATCAATTGAATTTAAAACAGTATATTTGGGTTTATAATTAAGAGAATACTCTCGATTCATTTCTTATTACCCAGTGTGTACATACCACTCAACCTCTTCATATATTTTAATTATTTATTATACAGTAATACATTCATGGTAATGAGCTCAATATTAAATAACAATTGTAAGTAAAATGAACAGTAGGTAGTCTCCCCATTCTTGGAAAAATGGACCATGTTTTGTTGGGTGTCCCGTGTTTCCTATAAAAAAACAAAAAGTGTACACATGTCTTATTAAACAATTTCTCTTATCAAATAATAATAAAATACAACTTTTTCTCTTTAGGACTTAAATTTCTGACTCTACTTTATTTACTGTTTTTCTTCGTTTCGAGGGTCGTTCAAATTGTTCACCACTACATTATTAAGTTTACGTTTGCAACTAATTTCTTGTTTTTCTTATGCTGCTATATTTGTGCTTCAGCCTAAACATATTCTAAAATTTATTCTCAGGTTGTATATTTGAACTAGATGCACAATTATCTAATGAAATTGGTACAGAATGTCCAACTAGCAGTTTACGTTCTGGGAAACCCCTACAAAAAGACTCAGGTAAAAATGGTATGTACAAAGATAGCGAGTATTATTATCTAAAGTATTAAATCAGTTCTGGAAAATTTTAATATCGGAAGGAAAATGAAAAAAGTTTAATATTTGAATATCCAACTTTCTGAATTTTAGAATAATACTTATTTATACAATTAGGAGCTGAACAAGAATACTCTCGAGAATACTTAACTATACCCGGGCCAGACATTTTTTGTTTTGAAATATTAAAACAGAACTGAAAACCCATGCAATATGAAATTATATAAGGTTAAGAAAACAATGATAAAAAAAGTCCTTAAATAAACCTACACACCTTTAATATTAAATTTAATTGCTAATACTTACTAATTACATCAAATCAACACTGTTTATTTTCTTAAAAATAACTTACTGATCTGTAGAACTTTCATTTTTTTCGAGGTTGTCAACTCCTTCTTTTAAAAATCACAGCAATAGTATGGATCTTGTATGGATGGTATGGTGCGCATGTAGATTGATAAAAAATTAAAACAAAATGAATTTGAAATAACTCTCATCTCATAAAAGTTTACGGAAACCAGCAACATCGCTTTTATACTATTGCGTTGGTGGCTCTAACTAATAGTATGCTGGGAACTACAACGTGTTGATAGTGGCGTGCATTTAAAAAATTGATCTTGTGTTATTAATTTATCTATGATACTGACTTCAAACCTTAGAACATATATAGTCAGAAATGAGCATGCCATATCCGCGTTAATCTAATCAATCTGACGGAAGTGGTAGCCATGTTGTACTATGGATGACTCATCATCATATTATAAATGGTATTTGAAATTGGTTCATAATTTTAGTGATTAAAATTAGTTAATCATTTGGATGTTTTATGTGTTAATTTAAACTTTTATCAAGCGTATGTTTTGTAGACATTTTTAACCCTTTCAGCACCAGCCACTATTTTTACATGCCGTTAATAATCCCAGCAAGTTGGATTCGATCTATACCAGCGAACGTACGGTATACGTCTGCATACCGTATACCATTAGACGTACGACGTACGTCGAATGAATATACACTGAGATAACTAGCAAGAGTATTATATTGGAAAGGTTTACGCTGAAAATTTAAACAATACATTTTATTATAAATCTATTTTGAACAAATATTTTAACTAAGTAAGAAAAAAAGTAAGATTTTTTTTTTAAATATAAAACAAAATCAGCCTAAACCAAATAATGTATTTTCACCTATCAACATTCTTAAAAAAGAAATTAACGAATCTGACTCTCTCGGTCAATTCAACAGTGTACTTTGCTGAAATTAAATAGTCTCTTGTTTTCAAAATATTTCAATACCAAAATATTTTCTTTTGTGACACATGCTCTTCGATGTTTATTTAATGGAGAGTCTTAAATCTCTATTTGGACAAATCGTGCCAGTAAAAATGGTTTCCCTGTGTAGCAAGTACTCGGCGAGCCGCATACTATTATACCAATAATCTGTATAGAAAGAATAGCCTAAGTCCAGTAAATTTCGACCAAGATGTACTACTATTCTTTCTGATAATGACAGATCTGAGGCATTGGCATCCTGAAGGACAAATTGTTGTTGTCCTAGTCCCATATAAATTTCAAAGCTGTACATATACCCGTCAGAAATGAAGAGAGCAAAAATTCTGATACCAGATCTAGTACGCTTTGACTTGTATTGTCGGAAATGTAACCGTCCTTTGAACAACATCAGTGAATACAATACGACTTTTTTATTAGATTGATAATTATTTTGAAATGTTTATTGCAAATTTTTTAGGAATGGCCTGATAAGACATAATCTATCATTTGGTACTAAAGCATTTGGGTTAGCGAAACTAGGAAATTTTAAAATAGATAGAAATCGCTTTCTGCTAAGTCCCTTATTACGATATGTTGATATTAGAACCTGTACTCCAATAACCAAAAACATTTTTCATCTCTTGTAGTGTTACATTATGCCATTGTAGCCCGTGAATTTTAGAATCTACCTGCGGCTTAATATTAAAATATAATTCGGCACTTAAATTTGTGCATCGCACAATAAAATTAGATGGAATTGTTAAGGGTTATAATGTCTTTGACAGAGTATGGCGAGCCTGAAGATGAAGTGATGACACTTCGAAACCGGTCGCACTCAATGTTTTGTTAAACAATTAAACATTGGCTTTCCTTGTGAGATATAAAGGACTTTTTCTCACCCTTCACCTTAAAATTATAATGTCTGTTATTTCTAAAAGTTCTCCAGCGACAGCTGCATCCATGTTGATGATGTCCTGCGGTTTGATATTACACTTGATGTTAAAAAAAATATTCTTGTTTGCCTTAGTGATAGTCCATTGTTGGTGTTCTCGAGGTAAACGTGCTGGGTTTGAGCTAGTTCTTGAACCGGTTGGATTTAATCTTGGACTGGTGCTGCCGGTGCTTCTGTATCATTTTGTGGTGTTCTTACATAACCGAATCTGCGAAGATGTTGTTTAGAGCTGTGATTAGGCTGTGGGTGTCTTTCGCACCACAATCCATGCATTCTTGCCATGTAACTTCTTCGACCAGGCTAGCTATCTTAGTTTTCCTTATTGCATAATATATTTTATCATAGCATACATTCAAAACAACATATTCTAGTACATGTAATAATTATCTGTCAGTACAACGGAACTCATCTGACGGCTCTCTTAGCTACCAAATTTTACAAAGTATCATTTGAAATATTGATTCTAGCTCTATGTTGAACCGAAATTTGTACAATACTTTTAGTCCTTACAAATGAAACCTAACTTTAGAATGGTATATTACGATTTTCGAACGATGACTGACAACATTGATAGTGACAAATCTAATTATAGAATTTTCCCTTGTGAATTTCAAGGAAATATGAGATGAAACAAGAATATGCAGAGTTGCCAGGGAGTTTTACGTTATCCTAACAATACTACAGCAAACAAATACTTGACTATGACTAGAAAGAATCTGCAAACAGATCATGCAAACAAAAAGATAAGACCATCGAGCATATCCTCTATGATTTCCAGACGCTTTCATTGTATTAGAAGATTTTTGATTGGCGGGAATTGGCTAACATCTGCTGATATAATTGAATCATCTTTTGGTGACGTTGTCAACTACATAAAATCTGTAGGCTGGCTTAAGGGCTAGGAGATGTTTATCATATTAGAAGTATTCACAAGTATAAACTATTGAAGCCTAAGTGCTGTAACGCAACCCACCCTTCACACATAACAAATACAAAAATAACTTTGTGAGCAATGAAAAGCCATTTCTTTTTCCATCTTACACAATCCCTACAATTCATATCTATCCACCCTCTCATTTAAACAGAGTTAGGTATTTGTTGAATGTTGTTTAAGAAAAGCAGAATTCAAATTCCCTTTATTATTTACAACAAAAATATTACAGTACTTTTTGTGTTTTAAAATACTCTACATTTTATATAAAATCTTACTATCAATTTAATTTCTGTTTTTTAAAAGCTGTTAACCTAAATGACGCTAATGGCCTTTTCGTTCAATGCGTTTCAATAAATAAAAAACAAAATACTATCAGATTTGTTGTTAATATTAAAAACAAAAATTTTAAGCTCTTTTTCTGCTTTTAGCGATTTAATACCAAACAGTATAATCAAACAACTGTTCAGACAACATAAAATACGAATTTAGCAGCTTCACCCTGACAGTTTACATTAGCCATATATTGCATACAAACAAACAAACAAATAAACCAACAATTTTATTCATCAAAACGAATCAATTATTAAAAAGCCGATTAAATTTATATGCGACAGCAATTTCAATTTCTGTTACAGGAAAATCTACAGGGTTAGTAACAAATACTCGAATAACTCACGCCACTCCGGCAGCTTTGTATGGTCACTCGCCCTCCAGGTATTGGGAGGATGATTCCAAGGTTCCGCCTGCCGCTAGGAAATCCTGCAAAGATCTGGCTAGACAGCTTATTGAAAATGATCCAGGACGAAACATAAATGTAAGTACAAACCTAAATATTATTTTATGCAACAGGATAAATTAATTTTTTTTAAATAAAATTTTTATGGTTTATTTTAATGATCTGAAGACTAATTTTAAACTCCCATAAATGTCCTGGGAATCTTTGGTGATGATTTTGGCTTCTTTGTTGAACTAAAGATATAAGTGGAAGAAGGGTCTATGTAACACAAACATAGTTTACAGATATTTGAGTTTACAGTTTCTTCTTTGAATAGTTCACCACAGGACATTGGTTATTTATTAGGGTGGTGCGACATTTGAAATTTAGAAAAAGCAAAACACCTAGGTGTGGAAAAGTTGTGTAAATTACTTCTATGACAAAAAATTATTGGACTTTGTTTTCCACCTCCCCAAGGTCAAATTATTTATGTAGGACAAAACGGCGGCAGAGGCTGGATAATAAACCCAAATCGTATTATTTTCCTAAGGAAAATGGATTATCTTCATTTATTGAGCCTGTTTAACGATCAGGCATCTTTAAAATAAAAATATTAAAAATAATTTAAAAAAACCCGTCAGACGTCACGAGCCTTTTGTAAATATTACATTTGTAGGTTACTTACTTTATTTTACCATGCAACACTAATAAAAGTTTTTAAACAATCGTAGAAAAATTAATTTGACCTTGAGAACTGAAAAAAAAGCATTGTAGAAGAACATATTGTTCTAATACAAGAACCCTAGTCCAAATATCTTGGACATTATTCAACCCCTAGTTGCTCAGCGCAAAATGTGTTACAAAGTACGTTGGATTTTTTTTAATCCTCTTCAATTTCTACAGATTTGATGCAAGTGGTAGGCTGTGATGGGACTAATTGCAATACTGGATATAAGGCAGGAATAATTACTCGTTTAGAGAATAGTTTACAAAGGGCAAAGCAATGGATTATTTGCCAGTTTTATGCCAATGAACTCCCTCTAAGGCATTTAGTACAGCATTAGGATGGAACCACAACTGGCTCTCGGGGCTTTCAAGGACCCATTGGAAAAGCATTAGGGAATTGTGAGAAACATACCTCTGTCAACTTTTAACGAATCGAATCTTCACTTTCAGATATGCCGACTAGCGATTTAATTTCGGATCAGAAGTATATGTATGACATGTGTCAAGTTATAATGAGTGGTACCTTGCACACGAATTTAAATTAGAGCACTTTAGACCACTCGTGTTGAATTCACCTGCCATTTGTCGTATCCTGTTTTCGAGGATACACTTTTTTAAAATCATCTAGTTGCTATTCGACATTTCACTAATCTTGCATGCGAATCGAGGTATTTGACATTCGAGAATACTACCTCTAGGGTTTTCTAAAACCACGGTGTCATAGGTTTAAACGCACACCTAAATAGGTATTATTTTCTCACGAGAAATTTATATATTATGCCATATTCTGGTTATTTGGGATTTAATCTGTTACTTGAGGACCACTTTTTCTAAAAATAGCTGTATTCTAAAACCCCGGCGTCATAAGTTAAAAAGCACCCCGAAAATATTATTATTTTATGAGGACACGGCGATTTGTGCCACATTCTGACTAAGTGGGATTTAATCAGGTACTTCACGACTACATTCACTGAAAATTTCAGTTTTCTAAAACCCCGGCCTCAGGTTTAAACGCACCCCTAAATGTGTATTTTTAACAACCATACGAATTTGGTATACGACATTTGCCATGTGCGACAATTTTCATGCGAGACTCTAGAATTCTACCCCTGTGGCTCGATTCTCGAGTTCATTGGAAAATTTTCCCATGGGAAAAGATTCCACTACTTATATTCCCATGGTAATAAGTTATGCAATTCTCGAACTTGTCGGAATAGACATTCCCATGGAAATAGTAGTTTCACGTATGTCTGATATTAAGTCCACGAATATTTCGAAATAACCAATAACGGGACGGTGGTGTAGCGGTCTATCGCGCTTATATTTATTTATAGGCAAGTTTATGAGTCTGAGACTGCTCGGTTTCGAATCCCAGACCAGACCATGTGGATTTTTAATTAAATTGCATGGTTCGGTTTAGGATTTGATGTGTGGCGTATTAATAGAAATTCAATTTCTGTTGATATGACATGCAGATTAAAAAAATTCGCCATACATTACCGTCTCGATGATGGTGGGTGAGGTTTTCCGGGTTTTCCTCACCTGTAAGTCAAATGGCATCATCAATCATCTTTAAGTCGCCCCGGAGCGCCACGGCAAATAATAATAATAGCCGTCCCTTCCCCTACACAAGTCGTTCAGTCGACTTCAGGGGTTGAAATTCACTCGTAAGGGGGTGAATTAGGGAGAGTATTATTATTAAAGATATTTTTAAATTTACTGTTGGCATTATTTGTATTTGTTGTGGTTTTTGGGTAACCGGTTACCTGCCGATCCTCCGCGCTGGAGCAGGTATGCCGTACCGAGTAATCGCTAGCATGACCGAGGAACAAGTGAAAATATTCGATTATTTATATTTAGGTAAAACTTGTCGAATTATTTAGTTTTTCTTTTCACTTGTTGAAAAAAGAAAAAGTAGCTTCTGTATGGAAGAGCAACGAAAGTTTCGAGAAACTAAGAAATTCTTTCGTTAACGGAAATAATAAAATTTTCGAAAAGGCCTTATTAAATTTACCACTCCAATTTACTCCAATAATCTTTGGTTATGTCTTAGTTTTTTGTCAAATTTTCGACTTTAATGCGCAAACTCTAGTACAATTCCCATTGGAAAATACAATTTCCAATGCTCGTATGCAGGGGAATATTTTCCCATACTTCTCATTGGAAAATATTCCACCGCTTATTTTTCCATTGGAATAAAAGTCGAGAATCTGGTCTACAAAGCAAGAAAAACATCACGTCGCTATGATTTTGTGGCATGTTTTTTTCAGTTTCGATATGGCCGCCGCTGGTCTTGCAACGCCAAACTACATATAATTCCGGAGGTGGAACGAGCGGCAGTCGCTTCCCGGTTTGCACAGAACGTTAGAATGTTTGTCGCATCATTTTAACGGAGTAATTGGTTTTCTGTTGTTGAATAGGTTCGTACTCTTCGGTCCCGTTTGATGACTGCCTATTTAATTGGAAGATAACTTTGAGCAAGGAAACTGGGAGAAGTCGGTCGGCTGTTTACTAATTATGACTATGCTTTCATAAAAATATGAGACGCTTCCGTGTTAAGATATCCTCGGGAATTGAATATGGGTATTGATAAAATAGAGGTTCTTCCAGTGGGGAAGACAGGGTAAGCTAGAACATATAATAACCCCCATAATGTTGAAACTGCACAGTGTAATTATTAGATATTCACTATGTATACTTATTGTGTTACACAAGGTAGAGAAACAGATGGTTGACTATGAACTTTTTCAATAAATTTTACTTCTGCTGAAGTTGAGGGTAGATACAAGTTGTCTTTGCCTTCTTCGCCATGAACAACAAATTCCTCTAAAAAAAGAAAGAGGAACCAAATTTTTATCAGATCAACTAGTGTCAAGAAGGTGCATCATTCATCAGAATTAAATGTTTGAGTCACACTTTTTAGCCAGATGAAATTTAAAATAATTTTATAAAATGTGAATATATTTCTGTGCCTAGGAGGTAAACTGCACTGTCATTTTAGTAAACTTTTTAGTACAGCAGATTGAATGTTGTTAAATTATTAAATTTCAACTAGATATGCATTTAGACACACATTTATTGTCACAATATTTATATTTTTTACTAACCTAACTACTAAAACTACTTTATTTTAATTTACATAAGTTATTGTATGTCGACATAGTGCAGTTTACCTCCGAGATAGTTCTACAAAATGGAATGTATGGGTTGATATTCTAAGATTATTAGTAGCAATTTTTTTGTAACATTTAACTATAAATTGTATTTATTTACCTTGCAAAACTGTGACTCTTTTCGTAGGTTCTGAATGGGGAAATACTGTTGGGAATGCATTTGCAAATAATCGTTTTCTTGTTCCCGACTGATAAACGAGTTTATCCTGGAAGTGTAGTTTACAAATTTTGTAATTTTTACTTAAGTGTTCAACACCCTTTCCCAATAAGTTCTCTCTATTTGCTGCCTTAAGCCACAATTCAAGTCTGAAAAATACATACAATCATTGTACTACCATGTTATGGCAAGGTCAATTCCCATTTCACCCTCAAGGTTTCATACCTACCTCACTGGATCTTTCACAAGAGTAAACAATCCTTCTTTGCCACCTGTTCTTGAGGAACATCCACGATAAATACAAGTATATCCTTCACCTCTTTGACGCGGTATTGTTTATAAACCTAATCTTAATACGTACAATAAAGTCTTCAATTAATAACTCCACAATTAAAAACATCAACAAAAACTAAAAATAAACCACTAAAAAAAACGTAAAAGTTATCAGAATATTCTCTGAAAACAACCAAAAATCCAAAACGACAAATAAAGACACGACAGGAAAAAAAATGTTTATTTTCTAACAGCGACAGCAGTGACAGCTTCGTTCATCTGCTATAAAAGTGTGCACTGTTGCACTTCGAACAAGTAACAAATCTACGGTTCAATTTTGACAATGCTCCACCATGAAGAAGATGTAGCTTCGGTTGCTAGGTTCCTGTTTTAGCCCTATGTTTCTTTTCTGTATTGTTCTTTATCCTGTGACTTATCCCACAGTAAATTCATCACATAAAATACTTTATAACCAGGTGTCCCAAAAAATTAGAATATTATCCGCAATATTCAAACAAAATTTCCGTCATTGCTGACAGTTTAATAAAGAGACTTGCATAACCCGATCCAAAACAAAAAGAAGAAGAAATATTTAAAAATAATCCAAGTCACCACTGAATTTATTTATTTATTTATTTTGATGTTTGTGTTTATGTCAATCTTTCGATCCTCGTCCATTTTCTAAACCATGGAATCGTCCGATGATATTTCAGACTACGAAAGTCTAAAACAAAATTATCAACGACTAAAAAGCGAACTGGATAATACGAAATCGGAATTGTTCGAAGCCAAGTGTACCCTCAAAGTATTGGAGGCCATGAAGCAGGATTACCAGAAAGAAATCGATCAATTGGAAACCCAGGATATACTGCATAAACAAAAGTTTGAGGAGGTAGTGAGGTACCTGGAGAAGAGCATTATCGATATCAAAGAGAAAAATAGCGAGGAAAAACTAAGTTTGGATAATGTCATTTCGAGTATGGAAGAGCTGAGATCAAAGGTGACATCTGCAGATTGGAATAATAATCCTATCAGCTTTTGTGGCGATACCAGTAGTTACATCAAAGGACTTATTTCTGATTCCATGGGTTACTATGAAGGTGTCAACGAAGCTGACCGTGTGGAAAACTACACGTGATAGATGATTTAGTATTTGTGTGTAGAGGAAAAATTTTAAGTGTAAAAACTATATATCACCCTAAATATGTATATTATCGATAACTACTTAAAATTTTTCAATAAAGTGCAAAATTTTATATGAAGTATATCTTAGGGATAGAAATTAGACCTAAATAAAGCAGCACGGGGGAAATTTCTGTTTCAAACATTTTCTGATGTTCCTTTTCCGAAAACCATAGATCTACTTATTAGGTACAATGTGGTACAAATACAATGAACAGTGTTTGATTCCTCAAAGTTCAACTCTTGCTTTGATTCTTGGCTGTTTTGCTATTATTGTTGTCTGAATTCCGTGTTTGGTTTTCTTAATTTCTTTTATTTAGGAGTAGACTTCCTCTTCACTACAAAATATGATTAAAGAACTTTTTTCTAGTTTCAGAGCAGTGTGCCAAATGCCGTCAAATGCTTGGGCCACAGCAAAGAGTATTATAGCTCTTCGAATTGGTTTTACTTCGTATACTTTGTACTGATGAAGGTACCATGTTAGGTGTCCAATTTGTAAAGATGTACACTATTTTTACAATACAATGTGTTTTCAGTAGCCATGCGTGGGTTTGTTCCCCTTAGTATGAACTTACTGATTATGTGTCCTCTATCTGTTGCCAGTGAATTTGGTGTTTTGTGGTTTTACACCTATTCACTGCCTGTCGAGCAGAGGTTTTGCTTATCCTATAATACAGGTTCGGGTCCTGTGAATGGTAGTTCTGATCACCCTTTGGCCAGTTGAACAGCCTTCCTTGGATATCATTGTGACCTGGTACCCTAGTTTTACCTCATTATGGGTTTCCAGATCATTAAGTATTTCAAGCAAAAACATTACAACATAGAGACAAAATGTTTCATTCATAAATCCCATACAATTTCGGACTGTTATTGTTTTAAAATTGTTAGTGAGTGGAAGAGAGAAAGACAGATCTCTTAGGACCGGCTGGCAACTTTGTAAACAGTGTCCGTAATAAGCTCGCCAGTGGCGTAGAGTTTTAAACTTACCAGTATTGTCAGAGTAGTATCACGGCATAAGAAACAATCGGCAGGCTAACTTGTCTTGGCGGCAACGCTACGCGCACATCTACGCGCACACCGCCATTTTGGGGTCCAACCTCTCAATCAAGCCAGTGGCGTCACTGTCGTCGTTTATATCGACAAAAACAAAAAAGTTGCAGCAGCTCGGAATCAGCAGCGTGTATCTTAAATTTATCTTGTTTTGTGATGTTTGTATTATGTAGTTATTGTTATTTTTTTAAAATTATAGATATGTTTTGACACTTTTTATATAGTAGTTGTTTTCCAGCGTTAATATCTTAACTTTTAAGTGTATTACTATGACTGGCAAAGTTGTGCAGCAAAAAACTACATAAATAAACAGTTTTAAAAGATTTTTTCGTTTTCTTAAAGATCCTATTAGGTAGGTATGTATGGTATACTTTTAAAAAAAATCCTAGGTTATGGGTCAGTTTGTCAGTTATAAACCTTTGAATATAATATTTAAAGTTATAAACCTATTAGTAAGATGTAGGTATGTGCCTAGTTAACGTCACGTAAAGTTTAGCGTCAATTTATATTTACTTATGTAGGTATATTATTAAGATTTAAAGTAAAATGATAAATTTTAAACATCTCCCGTATGGAATTGACAAAATGGAAAAATCTTTATTTTTATTTTAAGGAAAAAGTCATTATAAAAAAAATTCTGTTTGACGAAAAATAGGTTTACTATATTAATATGTTAGGTCAGGTGTACATGGTCTTAATAAATGAATAAACTTAAAATTGACAAAAGGAAAAAATCTGTATTACCTATTGATTTTACGAAGAAGTCACAGTTTTCCTGTCGGTTTAATAACAAAAATTTTTCAACACAATTTAGAATTATTTGAACGTTACCTTACAAATCGACAACAAGTTACAAGAATAAATGGTGTCTACAGTGATCTAGAATCCGTAACTTACGATATCGCACAAGGTACGGTACTCGGTCCTATTCTATTTAATCTTTACATCAACGGATTATTTTCTATCGAGAGTTCAGGGGAAGTTTTGGGATTCGCGGACGACAGTTCAATATTTTATAAAGCTAAGTCATGGCTAGAACTAAAGCAAAAAGTTGAACAGGACCACCCAAATCTGAAAAACTGGTTTAACAGTAAGTTACTGACACTAAATGTAGACAAAACCCACTACTTACCATTCAGTAATAATTTTTTCCGCCTACCTCTATCCAAAGTATACATTTTCTGGCCTCATTGCAGGGAGCAAAGTCGTACTTTTCCTCCTTAGGGAGGAAAAGTACTTTTACTCCCTAGGGAGAAAAAGTAAAAGTGACGTCATGGTATGTCATAAATGAAATAGCTTATACGACATTGACGACCTAAACTATATTCTATTATATAAGTATAAATTTTACCGTTTATTTATAGAACACCCTGTATTTTGCAAAATAGTAAAAACCAGTAAATTGTTATTTTAATTTAACGATTTTTACATTAATAATTTGACTTCAATTCATAGATTCATCCGATTTTCGAATTTAGGATAGAAATATTATAGCATGCTATGGTCGATTGACAGATCAGTTTCAAAGTGTGTTACGCTATAATATATCTACAAAATATAAAATAATATTTAAAAAATGAGTGATTTAGGCGAATTTGAAGATATAATTAATACACCACCGGATATTTTGGAACAGGTTAATGCAACAGTACAATCTCTATTACCCCAAAAATCTAAAGAAAAATACGAAAAACAGTATTTACATTTCAAGCAATGCGCCGAAGAAAATTATTTAAAAATGACTTGTTATTTGAGGGAGGCGGAAAAATCATATGTATTACTTGGGAGTAAAGTGCCTTTTCCTCCCTTGGATGTTTACTGCCCTCCGCTTCGCGTCGGCAGTAAACTTCATCCTGCGGTAGGAAAAGTGGCACTTTCCTCCCTAGTAATACAAATAGCTATATAACAAGACCTCCATTTGACAAAGTAACTTTTACTGCTTCTGGGCAAACACTTACCATTCTCCCTGAAAACAAGATACAATATCTAGGGGTTTACATGATTCATATCTCAAATGGAAAGAAAACATAACTTTTGTATGCCAAAAATTAAGAATGGTAATATATAAATTTAAAAATATAAGAGATTATCTACAACCACATCAACTTAAAATATTGTACCATAACTTAGTAGAAAGTCAATTGAGATAGGCCATCATTGTGTTGGGTTGTACTTTACAAACACATTTACAACCACTTGAAGTTCTGCAAAGAAGATTTTGAAACATAATGCTCAAAGGGCCCTACAGGTATCCTTTAAACACATTGTTTGTTGAGGCAAATGTTATGAATATAAAACAATTTTTTTGTTATAATAATAATATTAAATTTTATATAAATAAACAACTATTTAACTTACCAGATCATCCACATAGCACAAGTAAAAAACATCTCCATATTGTGTCTCGTACTCAGAAATCAGTAGGACAAAGATCGTATTTGTATCTAGGTCCAAAATTATACAGGGTGTCTGTAAAAGGTCTTTACAAAAATATACCACATATTCCTTAGACCAAAATAAGTCGATTTAAGAAAAATTACCTTAGTACAAAGTTGCTTCGTTTGGGCTCCAGAGGGCCTTGAAGTTACAATTTTTAAATCGTTTTTCCCATATAAATTTAAAACGGCATATATGATTTTGCTGAAATTTGGTATGTTGGTAGAGATTTATGTGACAAAAAAATGGTATTAAAATTTTGTCCGATAATAATACATAGGCGTAGAACTTGATTTTTTGAATAATTGCACCTTAAAAAATTCTACGCCAATGGAAGAAAAGGAGTTTGAGTATAAAATTTAGATTGCGCAACTCATTTACTTTAAAAAAGGTACTCTTGATAAGACTCGATTACTCTCATGGTTTTCGCTAAATTTTGGTTTTAATAATATAGAGTGTATAGCCCAAGTAACAATTTGATATTTTATAAAAGCTGAAAAAATGTTTACAGAACAAAATTTATAAAATAGAATATTAGCTAAGAACATTTCCGGAACATTCTTTCAACAGTAATAAACACAAAATGGGCGCAGTATTACAGAACTATTTGGTTCTTTTGTAAATTCTATAAGATTTGTTAAATGCAGTTACCGAACAGTTACTACACATTTACACAGACTTTAAACAAATGTTTTTTTAAACTTTTATAACTGTTTTATAAATTTTCAATTTTGAGGTTAGGTTGCATATCAAAATCAGTAACATTTTAGTTTTTTAAATGTGTCTGGTGAAAACAAATTAATTCTATATTTGTCATAAAAGTAAATTCAAGGCGATATTAGTAAAATGGCAGTATTTACTTAAGAGATATCTATAACGCGGTTTAAACATAATGTATGACCTACAATAAAATCGTTTTTGGATGCGCAGCAAGAATTACTGTTAATTATATAGCACATACAATACTAAATTTTTAAGCGCCTCGAGTTTGATTCATATTTCTAATACTTTTTCAGTGTGAAACAAAAATTAAATTTATGCAATTTGATTTTTTTTAGTAATAAGATTATGCTAATATTACTAATGATTAAAATCTTTAATTTACATTGGTTTTGTCTTAAATACTAGTAAAACCGACAATAGATTTAGCTTTAAAACTGTCTTAGGTTTTTGTTAAATATGGCGGCTATTCAGAGGTATTAGAAAGTTATTTTAAGACTGAATCATAATTATAAAATATTATTGTAGTAAAAACAGCTGTAATACAATAATTAAGTTGTATTACTTATTTCTACAAAACAACTTCATCATGGTTTGTTGTATAATTGTTTCATATTTCTGCACTATATGACAAAATATAACATAACCTTACTAAATCGTTTCCGATTTATTTCTACAGCTTTATAGAGCAAGCATAATTTTTAATATTACGATAATAAGCAAGTTTAACATGGACATCGCCAAAAATATGGCCTTCTTTTGGTATTGGGGCATGATTATTCAGAACATACCTAATTATTATCTGGCTGAATGATAGTTTTTTTTTTGTGTGTCTAGACAAACCATCAAAATGTTTTACTAATATTTTTTACTGTTCTCTGAAAAGCAGGTACCACTTATTTTTTACATTTCTTCACTATTTAAATTTGACATTTTCAGACTATACACTCACATACAATTGGTATGGAAAGTAGTTGAACAAACATAAAATACAAAAATAATATGGCGTAGGTACTACCAAATGTAGTTGCTTTATTTTTTTATAAATATTTTTAAAGGGATAATACTCTATTCTTAACTAAAATAATTGTTATACAGTTTTTTGATTTGTAATAGTATATTTCGACAATATATTACAGTTATTTTAGAGTTTTCATCAGAAGCAAATTGCTATTGATGCGGAATTATCTCACACTAATATTTATATAACTATTTTTTAAAGCGTTATTATGAGGTTAAGAAACAGTTATATTTGTATGACCAAAAAGTTCTAAAGGTAATCCAGAACAATAATATAGAATAACTATAAAGCAATTTTATTTTATAAGCTGAAATATTGTATAGAACAGTTGTATAAATGTTTATGTAACAATTTCGTAGTTATCGTGAAAACAATTTTATAATTTTGCTGTAAGAATATTGTAAAAACTAATTTATATAACTATTTAGTTTCAGAGAACAAAATAGTGATTTCTGCAACTGTAGTACAATAAATTAGCATTCCAGAAACAGCAATATAATATCAATAAAATATAATAGTCTTGTAAACTAAAAATTATAAAGCTACTTTGTTAGTTGGGAGGTTTCACAAAAATATTTATTTACAACATAATCAAAATAGAGATTTTACAAAAATTGTTCAAAATGTTCACCATTTTCACGCATACAAAGATTTATACGTCGAAGAAAATTAAAGTGTATTCTTTCCATAACTTCTTCATCACCTCTAAGATTGTTTATTGCATCTTGAATACGTTGCCAGAGTTGTTCCTCATTTTCTACAGGTTCCCTGTAAACTGTGGATTTTAGATGTCCCCATAAAAAGTTATTCATCGGTGTTAGGTCTGGGGAACGTGGTGGCCAGTTTACAGGTGCGTCATTACCTCTGCCTATCCATTTGTGTGGATATTGTTCATTCAAGTGGTTTCTAACGTTTAAAGAAAAATGTGGTGGAGCTCCATCTTGCATAAACCACATATCTCTCCGAAGTTGGAGAGGTAAATCTTCTAACAATTCTGGCAACGTATTTTGTAGAAAATGCAAATAATTTTCTCCAGTTAATCTTCGTGGAAGTATGACAGGACCAACAATGAAATTACCAATTATTCCAGCCCACATATTAATTTTGAATTCGTGCTGAAAATGGTTTATCTTTATTGCATGCGGATTTTCAACGGCATAAACATGTTCATTATGGGTATTAGTTATACCTCTTCTTGTAAAACTTGCTTCATCGGTAAAGAGAACCTTCTTGACAAAGTTTGGATCTCTTTCTCTTTGCATATTAACAAATCGACAAAAACCCAAACGAATTTGAGGATCATGGACTAATAATTCTTGTACTGGCTTCTTATGGTATGGATATAGCAATTGTTCGCTAAGCACTTTATGAACGACATCTTTACTTACTGCTAGTTCCCTTCCAATTTGTCTGGTGCTTAATTCTGGATCTTTTTCAACACGTTCTAAAATGTCTTCTTCAACTTCAGGAATCCTTACAAAACGTTCTCTTCCATTATCAACAGTGTTGGGAGCAAAGGAACCGGTCTCCCGAAGACGACTCTAAACAGCAGCAAAAGTTGGGTGGCTAGGTACACGACGATTTGGAAACCCTTCAGAGTACACCCTAACACTCTCTCGAGCATTTCCTCCACAAAATCCTAATGTCAGTAACATATCGGTATATTCTGCATTGGTATATTGTACAGCCATATTAATAAACCACGCATTTGTTTTTTTAATTATTGAGTCAGATAGAACACTTTCAATCGTTAACAAGAGATTAGGTGTTAAAATTTGACAATATTTTTATTTAGATGAAACTATGGAAACCGACAATAAATGTTTTTGTATACGTATTGCAGGAAAATAATTAATATTCCTCAAAAAATCGTACATGGCAAGAATCGAGTATTTTTGTTAAAAGTCTCGATTAAAGGTGTTGAAGAAGATATGAAAAAAGTACATTTTTATGTTTTTTATCGTATATAATTTTGTCCGATAATAATACATAGGCGTAGAACTTGATTTTTTAAATAATTGCACTTTTAAAAATTCTACGCCAATGGCAAAAAAGGTGTTTGAATATGAAATTTGGATTGGGTACTCATTTACTACAAAAAAATACCCTTGATAATACTCGATTTACTCTCATGGTTTTGACAAAGTTTGTATTTTAATAATTATTGTTTATGTTCTAAAATTACTAAAATGCAAATTTCGTCAAAACCATGAGAGTAATCGAGTCTTATCAAGAGTACCTTTTTTAAAGTAAATGAGTTGCGCGATCTAAATTTCATACTCAAACTCCTTTTTTTCCATTGGCGTAGAATTTTTAAAGGTGCAATTATTTAAAAAATCTACGCCTATGTATTATTATCGGACAAAATTTTAATACCATTTTTTTTGCCTCATAAAACTCTACCAATATACCAAATTTCAGCAAAATCGCATATGCCTTTTTAAATTTATATGGGAAAAACCAGTTAAAAATTGTAATTTCAAGGCCCTCTGGAGCCCAAACGAAGCAACTTTGTACAAAGGTAATTTTACTTAAATCGACTTATTTTGGTCTAAGGAATATGTGGTATGTTTTTGTAAAGACCTTTTACATAAAATGCAATACTAGTCCATATTTAAAAATAATTTAAAAAAAATTATCAAAAATGAAAAAATGGACGTAATAAATAATATTTTTTCAATTAACTAATATTTATTTGCGTTTTGTATGATCAACGTTTTGATATCTTTTTAATTAAATGTTAGGTATTTTGATTGTGTTAGTCTCCCATATAAAATATTATCTAAAACATATATATTTTTTTCTGTAATGCATTAATTTTATTTTATATTTTTTATATCTATATTTATTTATTTATTTATTATTATTTGAAATGGATCTTGTTAGGAGTGACTTGATTTTCTTCTAATTGGAATATCTTTTGTAGGTGGTCATTTGGCCATTTGTCAATTTGTTATCTGCTATTCTAATAGGATAGTTAGTAAACTCAGCTAGGTATCTGTTGATGTATTCGTCTTCGTGATTTAGTATTTCTTTGAGTAGCTATATTATATATATTTTCTTTTAGGTTTAAAATCCTGAATTCCATTTTTCTGTTGATACAGGAAATGAAGGATAAACATGAAAATTACTTGCCTACATATTCTCGAATTTCTAATCCACGGATAGTTTGTCCTTATCGATTTTAAGAGTCACTAGTCGCTCTCATAAATCGAATAGTGGATGCAGGGATAAACGAAGGGCTTACCACGCATTTGCTCTGCACTTATGTCAACCCCGGTTCCTCCTTCCTGCTGGGTCCGTTAAATGAGTGTATGTTTCTCGTTTATCGGGAAATTGATAATATAGCTTTGGAGTTTCAGCTTCCGGCTGATTACTTGCCAATTAGTTGTTATTTCAAGGCGATTTTGTTGCTAATTAATTAACCATCGAGTGTAGCGAGCAAAGCCGATGTACGTAATTGAACATCTTAATACATACAGCGTGTCCCGAAATTAGACGGTCATATTTTAACAGCGTAATTTTCTACATGCTAAAATAGGAGTAAAAGTTCATGTAAACATAGGTCTGTAAACGTTTCGTTTCCGAGATACAGGGTGTTAATAATTAAATCCTGATGACACATTTTTATAAATATTTTCTAAACGTTTAAAGATAACTAAGTGAATTTTGATACAGATACTAAACCTTTTACCCTTTTACGCTGTATATAATGGACAGAACCCCAGTTTTTGATCATCTTCATAGGTGGGTAAATTAGAAGGGGGGCTTAGGGTAAAATTAGTTTAAATAAATAGTTTAAAGGTCTACAGTTAAAGAAATAAATTCTCATAAATCGTTTTATTGGGCCAGAGCCAACCAAATCATTTGGAAAAAACAGGTTTCTTTATAAAATAAACATTTAAAAAGTGACCGTGATATTGTTAGACTGTGGAACAACCCCGTTTATTTTTCCAAGTTAGGAAACCGCATATTATTTTTTATTTACAATTAGCTAGGGACACCCGTCGGACAAGTGAAAGAATTTTGATTCGTCTCCAGCATTTTTTATTTCATCCCTTAGTAGGAAATCGTTGGCAATCTTTATTTGAGGCTGGATAATTATTGAATTTTTAATGAAAGAAAATATTAAAATATAAATAAATAATTATTCGGTATACAAAAGTCTGTGGCAACAAAAACTACGTTTAGATGCCCATTCTCAAAAAAAAAAAAAAAAAAACTAGTAGTGATCTGTAAATTACATGTACTCTCGAATTTTTATTTTTTATAGATATTTTAATTGAACGCATAATTACAACCCTGGAAAATTCTCACAAGTAAGGTATTCCTGATTTACATGTAAACCTCAACTGTAATTTGCAGTTATAAGTTGCTGACAACTATGTAGTTTACACGTAATATTTCTCTGATTTTCATATTCCCGTATGTATAACTTACATATATGTTTTTCAACATTCTTGGAATCAGTGGCGTGTTTAGGATCTAGGTCTGGGGGGGGCCAAGGTACAAATATGTATAACAATACTAAAATATACTATACTAAAAACAAATATTTAATACTAAAACTTACCAACTTACTTAAAACAAATAAAAAAATTCTAATAAACTAAACAAAAAAAAACAGTATTAGCACTAACCAGTAAACTTAAAAATACGTATTAAAAAAACTTTTTTAATTATATAATTAATCAGATGACCAGTCTTTAAGGTTCATTCGTCTAGGTTTACTTGTAGCAAACCTAGTAATTATATTATTAATATCAACATTAATTTCTTTATGAATATTAAGTAAAGCCAGACCATTCAAACGATTTTCAGTCATAGTCGATCTTAAATACGTTTTTAATCGTTTTATATTCGAAAAACTCCTTTCTGCTGTCGCCGTGGACACAGGCAACGTAGCAAATATCTGCAATAATATTTTTATCGACGGAAATACATTTGTCGCAAAACAAAGTGCTTCAGTAGCTGTGGAAGGCAAATTCAGTTTATCAACCTTTTCCCATCTTTTCTGCCACATGATTATTTTAGCTCTCAATTCTTGTTCTGAGATATTAATATCTGCTTGGTACATCAAACTAGTTTTAAAAATTTGTTCTATAGGGTAAATTTTATTATTTTTTGGGATACGGCCTTCAAGAGGTAATATTGTTTTTAATCTATCATTAAATCGTGAATTAAGTTGTGATAGAAAGTGATCAATAGAAGGAATAAATATTGAACGTTTAAAATATTCCTCAGGTGATCTTGATTCCATGTTTTCTCGCTGAGTTTGTCGTCCACATACTCTAAAATATCTATCTAATTGGCTATAAATTTCATCTTTTGCGTCGACGCTTAAATCACTTGTGGTTGTGGCAGAAGTTGACGGTTTTTCCTGTTCTTCATCAAGTTCAATGTTTGCACGTTTTTGTGGGAAAAAACTTCTAATGTCGCTTGATCGTTTCATCTTAACTTTTAATTTAACTTAAAACTGTATTTAAAACTAAGTATTTATTACTTACTTAACAATATCACATTATCATAGCGTAATATGAAACACGGAGTAAAATTTACATAACCAAACACACAGAACCAAACAAATATGAATACAACTCGTACTCGTAGTCTTTTTTCTCTCTTAAGACCATTATGCGATGCATCATTGCATGCATCACATTTCTACATGCTAGCTCTGCTTCTGCGCGCTATGCCATCCAGTTGTTAGAGGTGGACGAAATATTAATTTATTAATACCTCGGTATATAATAACTGTTAACTGATTAGATTTTATTATGTCGGAAGGCTGTACTTCAACTGCTCTGGGGGGGGGCCGGGCCCCTCTGGGCCCCCCTCTGTACACGCCCCTGCTTGGAATTTACACAAATATAAATGAATCAGTTACTTAATATCTACAGATCACATTTAAATGTAATGCTTTAAATTCTCACAAGGTGTCGCATGACCCAATATCTATACAGAAGACCTGTGAATTTAATACGAAAATTTCGGCAACATTATGGTGTTTCTAAGTTCAGGGGTAAACAGTGATTTGCTTGCATTGTAAATGTTTTAAAATTTTTAAAGTGATTTTGTTTTACAACGCTTTTTAGTTGAAGAATGGCTGATGAGCGAATCAAAGATTTACTAAAACAATTTTAAATGGTAGAGTTGAGACCTATCTTCGAAGGTAAGCCATGTCTGTGACTTTTCCCTTAAATATAGCTTAGTTCTGGAATGCAAGGGAACCTTAATTCATAAGGCGGTCGTTAAAATTATTAAATTCAAATAACAGGAAAAAATCTGAAGAGGCCAATATTGTTAAGAGACTCACCTAGTGGTATGTCTGGGTTCTGGAATTCTTGAGGGGCCTCCACAGGTTTTCTTCTGGTAAAGCGGAACACCGAAGAACAAAATATTTTGATTTTGCAATACGGACACTATAGCGGTTCATACGGTACTGCTTGTTAAAATTCCAAAAAAGGTCCTTTTCAAACGCACAGACGTGCGCCGACCCGACTGTTTTGAATCAAAATATTAAGGGTCACTAGCATCCAATTACTTATGATAAATATCAACTTAAAATAATTAATATAAATTAAGGAAAAAACGTGTAAATACCTAACATACTCCCACCCCAAAAGGCGCGTAAAAAAACGTGCCTTTTCCTAAGAAAAAAAATAACAGTAACAAAATATTTTATTGAAGAGGTCTTCGAGAAACTAAATATACAAAAACTACAGACCAGGCAAGCAAATTGATCCTACTCAATAGGCAATAGACATAACTTGACCAACGGTCTCTTAAGCAAACCATTAGAGGTTTTAACCATCGCGACGCGAGCAATATCGTCAGTATCCGGATTAAATTGTACAATTAGTCCTAAGTCCCATTGCAAAGAAGGTAAATTATCATTTTTTATTAACACTAGCGCCCCTTCCTTTGGAGAATCAACTGATTTAAACCACTTACCTCTTTGTTGCAGGGTGTGTAAATATTCCGCGTGCCATCTACGCCAAAAATCTTTGTTTAATCGTTGTATCAATTGCCACCTCGTTAAACGGTTCAGGGGCAGTTCAGTACGAGTCTCATCAGGTAGAGCACTCAAGGGTTCAAGAGTTAAGAAATGGCCAGGGGTAAGGACTTATAGATCATTTGGATCTGTACTAAGCGATGAGAGAGATCGTGAATTCAAAACGCTTTCCACCTGAACTAAAAAGGTATAAAACTCCTCATAAGTTAAAATTTGGTCACCCATGACTCGTTTCAAGTGCGTTTTTACGGATTTGATCCCCGATTCCCACAATCCTCCCATGTGGGAAGAGTTTCCTGGCAAAAAATGGTGCTCTATCGAATCTATGGCCGACATGGATTCCATGATATTTTTGAGCTCGTTATATGCACCTACAAAATTGGTGCCTCGGTCGGAATAAAGATGCGCGCATCGCCCTCTACGAGATGCAAATCTTCTTAGCGCGGCTAAAAAAGCGTCACTCGTGAGATCAGAAGCCAGCTCCAAATGTATAGCCTTTGTAGCCATACAAACAAACAAATATAGGCTTTGGTAACTTTAGCACTACGAAGCCTGCTCATAGTGACCTCCATAATCTACCCCAGTGCGAAGAAAAGGTTAAGCTTGAGAAATACGAATAGAAGGTAAGTTGTCCATAAGGGGTTGTACCGGGAGAGGATTTGTCTTCCAACACTTAATACATTTGGATAAAACAGATCGAATCGCTCGACGGAAAGATAAGATCCAAAAATACTGAGAAAGTAGAAATTGAGTTGTGCGCAAACCCGCATGTAAAAATAATTTATGATAAAAATTAATTAACATATCTGTTAAATGACATTTTCGAGGCAATAAAATAGGATGTTTTTTATCGTAGGTAAGAAAGCCTTCCTCGTACCCTTAGAATCCCTTCTGGATCCATAAAGGCATTCAATTTCTTTAGGGGTTTTGAAAAAGATTGTTCTCTATTTCATCAGAAAAAACCAAAAGTTGAGTGCGTTTTACAAGAAGTTTTAAGGTAGTAGTTTTTTTCCGAATAAGTCAAATAACCTCGTCGTTTATCATCAGTTGATCGGGAGTTATAAGTAAATCGTTAAATATATGTCAGAATGTGTTGAACTTTGGAAAACGACGAATAGTTAGATAGCAAATCATCAATAATGTTATGTTCTACGGTGGCGGTTACAAAACTAATTTTGCGTTCCTCTTCCTGTGTTTCAGAAAAGGACAGAGGATTAGCAACATAATCAGAAACTCGTAAAAAGTCTGGGCCTTGCAACCAGAAGGAATTATGAACCATTTCTGATGGAAAAAGCCCTCGAGAAGCACGTCGGCTGGATTAAGATTTGTCTTAACATACGTCCAATTTGTTGCAGTTAGTTTATCGCGAATATACGCCATCCTGTTGGCTACAAAAGTAGACCAACGTTTAGGGTCAGAATTTAACCATGCTAGAACAATTTAAGAGTCCGTATAAGCATGAATAGAAATAATTTTAAACTGATCTTGATAAACCGATTTAATCCAATTAACCACTTTGGTTAATAAAACAGCGCCGCAGCGAGGGACTGTGATTTTTTTGGCAGGGGCAACTTTTGATTTACCACACACGAAAAACATTTTTGCAGAACCTGTGTTATCGATAATTCTAAAGTACACGACAGCACTATAGCCGCGCTCACTAGTGTCACTAAACGCATGTAACTCAACATGCGAATCCGAAAGAATTTTAATCCTGCGCGGAATGCGCAAAGAAGATAATAGTTTTAATTAATTCTTATATTTAAGCCAAAGTCTTAAAAGTTCATTAGTGGGAGTTTCATCCCAATCTAGGCGAAGTAACCACAATTTTTGAATCAAATATTTACAAAAAAAGTCACTGGTGAAAGAATACCTAACGGATCAAATATTCTGGCAAGTTCAAATAAAAGATTGCTTTTGGTACAAGGGCGATCGATAGGATTTACTTTATAAAAAAATTATCATGTTTAGGATCCCACAAAAGACCTAAAATTTTGATTGTAGGGTGAATTTTATTCTCAAAAGAAAGCGGATTACAAGACACTTGATCAGAAGGAAAAATGTCTAAAAGTTGCGGGTCGTTACTCGTCCATTTTTGGAGCTCAAAGCCACCCGTGCATAAAAGAGAGATGAGTTCATCCCTCAAGAGTTGCGCATTTCTTAAATCGCCACTACCACTGCAAATATCATCAATATATGTGTCTCTTATTACAATACGAGATGCTTAAGGAACTTATTTCGACAATCTGTAGCAAGTTTATGTAACGTGCGAATTGCCAGATATGGAGCGCAATTAAATTCTAAAATCTGAAATGTCATCGTTTGGAGAAAAACGAAACAATAAGCGTTGATAATCTCTAAATTCCGGAGATACCAATACTTGACGGTACATTTGTTTAATGTCCGCTGTAAAACAAACTTTATGTTAACGACAGTTAAGCAAAATAGTAGCGATATCAGTTAGTAATTTTGGACCAACAAATAAACAGTCGTTGAGCGTTTTCTTGTTTGGCATTTGAGCCGAAGCGTTAAAAACAATTCTTACTTTGGTACTATGACTCTCTGGCCGAAGTACCGCATGATGAGGCAAATAAAAAGTGGCAATATTGTCTTTGGAAGGCTCAATAGCTTCCATATGTCCTAAATCTAAATATTCTCTCATTAAATCACAATAATTTTTATATAAAGTAGGATTTTTTAGTAATCGACATTCCATAGTACGAAAATGTTGTTAAGGCAATTCGCGAATGTGAGGAAATAAGGGAGACGGTTCTAATATTCAAACATTTTTTTACCTAGAATTAAACTTGCATTGCAAAAATTTACATAATTTTATATATTTACAGACAACTAACCTTTCTATTCACATTTATCCATCAATAGCTGATCGCTATCTACTCGCGCAGGCAGCGGACGTGTTAAATTAACATGTTCATCATTGTATCGGAAAATCATGTGTCACGGTGGAAGGGTAAATAGAACGTTCATAATTCGATGAGCCCGAACAACAGGTTCAAACAAGAGACTCATCTGAATGATCTTTGATTATTCCGTATGACTTGTTTATAATTTTAGCACTGCAATCAATCATAGGGCATGGGAGGAAGAGGTGCAAAGAGAAGAATAATATCATCATGGGTGGGAGATGGAGAGTTGGAGGATAAAACATCGGGCTTAGATACATTTTTGTCGGGAAGTGTTCTATTGAATGAATTGTTAAGAGCTTTTCATTATTCAAAGTTGGTGAAGATATAAATATAGTGATTGAAAAATATACATGGAGTGATTGAAAAGTTGATCAAGTGGTCAAAATCTACTAAACCAAAGTTTTATTATTGTTTTTATTAGTAATTTTTTTAAATAATAAAAACAGTAGGTGTGTGTGATTTAGTAATTTTTTAACTTAATAATTGTATATTTAATGTATTTTGTAGTTAATGTTTTTTGATATATTTTTAATTTTTGTTTGTTTGATTATTGTTACTAGTTATTATTGACTAACCTACAATTTTATTCTAAAAAATAATATGAACTAATTACTTTTCTTTAGCCTATCTTAATTATTTTGATAGGTAGGCTTCACAAGTTGGCGTGACGATTTATCACAATGTATTACACTAGCAATAACATTAACGTTTACTGCTTTAGCTCAAATGGCTTCTTCCTTTTGAGCCTTCGGTTAAGTGTAGAACCAGTATTTGCAGCGTTTATTCATTGACGTGGATGGAGTAAACCCTTATGTTTCGCAGCACACCTCGCTATCTCTTCTTCAACTGTTGGCATAAGATAATCGTTTTGATAGAACCAAGGTGCATCAACGATGCATCTTAGAACTTTAGTTTGGAAAACTTTTATCATGATAATATTATTCTTGCTGGGACATCGTCATAGCTGTATGCCATAAAACCAGAATGGTAGATGATAGATTGTCTATACTAACAAAAAAGAATATTCACTTAAATTAGTTGAAAATATGGATGGGAATCCACAAATTGTATATAAGTTAAGTAATACACTAACCAATGTCATGTCTAAGAGTAAATTAAATCAGTAAACATGTAAAATAGTGACTTCTGTATCTGTAACGTATGGAGGGTGGGTTACCCATACGGCACTTAGGCCTCATTAGGCCCATTGTGCATCCTCCTATGATGATAGGCACCTACAGATTTATTGTAGTTGACAACGTCACCAAGAGGTGCTTCTCTTATATCGGCCGGTGTTAGCCGATACTCGCCGAACACAAATCTTCTAATAAATGTGAGCGTCGGGTAATCGTAAAGGATATGCTCGATGGTCTTATCTTCTTGTTCGCACCCTCTGCAGAGTACGGATTCTGACAGCCCCATGGTATGGAGATGCTTCCGTACTTGGCAATGACCAGTCAGAATGCCTGTGACCAGACGCAGATTCTGTCTAGTCATAGTCAAGTATTTGTTTGCTGCAGTATTGTCAGGATAACTTAAGAGCTCCCTGGCAACTCTGCAGTTTCTTGTTTCATCCCATCTTTCCTTGAATTTCACGAGGTAATGTTCTTTAATTAGGTCTGTCACTACCGATTTTGTCAGGCCAATACAAGGGCCAGGTCCAATCTTAACCCTTTCACTGCCCAGAACACGCCTGGCGTGTTCAGTAAGATATCTACAAGGTGCCCCGGACACACCTGGTGTGTTCCGAAGGTATTTAGCTAATATTGAGTTTCACGTTTTAGGCACATGTAGTACGATACTGGGCGATTGGGGGCATATCTAAAATAGCATAAAATATTATAACCATGTGGTGGTTTTGAGGTTAGTTGTCTTTGAGCGGTAGTAGTAGATACTTGTCTGCGTACTGTAGTGTTCATCTATAAAGTGATATTTTGAGTAGATTGAGGTAAGTTTTCGGCATATATAAATAAAAATAGTTGCAAATAATATCTGAATACTACATTGTAGTGTTTTAGGTATAATTCAAAGATGGAACGGGATGAAAATCAGCCATCAACGTCTAGAAAAAAAGTGACGTTAGATAAACAAAAAGCTTGTAGTGATGAACAACTTTTGAAGATGTTGGAAAACTCATCTGACGAATTTGATGAATCGGATGAAGATTTTGATATAGAAAATGAAGTTGTCAGTGATTCAGAAGGTTGGGATGATAGTAATATTCTGACTGCTGTTCAAACAACTGCTGCTGCGCCTGCTGTTCCGCTATGGTTACCAGAACGCCCACAGGTAACTCAAATACCATTTAGAGGAAATACTGGGTCGAAAGCAGGGTTAGATGCTAGGGAACCATTAGATTATTTTAATTTATTATTCGACGATCATTTTTTTCAATTAGTCGTTGAAAATACTAACAGTTATGCACTTGAAATACTAGTCAATAGTACGAGTGATCAGAGTAGAATAACTCGATGGAAAGATGTTACTAAGGAAGAGTTTAGAACGTTTTAAGGCCTCTTTTTTATATGGGGACTATAAAAATTAATAGGATCAACGATTATTGGAGAACCCATTACCGTTTCAATCTCCCTTCTTTTGCAAAGTTTATGAGCAGGAATCGATTTTTGTTGATCTTACGGGCTTTGCACTTTAATGACAACTCGGTTGACGGAAATCAACTGTCTAAAATAACACCTCTAGTTACATTTTTTAATTCAAAAATGGCCCAAATTTATTACCCACAAAAGGAACTAGCTATTGACGAATCTATGGTGCAATGGAGTGGTCGCCTTTCATTTCGGCAATATATGAAAGGAAAGCGTCATAAATATGGTATAAAACTTTATTGTTTAGCAGAACCGAAAGGAATGACGCAGAAGATTCACGATTACTAGGGATCTTCAGATGCAACTGTTGGCGGGAAAAAGCATGTGCAAAAAGTTGTCCATACATTATTGGAAGGAAAAAAAGGTATAGGCCACTCTGTCTACATGGATAATTTCTATAATAGTGTAGAGTTATCAGAACGATTATTAGCAGAGAAAACCTATATTACTGGTACCCTAAGACCAAAACGAATTGGAAATCCAACAGAAGTGATATCAAAAAAACTTAGAAAAGAAGAAACATATTGCTTATATTTAAATCAAGGACTTTGCGTCAGTAAATGGATGGACAATAAAGAAGTTTTGACAATCTCTACAGAACATTCTGGAGAAATGGTAGAAACTGTTTCCAAAAAACAACAAAGGAAGTTTAAACCTCAAACCATCGCTGAATATAATAAATGTATGGGGGGGCATCGACAATGGTGACCAAATGATGTCCTATTATGCCTGCCTCCATAAAACCCTACGATGATACAAAAAATTAGGATTACATATATTCCAAATGATGTTCATAAATTCTTATTATTTGTACAATAAATACGGTAGCAGGAAAATGAATTTATATGATTTTCGGTTGGTTGTCTTGGAAAAATTATTGCCATCCCCTCCGGAACCACAAAATGAACGCCAATTAAGTCAGCATTATCTCCAAAATTGTGAAAGAGGCCAAGATGGGAAAACCAAAAGACGTCGGTGTAAATATTGTTGGGATAATAGAAACGTTAGAAAAGCAACAATAACGTTCTGTCCGCAGTGTCCAACTGAACCGGGTTTGTGTTTGGATTCCTGTTATAGACTTTTTCATGAGAGACTATAATTTTCTATATTTACTCTACCAAAGAATTTTAGTTCCTTGTTTCCTGTTTTCTTTTCTTTTATTTACTATACCAAAGAATTTTAGTTCCTTGTTTCCTGTTTTCTTTTCTTTTATTTTTATTTTAGTAAATGAATGTATTTTGTGTTAATAAATATTTTTTTTTTGATTATAGACTTTTATTTCCAATTGTCTTTTATCTCAACTAACAATTACTGGAAAGACGCGCTAGGAGTGTTCAGGGCATATTTAACCGAATAGTGTGCCTATGTGCCCCGAACACGCCTGGCGTGTTCTTGTCAATTTTGACAGTTTGATACATATAGGTAAATATAAATACATAAATAAATAACGTGATAATAATATTTTATTTAAACATTAAAAATATCATGTGGGCACCGCCGTATAACTTACAGATCGGCGAGGCAGTGAAAGGGTTAAGGTGACCACATTGTTGATGGATACTTCGGCCAAAGCTTCATGACATTCTAGAACTAACCCTAAATAAATTCGTGGTCTGTTCTGGATGAGTAGTGCTTGTCTGCTATTTGTATAGATGAGCATGTTCCTTCCAGTAATATTATTTCTGGTTATTTCTTTTGCTGCTATGAGAATCACCGTTAGCTCTGTTTGAACTACACTGGCACTATTGCTCACAGCTCATTTTATGTTAAGGTTTAAGAATCCGGAGTGTATTCCGCATCCTGAGCCTTGGTTTGTTTTAGAACCGTCGGTGTAGGTATGAATCGTACCTGCCACTTCTGGCTCTTCTATTTGTTCTATTATAAATTTATATAGCTTATGGAAGATATATCTCGGTGAGATGGAGTCCATGTTCGCTTGAAGCAGTGGGAGCGTATCGAGCGCCTCCTACCAAAAGCGACGTCTCGCCTCACCAGATCCTACATCAGGTTCTATTCCGACCGTGCGGAGGCGTGTCATTGTCGTCAGAGCAACCTCCTTGATGTAAATATCAAGGGGAGTGAGACTAAGAATGACTTCCATCGCTCTAGTCGGTGTTGTGTTCATGGCTCCTGTTTTGTTGAGACATGCTGTTCTTTGAATTTGTTCTAGTTTACGGATAGCTGTTAATTTTTGGGTTTTCGGTACCCAAACAACTGCACCGTATGTTAACTTAGGTCTTATGATAGCCGTGTAAGTCCATGCGACGACTCTGGGGGAGAACCCCCAGGTGCGTCCCACAGTACGGCGGCATTGTTCATAAGCAATGTATGCTCTTTTAACTCTGTTTTCTAAATGCGAGTTCCGTGTTAACTTGCTGTCAAAGGTGAGACATAGGTACTTTACCTCTGTCGCAAAGTTTAGTTTTGTGTTTAGGAGTTCTGGAGGTTTTAATTTCATTTTCATCCTTTTTTTTTGTAAAAAGGACCATTTCTGTCTTCTTAGGATTGATAGACAGTGAGTGGTCCTTGCACCACTGTTTTAGAGCTACTTGCATTCTTTCGCAGAGTATGTTCTCAAAATTCCCTGTTTGCAGAATGACCAGGTCATCTGCATATGCAATTGTGTAGTGACTGTCATTATTGAGGCGGCTGATGAGGGTGTCGAGGACCATATTCCACAGTAGAGGTGAAAGCACCCCTCCCTGTGGACATCCCCTCTCAACCAAACCTCTTATATTAACATCTTCTACACTTATGTTTACTGCTCGCTTTGAGAGCATGTTATGTATCCACCCACTAACCATTTGTGGAACATTCCTGTTGGTTAGTGGGTGTATTATCTTTGAGAAGGTGGTTTTATCAAAAGCACTTTCTATGTCTATGAAAACACCCAAGGCGGACTCCTTATTGTCCAGGGATCTTTCTATCCGGACGGCAACTAGATGAAGGGCTGAATCAGTAGATCTGCCTGGGGTGTATGCATATTGGTTTGGGTGTAGTGGTGTTGTTGTAATCACCGCATCCCTTATGTACCTTTCGCATAGTCTTTCCAATGTCTTCATGGAAAACGATGTCAGACTAATTGGTCGGTATGTTTTTGGGACAGTGTAATCCATCCTTCCAGGTTTGGGTATAAATACCACATTTACCTCTCTCCATTTTTTGGGAATATACCTCAGAGCCAACGAGGATCTGAATATACCCACCAGGTGCGGTGTGAGTTCTTCCAGACCCCACTGAAGAAGGGCTGGATAGATACCGTCAGGTCCTGGCGATTTAAATGGAGAGACGCTGGATATTGCCCATCTAATTTTTTCATCGTCTACAATGTGTTTGGCAGTTTGCCAATCATAGAGAGATGGGATGTATTTTTTCTTTGCCCAGTCGGCTACGTCTGTGATGACCGAGTCCGGGAAGTGTGTTGACAACACAAGTTTGATGCTGTCTTCGAGGTTGGCAGTATCCATGCCATCCTCTTTGATTAGCGTACCAATGCTTCGGTGTGGATCTTTTGCGAGAGCTTTTTAAAGCTTCGCTGCCTGCGGAAAATCTTCGATTTCTTCGTAGTAGGATCTCCATGCATCTCTCTGTTTTTGTCTAGTGTTTTCTTTGTATTCTCTGAGGGGAGATTTATAAGTATCCCAGTCCTCTTTAAGTTTTGTGATTTTTGTCTTATTAAAGGATATCCTAGCCAACTTCCTGAGGTGATCCAACTTAAGACACCACCATGTGGTAGTCGTTTGAACGTGTTGGACCAACCTCAAAGGACGGGATTTCCTATAGGCATTGTTTATTTTGCTTTATATAGTGTTCGAGTACTTCTCCAAAGCATTGTTATTGTTTGGTGTTTCGGCATTCATCTTTTGGAGAAAGTGGACATAGGTTCCGAAATAGCGTAAACTACATAATTTCTTGTATTGCAACAAAGTTGTGATCTACGCATTACAAGACTAAGGTGGTCATGTTTAAGATAGTTAGCGCCATTATACTCTTCACACAGTAGTCTGTAAAGAATATTAAAGGTTTATTTGTCCGTCCGTCACATAGAAGTATCATAAAGAAAAGATGCTATAATGATGCTAAAATATTTGCACCTTTGCATTAAACTTTTTCATCATACGTCAAACTCAAGGTAGTGGAACTAGTCAGTTTTGCTGAGAATGTTTTTTTTTTTTTTTGAATAGCTTCATTTATATTACAAAATCATATTTTCAATCCGGCAGTTTTCAAATATAAAATTTTTGAATTCAAATAAATAAAAATACGACTCAAGTCAACATTTTCATTACACTTTTCCGTCATTTGAAGTGCGTATCGTATCGCAAAATAGTGTTTATGTCTATATGTCATCTCTGCTTTATTCTATTTCGATGGTCCGTCCGATGTAACGTTTTCTGTCCGCACGATAAGTCAAAAATTATCAATTTGAAAATTTCAGGAAAAATCAAGTGAACAAAGCCATTGATTTTAAAAAAATCTAAATAAAATAAAGGTTAAGGAGGTTGAAATAAAAAAAATGGAAATCTTCAGGAAAAATCAAGCTTTATAAAGGGCTGATTGATTCTGAAAACAAATTGAATATAAATGGGGTGAAAGGGGTCTGTTAAACTGTGAAGAGTATAATATAAAATACCAAGCATTATATCTTCATTCTAGTTGTATTTTTGTAATAAATATATCGTTGTCTATAACTAGAAGTATGTAGGTTGACGGATGTTTAAGGATAGTTTAAAATTTAAAATGTTTATACAGTTGTATCTTGCTTATTGTCAACTGATTGGTATTGTTCATAATATCATGATTTATAACTATAGGCCTATAGCAATTCTTAATGCTGTAGCTAAAATATTTGAAAATATTATATATGAAAAAATGTTCTGGCACGTTAAAGAAGCCATTTCGCAGTCTCAGCATGGTTTCTATCGAAATAGATCCATCTACACAAACTTAGCTTGTTTTATGACAAATACCTAAGTGGTCACCCATCAGGGAGGGCAGATGGATGTAGTGTACACAGACTTTGCCAACGCCTTTGACAAAGTTGATAATTCTATTTTATTGCGTAAATTAACAGCGTATTCATTCAGTAAGCCTTTCATCAAGGTATTGTCTAGTTATTTACTGACAAGGAAATAACTCGTAACATTTCGTGGGAAATATTCTAGAGAACTTTTGGCAAAGTCAGGAGTTCCACAGAGATCAAACCTCGGCCCTCTACTATTTTTGCTTTTTATCAACGATTTGTCGGATAACATGCTAAGTAAGTCCTTACTTTATGCTGAAAATTGTAAAATATTTAGGAAAATTAATAATCAGGATGACCATAATCAACTACCACAAGATCTTGATAAATTATATAATTGGACAATAAGAAACAAACTGGACCTTAATTTAAATAAATGCTTTATTTTAAGCTATCCAAAAGTAAAAAATATAGTTAAATACAGATATATCATAAATAATCATACCCTTGAAAGAAAAACTGAAATAACTGACCTTAGGGTAATTTTTCAAAGTACATTAAATTTTAATAAACATATTCAACAAATCGTACATAAATCAAAAAAATGCTTGGTTTTCTCAAAAGAACTACATATGATTTCAAAAATATAGAAACAATTAAAGCACTTTATTCTTCTTTAATACGAAGTAGGCTAAAGTTTGCAACAATTATATGGGATCCTGGGATATTAAACTTGAAGAAACTTCTTGAGACTGTCCAAAATAAATTTATTGCCTATCTTCACTATAAATTCGGTCGTTCACCTGACCAAACCTCTTACGAAATTATAAGAAAGGATTTTAAATTAGTCAAATTAGAAAAACGAAGAATTAAATTTATTGCCTATCTTCACTATAAAAAATTCGGTCGTTCACCTGAGCAAACCTCTTACGAAATAATAAGAAACGATTTTAAATTAGTCAAATTAGAAAAACGAAGAATTAACCATAAGTTATTGTTTTTGTATAAACTGCTAAATAATAAAATAAATTGTGAATTTTTACTATCTAAAATTAAATTTTATATCCCAGGTCATGTCGTTCGGCCTAAAAACAAACTTTTCTTTATACCAAAACACATGATGCTATTGGATAATATCTGCTGCATATATAATAACCACAATACATCTTTAAATCTGGATATATTTAATACATCACTTAAAACTTTCAAATCCCACCTGTTAAAATTAGAATTTACATTGAGATTTAAATATTATATATATATAAAAAAAAAGATTCATTGTGAAACATGCCTACCTAATTTATATTGATTATTTTAAGATTTTCAAGATTTTGATTAATTCAATGAATATTTTTTATTTTAACATTCTTATTAATATACTATTGTTAATTCTAATGGAGCATTGGTAGATGCAAGTAGTTATAAGTTTTCGTAAATTATTTTTTTGTACTTATACTCGTACTTATATATTTTTTATTTCTTTCCTCTTTTATATTAACTTTATTGGGAGCGTTGGTAAATGCATTTAGTTGTAGTTTCATTTTTCTTAGGAGAACATGTAATGAGGTTATAAAACCTGTTTGTTTTCTGTTAAATAAATAAAATAAATAAATAAATAAATAATACTGTTTCATAGGTCTTAGTGAGTAGATTCCGAATCACTAACTTTAAAAATAGCGTACATATTTATTTATTTATTATCCAACCAACGGTACAAACCTATTACAGGTGGAATACATATTAAAAATAAAATTAATATAAAATAAAATGTCATACATACATACATTAAATACATCAAAACGTAAACATTAAATTTACAAAAAAAAACAAATTTGGACAATAATACATCTAAGTAAAACTAAAACTAGACACATTAAATATAAAAATTAAAGTAAAATAAGACGTACACTAGGTATTACCTAAACCTAAACAAATATTTTTATATCACATTCTCTACAATTGAAAATATCAATGTTTTGAGAGTGAGCATTAAAATTGGTTTGCATTTGATAAAGTGATGATTGTAATAAAATGTTTGTTCGCGGTATAAGCAATGAAAAGTTTGGCGATCTCTCGAGGTAATACGAGGAACACGTAAACGTATTTGCGATAAAAGTTCGGCACAATTAATTTTGTAGTTCATGGGTTTAAATAAAAATGATATAGAATGCATTACTTGACGATCTTAAAGATTTACACAATTAAAATTATGAAGCAACTGATCCTGTGGAAATCGCGAAGGAGGTAATAATCGTAAATTTGAAAATGGAGACTTTTCAAGAATCGTCTCTGTACCTTTTCTAGGTTTGCAATATGAACATCATACATTGAAGACCACACGGCGCTTGCGTATTCCAGTTTAAATAAAACATTTTGCATGTGTCTATATACTTCTGAAATTACTCATATTTCTGAGAATCAATCCAACAATTCGAAAAGCAGAAACAACTACATCGTTAATGTGTGGAACAAAACTTAATTTCGGGTCGAAAGTAACTTCCCAGTCCTTAGTATGATTTGGTCTGTTTAAACGCGTAGAACCAATTACGTAGTCATAGTGGATTCCAATTTTTTTACGTGTGAATGTCATCGCGTTACATTTTTGCGCGTTTAATTCTCTACAGTTAGAATTACACCAGTTTTGAATCAGCTCAACGTTGTTTTGTAATACTAAGTAGTCATTTAGATTATTTATATTTTTAAATAACAATCATCCGCGTAGATTAGAAATTTAGTGTCTAGATGCTGACCTATGTCATTAATAAAAATAATAAAAATAGCGGTCCAAAAATTGAACCTTCTAGAACTCCAGAGTATTGTGGAAAATAATTGGTTTTAGAAGATTTTACTTTAACATATTGCCACCTGTCATATAAGTACGATGAAAATAATTCGTGCAGGTCATGCGAAATAGATGCCGATCAAAGAAAATTACTAGAAAAAAAGATTTTTGGGCAAAACAGTTAAACATTTTAACGTGTTTTTTTTAACGGCATCTTATAGATTTTGAGGCGTATATTACCAGAAAATGTGTCGTATACCGATGTGAGCGGCTGACATTGCCGATTGTTTAATTAGACCAGATGTATTGACATCAGCTAGTGCAAGTTTCCGTAGCAATTTAATTGAATTTGCTTTACCTAATTGCAGTATTAGCTTTCCAAACTTCCCGACTCTATTCGTGCTCGACTATTTGTCTCCAGAAATTGTAGATTCAAATTTGATATTCGAATGAATCCATTTGTCTGTCACACCACACAGAGTGATACCTCATTAATAAGTATCTGATGTGTACTCCTTTATTCCTATGTATTCATCACACTGACATGTTTACCTGCATCCTATCAAATAGGTATAAAAGAGATATCGCAAACATTTGTTTTCGTCTGACTCTTCCTTTGTTTCATTAACGTTGATCGTGACAAAAATAATAAGGGCAATTTCTTGTAAAATTCAAGGAAAGATGTGATGAAACAAGGAGCTGCAGAATTAGTTAAGTTACCCAAATCAATAAATTAATTAGTTGTAAGCTCTCATGTAGTTTCTTATTCATTTTTTGAGTTTTTTCTATCTTCATAGCTGCTGTGTTAATATATATGCTTTGTTTCTGTTTTCTTCGTTTCTCCTTTTTGCCATTTATTTTGAGCCTTTCTTTTGTTTTGTATATACTCCCTTATTTCTTTGGCGGTAATTAATACTCATGGTTTTTTTTTTGTATTAATGGTGTATTATTTCATTTATCTCGTTGGATAGTAACCGTAAATAATTTTGCTTCTGTAGCCAAATCTTTAATTGGAGCATTTAGTTCAATTGTTTTACACCAAGTTCAAACTGAAATAACTCTATGTGTATGTCTGTTCGTCAGTGTGCAATTGAGCTCTCGAGTAACAATATTTGCATTTACTGTTAAAAGTATTATAAAGTTTGCTGCAATATTACTAGAAATAAAAGTCTGGGAGGTCAAGTATTGCGTTTATATCACTTGGCCAATATGTAGGTTGCATGTGGATTGCCACCTACGTTTGAGGTCTTTGACAGTTTGGTGCAGGCCTTTTCCTGCTGTTGTTGTGAGGCTTTAGCCTTAGCAGACATTTTTTGAATTAAATATGAAGGATACATGGGAAAAAAGATTAATGTCACAAAAATGAGTTTCTGATAAAGTAGGATTTTGAAATTTGAAGACTTCTACAATACTTGTATGAAAATGTATTTGGCTCAAATATTTTTTTCTCAATACCTGGTAGTATATATTACTTTATTACCAATTATTGAGTGCACAGGTTTATTTTTGTAGCTGGAAAAAATATTTGGAGTTATACGACGAAGGTTCGAGTGAGGAAATGGAGTAATTTATCATAAAGTATGTGCTAGTAATTGCATTATTTATTAAAACGAAAGAGCCTACAACTTTAATTTTGGTTATATAAAAGTAGTACCAACGAAAATAGTAAACAAATTCTCATACAAAAAATATATAGGGTGTTTTAGATGTAGTAGTGCAAAAAACAAATAATTTAAAATAAGAAATGAATCAAGAGTATTTAAAGTGTGTAAATTAAGTTTTATTAATAAAACTCTGTGTTAAAATTAGTCTAAGCACTTTCAGCCTATTAGGCCATCATCAGAGACTCTACAAAAGAGAGAAAAAAAAAACGGAGCTGTAACAATATAATCAACTCGTAATATTACTAAACATTGAATAAAAAACCTTGAACACTTACTAGTCAAAAACGGTAGAAGTAGCATGAAAATTTAACTAAATTAAAAAGGACAGCAACAAACCGGTCCCTGGTCTCTACCATACCTTGAAGCTTAAATAATAGACAATAAAATAACCACTCCTAAAATGTGGTTAAATGTTAAGAAATGAACTGAGGGTTTATCCCAACAAGTTATACTGTACACTCCCAATCATTCAAAGGTAGAGAAACTGCTGTTCTTCAACATGAAGCCAGCTGAATTTTTCAAGTTGCTACCGTGAGGCGGAGGCAAGTTGGGGCAAAAAAAATCGTAGTAAGTACAAGAAATTTTGGAGAACCTGACCATCTTGACAGTTTCCACAAAAGAACTGAGTGACAATTGACATTTGACAATGAAGTTGTCAAGACAATTGCCAACTTGAGAAATTAAAATGAATTTCGTGAAAAATTGTCAAAAGTGAACTAGCAAGATCAAGTTATGGTGGGACTTTTTAAATTTTAAACATCAAAACATTGAAGGTAACAAACATATTTTTTATATAAAAATTATTCATTCCTTTAATAAAACTCAATTTACACACTTTAAATACTCTCGATTCATTTCTTATTACCCAGTGTGTACATACCACTCAACCTGTTCAATTTAAAATAAGTATCTTTTATTAAAATTAAGGCACATAAGGTTAAATTTATTAATTAATTTATAAATTAATTTATAAATTAAAATATTAGGTAATGTTATAATATAATAAAAAAACATATAGCGAACGTCAAAAAGTTAACTTGAGTATTGTAAATTATAACCAATAACATAAATTAAGCGCCTTCATCTTTAGTAGTGTGGTAATAAGGTAAGTTTTTAAAGTACTTACATGCATTAGGCTCACAAAATCTTTTAAGTTCTTGTACGTCTTGAAACTTTTTTAAAGATATAGGGAGTTTCTCTTTGTATTTTAAAGAAGGTACTTCAAATTGGCCAGGAGGTAACAAACCAATATTTTTTTTAATCTTTTCTAGGCGGTATCACTACAGAAGTCGTGCAAGCTCCGTTTTGTGATTTACAATATTCTGTCATTCTTGGCATGCCAGTATGTACTGTAAGTTCCTTGATTGGTCTGCTTTCAAATGGACACTTTTTATAGAAGTAATTTGCAAAGTGATTCGTCCATGAACGAAAAATATTTTGATCTTCACAGTTAATTACACAAAAAGGACCGGGTTTACTTCTAGCACTCAGAATTTAGCCATTCCGTCCACCCGGAAGTTCTACTGCTGCCTTTTGGTTTATTAGGCCCATGTTGCGGTCGCATTCTAGATAGCTGTGTCCCCGAACTGGAAACGTCATCTTGATTTTCCTTAAGCATTTTGTCTTATGGACAAAGAAAGGCAGTAAACAGAATAAGGTATAATTCTTATTTTGGCTGCTACACGAATCGCAGAAAATTTCTAACTCTTGGACACGCTTATCCAACAAATTAAAAATAAAATTAAATAGCATAGATGCTGCTTCATCTGAGCCCGTTTTTCCAGCAGTTTCCGTGTATGTATAAAATTGTAAAGCCCGTTTTTCCAGCAGTTTCCGTGTATGTATAAAATTGTAAAGTAGAGTTAGACAGCAATTGGATATTAAAGGAATAAAAAGAAAGTTGGCGTTTATAATATACATCTTTAGTGCTGATATTAGGCACTGGCAAATTGTTTTGAAAATCCATTGCTATTGCCTCTTTTTCTGTACTCTTTTGAGAATTTAAACGGGCTGCTCTCTTTTTTTTGGAAAACGTTTTAGCTTTTAAAAGTTGCAGTTTATGTTCTGTTTCTAAACGAGATAGAAGCGCTTTTTGTAAATGATCATTTTCGATGTTCATTTTCTTGGCCTTGTGATCATCACAGGCACTGCAGGTATCCGTTCCTGAATAGCCAAAACTTATATTGAATTTAGTTACAAATATAGTTCTGTAAGTCTCGTAGGAAACCTTTTTCTCAGGATTTTGTTGCAAAAACATGTTGAACATCTTTTTCACGTTAAGATGTTCCGGTAAATATTCACATTGGGAGTCAAGGAGACTGCAATATGCTTTTTGGCCTTTAAACGAAGCAATATCGTCAAACACGGCAGGGAATATTTTATCTGGGAGACGATTATTTCGATTGGAATGTTGACCTCGCCCATCATGATTAACATGTCCAAAAGAACTGCTGCTGGATATTCTGAAGTTGTTTCGCAGATATTCCATGTATAGAAAGCATAACTTTATAACATATTGGCACTTCTATAGCTGTATTATCTCGTTGAACACGAATTTTGTATGTGTACGAATATGAGTGATATTCAACATCTTTCTCATTATTCTTTCTACTTCGGTGTCGTTTAACGGGGGCAAATTTTGTTCATGATCTTTAAGTTCATTAAACTGTTAATTATTTGCAACCTCTCTCGTTCGGTGACATTTTAAAAACACTTAAATCCAGTACAATTAAAACTTGGGCCTGTTACATGGCTTCGTAGTTTTAATAACTTAGCAACGTTCTTCATACGTCCATGAGATTACCATTTCTTAGATCTTAGAGGAAAAACTGCACTATCAACTTCAATGTCTTCGTCACTCATTGCGAAATATTTCGATTGCACGTGGCACGCGAAAAAAAAAGCATACAGCAGGTGGTCGATTAAACGGTTTATGAACTACTGAAATAGTATAATAGCGCGTAATAAAATGGGAAAAAGCATCAAGAGAAAAACAAAACAATGCGCGTTTGTCATATTTATGGACATTCATATTTTTTCCCCAGTTCGCCGGGACGTTCAACTTTTTTCCCCTGTGCGGTAAAATTTAGGTTCGCTGTGGCTTGCTACTCTCATCTATTTTGATTGGTTTCAATATTTTATCGGATTTTTACATCATTTTAGCACAATATTCCCGCCATTAGCTTAAAATTGTAATTTTTGGACATTCATCTTTTTTCCCCTGTACCCTTCATATGGTATTATTATGCATTTTTCACCAAGACTTGAGAAGAAATTGTTGTAGTATTTTTTTTTTGAGATTATATCAGGGTGAGAAATGAGTATAAATGTTTTTGTTTTAACAGATATGCCAAGAGCTTCTATTTCTTTAGTTTTGTCACTTTTTATTTTAATAGAAGCTTTATCTCTGGCAACATTTTCTTGATGATTGACATGTTAGATCTAATATACTTTTAATTTGACGTGTTTCTAATCTTTAATAACTATTGCTGGTGTTGTAAGAGCTCATTTGTGTATCATTCGAGGATACTAAGGTCAGGGGTCCTTTTATCTTTTATCTATCTGTATATTCTAGCCTGTTTTTTCTATCTAGAATTTTTTGTTGAATTAGTCTTGTTTATTCATTATTTTTTCAGCATTGAAGTTATGGAATCTATGAAGGCTGTGTGCCATACCATAAGTAACAACATAATAAGGTTTTACAATAAAAACTAAACCATGATATGTTTCAAAATTCAGCATGGATCAAACATAAAAAAAATATAAGTATCATAAGAAATTTAAAACATAACTTAAAAAAAAACAGGTCACAGTACTGTTCTCTTCTACTGTCGGTTGTTTTTCACTACTTGTTATTTTTGCATCAACTATACCAGCCTCCACTAATGTGTAAGAGTTCATTTGTGTATCATTCGAGGATACTAAGGTCAGGGGTCCTCTTATCTTTTATCTATCTTGGGTCTATTTGGGTCAGTGTACAGCTTTAGTTTTGTTAGATTTTAGTTGGGCCTTTGATAGTATAAATCATGAACTTTTACTAAGTATTTTACATCATATTGGCCTATCACCTTCAGCAGTTATGTTATTTCGCAAATATTTTTCGAATCGTAACCAGAAAGTTTCTATTAACGGTAAATTTTCAGACAATCTCTCTATAAAATGCGGCGTACCTCAAGGATCAATTTTGGGTCCTACACTATTTGCTATATATACATCAAGTTTAGTAAAAAAAATTGTAAGGCTCATTTTTAAGCTGATGATACCCAAGTATATTATAGTTTTCATCCAAATAAGGTGCAAAATGCTTCTAAAATTATCAATAATGATCTAAACTGTTTTATAAATGAAGCAAGTGATCATTGCTTTTTTACTAATTTATTTAAGTCAAATGTACTGATTTTTGGTCCTTAACTAAAAAGAGATATAGTTGCTGAAGATATTAGTATCATAGTGAATGATCAACTTATTCAAATAAACGAAGAAGCTAAAAGCTTGAAAGTAATATTAGATCCGAATCTAAGATTTGAAAAACATGTGAATAACCTAATTTGGCGAGCTTGTTCTTTGAAAATGATCTATGGAGTTAGACATTTTGTTTTACAAAAAAATAAATTACTTCTTTGTGAGACACTTGTGTTATCTATATTTAATTATTCAGATACAGTTTATAGTTCAAATTTAACAAACTACTATTAATTCAAAATTCAAAAAATTCAAAATTCATGTTTAAGATTAATTTATGGAAAAAGAATACCCTATAAATTGAGAGAAGCAGGATGGCTTGATATGGAAAATAAAAGGTTCTCTCACTCTGCAAATCTTTATTTTAAAATAACCTCAAACAAAAGACCATCTTATCTGCACAGAAAAATAATATTTCGAACGGATGTGTCTAATATTAATATTGGGTATGAGGGAACACTTACTCCACCTATGTTTCGTACCGAATATTTTAGAAGATGTTTGAGATATCAAATTTGTTTCGTCTATAATGTCATCCCACAAAAGTATAAAATTATTAGCTATAATTCCTTCAGAGTAAAAGACATTTGTGCTGAACACTCGCTAATAATTGTTTCTTTTATTTTAATGGTTTGCTGCTTTTTTATTAGTTTTGTTGATTTATTTTCCCTTCTGTTAATTTATGTGTTTTTAATATTTTTATTGGGGGTGGGTGGCTCAGTGGTAGAGTCTCTGCCTGTGGACCCAAGGGTCCCAGATTCGAATCCCACCGTTGGCCGGGATTTTTAAAATTTAAAATTAATTCTGATGCCTTGGTAGGATTCCCCACTCGACCATTCACTGTTGGGTGCTAATTAACAGTGCTGTTCCTGAAGTGGTGCTGGGAAACAGTAACAAAGCCTACGCAGAACACACATGATTGACAATTTAAACACAAACTTGAGACTGGCATATTAGGTATATACACCTAGGCCATAAATCGAAAAAAAAAATATATTTTTATTTTTAATTTCGTGTCATAGGGATATTTTCTTAAGAGTTAAGTGGTAGAACAATTCAGTGACTATGTTTAAAGCTTAGCCGCTGAATTGAACTTCGCCCTTTACTTATGTTAAATTTATTTTTCTTTTTTTTTTTAATTTAATGTAAATTTATTTAAAGAAATAAAGACGTTATTTTTTTTAATTTTTTTTTGTCATTGGCTTCAACTGCTAAGGTTATTTCGCCTTGTGTTCTGTGTAGGCGTTGTTACTGTTTCCCAGCGCCACTTTAGGAACAGCACTGTTAATTAGAACCCAAGAGTGAATGGTCGAGTGGGGAATCCTACCAAGGCATCAGAATAAATTTTAAATATTTAAATTAAATGAAAAAATTCCGGCCGACGGTGGGATTCGAACCTGGGACCCTTGGATCCACATACAGAGGTTCTACCACTGAGATACCCCCCCCCCCCAAAGACGTTATTATTGTTATTATTATTATTAATATTATCAAACTTTTACATTAATAAACAAATCCAGAAAATCCTAAATATTATGTCACAAAACTGTTCAAACTTGTTTAGTCCTGTCAAGACCAGTTTATAATCGTTTATGCATGGCGAATTGTGTACCTCTAAGCTAAACTCAGTCTTCTTTGGATAGTCGCGGAAGTAAGATCTTTATATTAAGTTGTAATGAGTTTGTCAGTAAAGGACACTAGGGGCAATAGGGGAGCTGTCCTATATTTGGTGCACCAGCGAATATACCCTCTAATGGTTTGCCAACTGTGGAAAATCTTATGAAGCGATATTTGCTTATTCGAAATTAACTTAAGGTTTTGACCTCCGGTAAAGACCCTAGTATTTTAGAAATTTCTCAAATTCTTGCGAATGAAATCGAAGTGATCTGGGAAAAAGCTTCAATTCCCACTATATCAAAAAATCGCACTATACAGTTAATTTAAGATAAATACCAAACACTTATTAGATATCCTAAAACTAAACGAAATGATAATTATAACTTAAAAGTTGAGAAATATAAAGACTATTCAAAGAAATTATTCGATATTTCTGCATGTTAATGTGCTTCTTTTGATACATGTGGCTGTGTTAAAAAACGCAAAATACTAAATATTGAGTGAGAATTTATGCACGATCAACAAACTGTGAGAAAATTTGTTATTGGAAAAATAGACGTTACTTAAACAAATAAATTAAAAGCCAAAGAATATCAAGGCGTAGGCAAATCAGTTTCCTTTTAAGTTTAAAGTAGATAATGACAACATTGAAAACTTTAAGTGAGACAGTATTTTTTATTTATCTGAATCTGAGATGTCATTAGAAGTTGAGAATTTGACAGAAAAACAAGAAGCTAAGTCGGAGCTTCCATCAACATCAGGTGGCAGTAGAAGCCAGCAAATGAGATTGCCTATTCCCAACCTAGCTCGTATTTCTGACCAATTTGGCATTTTGGACCGTTCTGCAGCAGCGCTTGCATCTGCTGTATTAGAGTATTTGCGACTTAATTCGAAAAAAACATCGTCAGTTATTGACCAAAGTAAGGTGCGAAGACCTCATCAAAAATACCGTTTTGATTTAAAAAGCGAATTCCAAATATCCACTCCAGAGATTAGAGCATTATACTTCGATGGAAGAAAGGATAAAACGATGTGCCAGGAAAGAATTTAGAAACAAATTTCATCGCAAAATAAAAATCGAAGAACATATATCATTGCTCGTAGAACCAGGTTCAAAATATATGGGTCACATTACACCAACAACAGGTATGGGGAAACATATTGCCATATCTATAGTTAATTTTCTACAAGAATTTGATATCAGTACAAATAAGCTTCTAGTAGTAGACTGTGATGTTACAGCGGTTAATACAGAAAGGAAGAATGGATTTTTGCGTCATTTAGAAACAAAACTGAAACGTCCTCTGCAGTGGATGATATGTTATATGCCTCTTCCTCATATTTTTCAATATCTTGACGGAGAAACTTCAGGACCTCGTGTATACTCTGGAGCTATAGGAAAAATTGTCCGTTGTAAATTGTGTGCCTATTGTTAGCCCTTTACCAGAATTAGACGCTGCACTATTAGGAATCTTAGCACTGATCAAAAGTACTTATATGACATCTGTCACTTAATTTCTAGAGGAAACTGTTCATTAGATCTAGCAGCTCGTAATCCAGGTAAATTATCACACGCACGATAGCTTACAAAGGCAAATGGTATATTGCGTCTTTACATCGGAAGTAAATGTCTGTCTACAAATTTAAGAACAATCGCTGAATTTGTGGTAAAAGTTTATGCGCCAGTGTGGTTTGACATTAAAAGAAAACCATCTTGTAGTGATGGAGGAAGACACATCTTCAAAATGATCTAGTTGTCACGCTACTTGAACAACGAATTGAAGGCAGTCATCGATCCTGTTGTCAAACAAAATGCGTATTTTTGTCGTCTGGAGAACCTTCTTCTAGCAATGCTTTCTGATGATCGTCCTGCTAAAAGAAAACTTGGCTTACGAAGAATATTGAAGGCATGCACAAAAATATCTACAGACTCTTGATTGGCAAAATTGCTCAGTTGCAGCACCACCTCTTTTAAGTACTGCAACTGATGGAGATATCAGAGAATTTATAAACGATACAGGAACTTGTCCTTTAGATTTTTTGTCCTTTCCCTGCCATACACAGGCATTAGAGAGGTGCGTGAAGTTTGTAACAAAAGCTTTCAATTCTGTTGTCGGCCATGATTCTAGAGATGGATTTATTCGTGCAAGGATTCATTCTAGAACCATATTACCTCGATTTAACACTAAGACGGAATACAATGCATGAATTTCATATACCTGTTTTACCTATGTTTTATTGTTAAGTTGTATTAGCTTTCGTTTATAAATAAAACATTTTAAATTGTTAATTTTCATTTTAATTAAAATATTTGCAAAAGTGATACTATTTCATTTATTACTCTGCATTATTAAATTATTCAGGAAAATAGGAAATTTCAAGTAGGTGTAGAGCCCTGAAGAAGACATTTTAAAAATAAAATGAAAATAGCCCGTTAATCATTCTTACATTTTGCAACTTTCCGCACTATTACGTTTCAAAAATAAAATAAAAAATATTTTCTTTCTGTTTCACTCCCTTATGTCTATTCTTGGTTTGGTCTACATTGAGGTACCTAATTAAAATTCAATGTCTTTCTTTAGCCGTTCAGGAATCCCTTTGCTCTTCTCTGAGGAGTTCTGGCAGTTCCCCGCCATCACGCTTGGGTCCGGGGCTCCCCTCAATCAGGCTTAGTCCAGCCAGCTTTCTCTTCCCTTGGAGATGGCATGGCGACAATGAAGCAGATGGATTATTGTGCCACTATTTGGATGCTCTACTATGTTTAGCTTATGTACTTCTCCATTTATTCTACGTCCGAATAGATTCCAAGCTGTACAAATTTGGTCACCCACTCAAGCCGTTGGGACCTTACTACTGGGGACTTGTGATTTTTTGAATACACACAATACAAGTAATAAGTTTATAGTATTATAAGTTTTGGCTTGCGTTGCGGCATTTTTAATATGAAAATATAGTAGAGGTTGATATTCCGACCACAATGATATGAAAAGTTAATTTCTGGTATTTTATAAAGATGTGGCGTTTTAGATAAGAAAAGCAGACCTCTAAAAGATAAAAAATAAATGGCTATAACGGATTTTAAATCTCACCCTAATTAAATTTAGTCTTTGGAGAGTTAAAACTCTTTATAGTTGCACATACCATCAAATCATCATTTCAATTTCCAATTTTACAATCATAGTATTTATCAACATTTTACGATAATTTTAAGCAGGAAAGTATTTGAATAAATCCCATGGAATCTTTTCTGCTACGTGTGTGCTTAATTTCCTTTAATTTTGGTTCAATATGTCGCGTCTCTCAACAACCGATGACCGAGCTGTCCTTTTTGGTGTACGCTGCCACAAAGGGCTGGTTCTATTTAAAACTACCCTAAATCGTTGGCGTCAAAATACATTTGGGATGACGTTAATTGTTAGCGAAAACATATTCTATCGTAAATGAAACTGTGTGGGATATAGGGTGAACAGTAAACTAATCAAAGTTTTTTAAAGGATAGTCCGTGGGACAGGATTTCACCGACAGAAAATATCGAGAGACATCAGTCGTTATACGAAGCTATGCTTTGCAGAACATCACTCTAACCATCAAATAATAATTAACCAAGACCGGAGTTTGTCCATAACCTCATAACGTGAAAATAGTCCGAGACATTACTACTAGAGAGAGTCTTCCCCTCTTCCATGTGCTAAATTTTGTAATCAACATATACTCCCCCCGATGGGTGAAATCCCTCTTCTGTAATTAGCTTATTTAATTAGCGTTTCCAAGTTTGACAGCGCCAGTTCTGACACTTTCTGACACATGTCAATTTTTGATTTGTATTTTACGAAAAATATAATTATTTATAGCGTTGTAAGGGTTGTAAATGTATATTTAATCTTAATTATTTTTAACAATATGGTGAAAACATGCTTTATGAGTGAAAGACCTGTTGAAAATGCTTCTTCAAAATATCATAAGTAAGTACAAACACAACCTAATTATATAAAGGGGTCGTTTTAATTTTTTGTTCCCCTTGGAATATTGGGCCTTCAAATCTACAGCACTGGCAAAAATTTCAAAAAAAAATTCGCAACAGCAAACTTTTTACAAAAAAAAAAAATCGTTTTTTTGAATGTTAGTTTATTAGGGCCAGTTTTTGATATAGGTAAATATAGCCAAATCCAGTTATTTTTTGGTAATCTATCTGTGGAAGAATTTATGACATACCTTTTTGAAACACCCTGTATATCGCAGAATAATAAGAACATTAAATTGCCATATCCAACTAGGTCTTGCAATTTAAACATATGCGATTTTTTGCATGTCAATTCATAATCTGGAAGAACTGAGAAATTGCATAACAGTAAAGTGTAAAGAGATCAACAACGCATAATGTTTTTGTTGGATTGCGAAAAAGAGTTAATTTGTGTAATTTTCAACAATTTATGTAGTATGTATGTAAATTTTGATTACAATTTCGATATTAAATCCATTCTTTTTGTGGAAAAATTATTTCTGGGTAATACACTTTGTTTACAAAGCAGATGTCAATAAATGTCATTCACTGGAGGTAACTAAAGTACCACTCCAAACCATTAAAATTTCACAGGCAACTCCAATTATGCAATTGCAAGAATTTGTGAATCACCTCTTTTGGCATGGTGGTTATGTAGTAAATTTCGGCACATCCCTCGTACCACAATACTCGTATTTCAAACTGACATTCTAAATTATACCCAAACAGCCGATAAATTCATCTAGTTCTCAATTGTAGGGCGATATACATTTCAATATTCGGCAAACCGAATAGTTTGAAATTTCAATTGACCCCAGTCGCGTCTCTGATGATCCCAATTTCCCCCAACCCCACCTCATGGGAAATAGCTTCAAATTAACGTTGGCATACACTCAAATGAAATATAATCAGGTTCGATTCACTGTAAATGCCTTTTAGGAGCCCGTAAATGTATCAGTAATTAACGTCCTGACAGAAATCGGACATAGGCGTGCCGAAAGGGTGGTTTCTTCGGTGCTGAAGAGACTACAAATAGTAGACTCTTTAATTTCGGCCCATATATTTGGCGGAAATTGTGAATATTCATCTAGATAGTTGGTAATTTTATATTCACGAAACATTATTTTGTAGAAAATAAGTCGAACCAAAATTGTCGCTTATTGTCTCAGCTATGTTTCTTGTTACGTTCCATTGACAAGCACAAATGTGCTATTTCGTACATATCTGACTGTTCTGTTTGATTTGATAGTGTTAATTTGTTAAATATATTTTTAAAAAATAGCACTTAAGGATAGTTCGTAACAGTACAAGTACCAGGTCTTCAACAATACCCGAAACCCACGTGATCAAATCGTCATGACAGGGTTGGTGAAAATAATAGTAAAAATCCCTAGGTATGGGCCAGTGCTGTAGGTGTTTATAATAAAAATAAAATACATATCTACCATCAAAACAAAATACAGTTATCTGTGAGATATAACAAAAAAAAAATCATAATATTAATTAATGGTGCTTTAGATTATTATAATTCCATTTGGGCCAATGTATCTTTAAAATTTTTGATTCACTATTAAATTCAATACCTCTCCTATTAAAAGAGAATAATTCGATACCTAACCTAAGATCACCGTATCTTGAGTGTTTTGTTTATGTTTTTAATGTTTATTTAACCCTCCGTACTCTATCTCGACGCTCCGTACATTTCTTCACCTTCAAGTTTGGAAGTAATACTGCTGGTATAAATTCAGTTAGTTTTCACGATTTGCGGAACATTCGCCCCCCACATTTCGCCCCACACATTTCGCCCCCCACATTTCGCCCCTGCACATTTAGCCCCTGCACATTTCGCCCCAAGACATTTCGCCCCCAACACATTTCGCCCCCACACATTTTGCCCCCAATATAATATTTATATACGGTCATAATAATTATTTGTTTCTATCACAAATACCGTACCAATACCAAAGTTTTTTATTATTAATTTTAGGAAAAAACCAAAAACCGTATTCTTCCTAAAAAGTTATACATGTTCTAAAATCTAAAATACAATCATCAGATAACAATTTTTTCCAGTAGTATACATTTATTAAGTGTAATAATTTTAATGGTCCAATCAAATATTTATTAAGTGTTTATACATTATTGAAAACCATCAAATCAAAAAGGATTATAATTAGATAATTTTCTTTAATGGTCCAATCAAATATTTATTAAGTGTTTATACATTATTGAAAACCATCAAATCAAAAAGGATTATAATTAGATAATTTTCTTTAATGGTCCAATCAAATATTTATTAAGTGTTTATACATTATTGAAAACCATCAAATCAAAAAGGATTATAATTATAACCTACCTGCCCTCAACAATTATAATATAAATATTCCCAATATCTACAAACCTTCAGTTTCATTTGAACAACTAAAGTGATTTATTGTTGATATATATTATATAATTATTATGTCTTTCGTTAAATCAAACCGTGGAAAAGATAAACTGGTTCATAAGAATCACGTCTATTTATTTTCTAAAAAAAGTTCGGATGGCGAAAATAGCATATGGGTGTGTGAAAAAAAAAGCGTCTGCAAAGGGCGTGTTTGGACAAAAAGGGATTCTCCTGTTGTTGTAAAAATTGTCCAAGAACATCTTCATCCAGCAGAGGCAACTAGAAGTGAAGCTTTACTAGTTTTACAATCGATAAAAGAAACAGCAAAAACCACACAGGAGTCCCCACAACAAATTTTGGCTACTGCTGTCTCAGGTGTACACAGCAACGTTAGTGCAGCATTACCTAGAAAAGACAGCATTAAAAGAAGCATTCGAATGAACCGGAAAATTACTGGAATTCCACTCCTTCCCCAACATGCACAGGAAATGGTTATTCCAGAGGTAAGTTTAAAATAACTTATAAATGTGACTTTTTAGAAATTTTTATGAACAAGTTTTACAAAATGCTGACAGATATTTACTTTTAGGAGTACAAACAAATAATTGTAGATGGTGTTTCGCAACCATTTTTGCTGTTCGACTCTGAAGATCAGTTTCTGCCTAATAGGATGCTTCTGTTTGCAACAAGAGAAAATCTCTCGAATCTTCTAATTTCCAAGGATTGGTACGTTGATGGTACTTTTAGTACAGCTCCAACTATTTTCAGCCAATTGTACACCATACATGCGAAAGTCAACGAAAGGGTTTTGCCAGCTGTATATGCTTTGCTTACAAACAAATCTAAACAAACCTATTTACGACTACTGCAAAAATTGAAGCAACTTCAGCCCGGCTTACAACCTAGGACTATCATGTCTGATTTTGAATTAGCATCAATACATGCCTTCAAAGAGGAGTTTCCTGGGGTGAACGTGACAGCATGTTTTTTCCACTTCACTCAAAGTATCTGGAGACGAATTCAAAGCGAAGGCTTACAGGTACTTTTTTGATTTAAATTTTTATTGTTATTGTATGTAAAGTACCATTTTTTTCCGAATGGGAATTTTCTTGCAAGAGCCATTTGCGAATGCGAAAACTCCGTGAAAAGGATAGTTTTACATACTTGTTATATAAAGATTTTTTGCCACGTAAATTAGATAAAAAACTAAGTTATTTAATATTTTGCAGGTACAGTATCAGGAAAATCACGAGTTTGCAATGTGGCTAAGAATGCTCCCAGCTTTAGCGTTTGTACCACCAGGCGAAGTCGAAGCTACTTTTGACCATTTGGTTGAAGCGGGTTTTCCTGAAGAAGCTCTTCCGATTGCCGACTATTTTGAAGACAATTACATCGGACGACGAAACCGCAAACAAGAAAGGCGAACACCGTCTTTTCCAATTCCGTTGTGGAATGTTTACGACAGAAGTCTTCAAAATGGTCACAGAACCAACAATCATGTAGAGGGCTGGCATCGCGGATTTGTAGCTTCTTGTGGAAGCTTACATCCCAATATTTACAAATTTATAAATATCTTAAAAAAAGAGCAAGCAATTGTAAACTATTCAATGTCCCAGATACGAGCGGGGAAGCCGACTACAGCTAAAAATAAAACATACGCAGCAATTGGGACAAGATTACAACGGCTTACCACACAATTTGAAGAAAAAGATCGTTTAGATTATTTAAGAGGAATAGCTCTCAATTATACATTTTAATTCAGTTTTTTAATATATTATATATAATAAAATATACACTTTTTATTTAAAACCTTTTTTGTATCATTATTTCAGGCTGGAGGCGAAATGTATTTAATTATACAGTACGTCTCAGTAAGTTGGAACCATGTTAAAACTCTAAAATACAATTATCAGATATCAATTTTTTCCAGTAGTATACGAGATTTGTCAAAAAATATATTCATAGGTAAATTACCTTTAAATTTGACAACATATAAAAATTTTATTTGAAAAAGTTAATTAGAACTAAAACTAAGTTCAAATATACAATTACATCCATTTACATTGAAAAAATGTATTCATTTTTGAAATGTGGGGGCGAAATGTGTGGGGGCGAAATGTGTTGGGGGCGAAATGTGCAGGGGCTAAATGTGCAGGGGCGAAATGTGGGGGGCGAAATGTGCGGGGCGAAATGTGGGGGGCGAAACTTCCGGATCCCAGTTTTCACCACTACAAGCGCTTGATATGGTCGAGGTAATTCTATAAGGGAAGTTCAGTCTATATCCATCAAAAGAATATGCCCCAGTGTATGCTGTAACAATTTATTTGTTTTTTTTGCGATAGGATCTTGAAGTAGTGGTATTTTTAAATTACATATTATGGTATTGCGTTGACACGGTATTTTATTTTTACGTAAAAATGTTTCTACCTCTCTCCCTTTGAGCGAGATACAATTAGAACACTTTGTTCCTGAATCTTCAAAGGATAGATAATTTTATCAGAATTTTAATTATGTTGAAATTCAACCTGAAGCCGAAATTGAGCAAAGTAGCGAAGATAAAACTGAAGAAAGACCTCAAAAGGTTAAGAGGTTGCCAATCGTAAACTGAAAATGCGGATACAAGTGAAGCTCAGATTTACCCGAAAATCTTGGACGACATCAAAGATGAAATTTGTTTACCAATTTTGTATATAGTTTAACTAAATAATTACGTTTATTTAGATTAAATTTAATATATACGAAGTTTGTATTACAAATTTTCTTTTACCTTCCTAAGTCAATAGCATTTGAGCCATCCCTTTTTTTGGTACACATGTTAATTTGGATCTAAAAGTTACCATAAAAAAATTGTTTTGAGTTTTAAGTTGAATTGTTGTGTATAAATAAGCTCCTAATTTTATTAAAAGAGCTGGATTTAGAATTATTATTATTCAATAATTGAAATTTTGAAGAACAAATTCTTAAAAAAAATTAAGTGTAAGAACGTGTAACGGTTGTAACCGTTTTCTTTATTTAGACCCAAACATTGTAACGGTTGGAACCGTTTTCGTTATTTTGACGCAAACATCTCTACCCTAATGTCATTTGTCGTTAATGCCTTGTGTCAAAAGTTGATAATTCTTTTTGGAGTGAGGGTAGCCATATGTGAGTAGTAGGGATTAAGTGTAAGGGTTAAAGAAAAGGTCCTTTATTTCTCACAAGTCAATTTAATTGGCGACCGGTTTCGAAGCTGTCACTTCATCATCAGGCACACCTAAATGGAATGTCAAGGAGTCAGTTGTAATAAAAAAACAATTATAAAAGCATGAACGGACTTTAACATATACAAAATAACAGAAAAAACACAAAAGAAGTTAAACAATAACCTTGACTCACCTTGACTATTTCCATAAAGGAAGCGCTACATAAAGTTTAACAAAACGAGTTAAAAAAGTCATATGTAATACAATAGTATTTTTTAAAAATATTGTAGGTTAGGTTAAACCGCGAGATGTCTGTTTGAATAAATTAATTAAAACACATGTAAGACTATTATTAACTAAACAACACAAAATAGTTTTTACAAGCACAAACAGTTTAAAATTTTTTTAAGGATATACCGTCAATTAATAAAAGTAAAAAGTAAAAATTATCAGACTCAAGACATCTATCTAGATTTTTTAACGAATCAATGTAGTAAACTATAAATTTTAAATTTAGTGGATAAATAGTGTACTAACAAAGGTGTTTTTACTGAAAGTGAGTATAGGGGGCGGTGACAGAATTTATTGAAAGTAAAAATATTGAACTGTCTGATTGTATAAGCCTGGCTGTATCTATACCGTTCTGTAGGAGTTATATCGAAAGAGATTGTTTAGAAGTTTAGAAGAAAGTTCAAGCTGCATGTTTAGATGTTTAGAAGTATAGAAACTTAGAAGTTTAGTTCCAGCTACAGAAGTTTATTTCAAGTATATCAAGAGGTTTAGTTCGAGTCATCTAAATAAGTTTATGAGATTTAAGTTTACCTATGAAGATTTATACTTAAGAGTTGGTGATATCCGAAGTATATCATACGAATCCCCTTGAAGAAGGCCTCTACAAGTCACTTCTTAAATACTACCTATTATTTAATAGATAACTCTTGAATAAATCATTTAAATTTAAATAAGTAAGTCTCTGTGAATCAAAATTTGTCGCTACCTTATCTGAAACCTTATTTAATTATAATATCTTAATGGTTAGTGATTTTCTATATTTTTATCATTAATCTATAGTAAAGTTTAGTAAGTTTTAAATATAGTGGCGCTCAACATTCTTTTTCAAAGTAATACGAGTTGTTTAATAACCTGACCCACTCCCCAAAATCATAAGAGCTTAAAACACTATAAAAAAAGATAAAATAACAAGATCACGTTACAAACGGAGGGTTAAAAAATGTTATGCACAATGAACGCAATTAAAAATTATTTATTTTAACTTGGTGGCAACTGGTATATTATCCTAGCTACGGCTCACTGTTTAAATTTCAACTGTATTGGTTGAAATAAGTAATAGTAATCTTATTTTTATTAAACATGTGATAATCGCTTTGAATGTTTTTGTTTATGTAGTAGAATTATTAAATCTTACAAATAGATCAACTTGATAGGTATAGAAACTACCTGCAGATCATACGTTAAGCTTGTTGCAAGATTATAAATTAGAAACCAATTTAAAATTTACTTTAACAGATGGAAATATACATGGGCAATGAGACACAATAAACAAATATAATTTTTAATTTGTTTTTGTTTATATTAAATTAGTAGGTATCTATAAAATTAAAAATAAATTTTAGAATATGCTGCTAATTTTTCATGTTAAACTTGTTTTTATTCATTTAAAATATATATAAAAAAATGTAATAAAAAGGCGTATTGATTAAAACAAAACAAAAACAATCCAGTTCTGAACAGACTTGATTCACATTTGATCACAACATGAACTTCAATAATTTATTTTTAAGGATAATTTGATGTTGTACAAAGAATATACATTCACAGTACGTGTTCAAAATGTTCAGCACCAGCTTCAATGCAAACATTAACCCTTATTTTCATGTTTTAGAACACATTATGCAGTTGCTCCTTGGTTACACTTTCAATTTCATTAACTATAGCTTGCTCCAATTCATTCACATCATGCACACGATTTCTGAATACTTTATTTTTTACATGACCAAATAAAAAGTAGTCGGTCTTCTATTAGGTCAATAGTAGCTCTAGCTCTATGAGCTGTTGCCCCATCTTCTTGAAAATAACCCAATTGTAGCTCATCATCATGTAGCTGTTCAACAAGTTCAAGAAAAATATTTCGATAACGTTGACCATTAATTGTGTCATAGAAAAATATGGGTACTTTTACTCTTATTCTTGAAATTGCTACCCAAATATCAACTTTTATGGGATGTAGACTTGTCTCTACAAATAAACGAAGATTTTCAGTCGCCCATAATTTTGACTATTGACATATCCTGATAAGTGAAACCATGCTTCATCAGTGAAAAAAGTTTTATCCAATAAGTTATTGTCATTTAGTTGCTCATTGAACCGTCGACAGTATTGCATACGTTTAACAAGAAACAATTTCTGCAATACTGAAACCTTATAAGGATGTATTGATAGATATTTTTTCAAAATATTATGGCTAGTTCCTACAGACAAATCTAAAATAATGAAATTAGATCATAAGAGAGTCAAGCTCCCAAACACTGTTTTAACCTACTTGAGCTGCTAATTTTTTCACCGATTTAGTGGAACTTTACTCCATGCGAATTCGCACATCTTGAACAACACTGTTACGGTTCAAAATTCAAAAGAAATATTGAAATGCTTTCACTATGATAAATAAAATAGTATTGACTTTTAACTGTTAATTAAATTATATTCATAATTATTAATAAAATCTATTAAAAAGAACATTCAGTATACTAGCTTTGGGTAGAAGTTTCTTTTAATGATTGAAGGTCCATTCCTCATGTTCTATGTGAATAAAAATAAGGTATGTGCAGTGAATATGCCCATATTAAGCAGAATCCTTGATAAAAATTAGAAACGACAAACCTTTCAATTCGATTTTTTATAGAAAGCGTACCTTTAAACTCAAAGAAGTAATGTTTGGACAGAAATCGATGATTTTTTTTTTATTTTTTTTTATACCGTTTTTTTAAAAACGCGTCATACTGGGCGTATTACTAACCCTGTCGTTAATATGCCCATAGGGTGATCCTAATATGCCCATGTCATGTTCCTAATATACCCATTATTTTATTTTAACAAAAGCATACAACCTCCGTCGGTTAAGTATATTTTTTCGGAAAAACAATGCATAAGGATAACAAACTAATAAACAAACCCAAAATTAAAATATTTCTGAAAAACTAAACATTACTTTACACTGGTAAGTAGACAGTAAAATTTCTGACAACCTTAGCCACAGTCTGAACAAACAAAAACTCTTATCACCTTTGGTGAGCCCGACGCACTCTTCGTGAAAGTAAACTAAACACATCGAGCACAATCGCATATCTTTTTTTATGTCTTCTTGACAAGCTTTGCAGTACCACTATTCTTTGGGTTTTATTTTTTCTCCTTTATCTTCGTCTTTTAAAACGATTTTTTTTTCTTTGGTAAGTTTTTTTGTGGTTTTGGTGGGAAAAACTGCCTTTTTCACAATAAGCGCTTTGCTGTTAATAGCTTTTTTCTTTCTAGTTGTTTTTGGGACATCTTAATATGGTGTCTCCAACATTTCAGTAAAACTAACGTTTAAAACCTTTTCTTCTGCATCGTTTCTTGTCTTTGTGTTATTTTCTTCCTCTTTAGGCGGGTCCTTTGATTTTTGGTCCTCATCTTCTCTCTGGATGTTTTTAATTGACTTCTGGTTTTCTGCATTTTTAAATTCTTTAACGCCCTTTGTTCTCTGATGTTCGGCCTTTTAGCCTCTTCGTCATCCAATGTTGCCGATTCGTCATCAAGTTTTGCCTCGTCTTCCGAAGAGAACGTTTCTGTTAAGGTCCCGCTGTATAAAGACATATTATCATCTGTTGATGACGACCGTTTTTCTCTTACTCTGGCGTTTTTGTCCAAAATATTCAGGATAATTGGAGATCTTTGACGGAGGAGTTTTTTTCTATAGTGCTTCGGTCATTCCTTTGTTGACATCCAGAGGGTCCAGGTTGGGGTGTGGTTTCCCTTCTAAGCTCTTGTCTTTCTTCTAGTCTTTTAATTTCTTCCATGTTATTATCTCGTTCCGTTAAAATGCTAGGAGCAAAAGCTACTTCGGGAATAGCATCTGGATTGTACGGATAGATACCCGTAGCAGAGAAACCTGATGTTATATTTTGGGGTGTTACTGACTTGTCCCAAACGATAGAGAAGAGCTCCCCAAACCTTTGTTTGGTTATAGCTCGGTCTTTGTGGCGAGTCCAGTATAAAAGTACCTGTTCATCCCAATGATGTTCGAAAGATTTAAATACAGCCTTGTCCATTGGCTGCAGTTCATGTGTCGTATTACTTGGGAGACATAAAAGGGTGATGCCATAAGAGTCTGCAGTTTCAACAATAGAAGGATCTAAATGGCAAGATGCACCATCAAAGATTAAAAGGCAGTTGCCTGGAAGTTTATATTTGCCAAAGTGCTTTAGCCATTCGTTAAATGATTCAATTGTCATGCTTGCTTTCTTGGTCATGAGGACTAGAGTTCCGGGTGGCAAGTTGTCACTCCATTCGCTTTTCATCCTTATGCCTTTGAATAAAATGGCTGTAACATTTTCCGCGTGTTCTGGTGCCACTAGGTGAACCCTTTTTATGCCCTTTTTAGCTAGAATAGTCTGCTGATGATGTAATGTTAACCTGCACCCCTTTTCATCCATATTATAAATTCTTTCAGGTTTATCCATTAAGTCCAGTTCGAGAAGCACTGTTTTAAGCTTGTCAAAGTAATCGGAAACAATATATTTGTTGAGCTTTTGTGCTCTCGCCGGGTTCATGTTCTGGGCCCGTCTAGGAGAAATCTCTGGGTGTCTATTTAAAAATGCTTTTAACCAGTGACGGCCAGCTAGACGCTTTTCTTGTGAGAACATGTTAGGTAAACCGTTTTGCTCACAATAATGATACACAGATCTTCGAAGCATTCGTTTTGTAAGTGGGTAACCCACCTGCGCCAGCCTGATAATTCGGGCCGCTTATTCTGTTTCTTGGTCTTTATTCAGAACACTTTTTCTACCAAGTGGCTGTTTTACGTTAGCCTTTTTGTCAATATAACGCTTAAGAGTCCTTCGCGGTATTTTATATTGCTTAGATGCTGAGTTTTTCGACTTTCCGTTTTCTACCGCTCTAAGGGCGCGTTTAAGGTCTTCCTCCGTCCACTGAGACCGAATTCCTTTTGTTTTATAAGGTGACATCTGTAAAACAAAAATTTAAACTAATAATAGACGTTCCACTACGAACCGAAGGTAATATGCCCATATGGGCATATTTGCTTCCGATGACGATGGGCGTATTAGCAACAGAGAAAGGTTATGTATTTTTTTAGGTTTTGAAGGTTAATTTCAAAGTATTTTTATTAAAATTATATACTAAGAAAATGGTAAATAGACGTACTTTAAAATGCTTTACTTACAATTTTTGTAAACAAACACACACACAAAGTTTACACTCTTTTTAAACACGTGTTATTGTTATACTCGACAGCGCTCAAAACGGGTGATTCATTTTCAGCCACTGGGCAAAGACTAGCAGAGACTGATTTGACTTGTACCGGTGTAAGTGAAAAATCTTAACGCGTTGGTCGCCCTCTATTAGCATATAAGCTAAACTTTTTAAAATGGCAGCGGGTGTGCATATTACCTGCATGGGCATATTCACCGCACCTACCTTATACCTTAATCATTCCATTGCCCAAATTGTTTGCAAAAGAAGTTTAACCTTTTGTCCGATACTTCTTCAGTGCTATGTATATCTGTTCTGGTTTTCTGTATTATTATAATCTTCAATATTTCCTCGAATAATTTGTAGTTAGGTTCTAGCAGTCTGAAATAAAATAGAAACGATTTAAATTAGATGAATGGTTTCATATTTATTTTCTTTTGTTTATTTACATTTATTCTGACATTATGACAGTTTAGACAGTTCTATATTTTAAAAAATTCAATAATTAAACCCCCAGATAATCTGGAAATTCTTAGAATTAGGTTTGTAAGAAATTGGCTATTTATATATTTCTAAGTTACCTGACATGATTTAATATCATTTTCTGTGGAGGTCATTTTAACTTGTTCTGTGCATATCCTGCTCATTACTTTTCTGGTACACCTTCAAGTAGCATGTGATTTTGAGGAACTTTTCATAAGGATTCATGTACTAGAAAAGAGATCAATTGAAAATAAAATTATTTATACCATTGGTTGGTAACTTAAGTATACTCGAAAGAGGATTTGGTTTTCAATAAATAAAATAACTCACATCAAATAAGGCCACATTTCATCTTCAGGCCTTTTTCCTTCATTTCTTTCTTAATTTTCCCTTTTTATTTACTATTTCGTATTCTGGTGTTGGAATTTATTCATAAATCTGGACATTATTTTGAGACTGGAGTTAGTTTTATTTGTGGAATCAACTGTTGGATACTACTACTAGATACCCAGTTACCATTAACGTCCCTGAAGGGAACCTCATTGACCGGAGTTATCCGGAATAGAACTTGAATCTTACAACGGAAGTCAATAGGACTTAGGCTTACCATTTGAGGTCAATAGGCTGATAGGACACAAACACCCTCGGAATAAGACGAATCAAGCATTGGCATACGTTTGTATTGCTACGAATTCTTCTTTCTAACTCAATTAGTTCAGTTCTAATTTGCCTTTCGAATTCTACTCTAGCCTTTTCCTGTTGTTTTAAATTATCTCATTGTTGTTCTAAATTAGTTTTTAAATGCTCTTTCTGCGGTTCTATCTTAGTTTTTAAATGCTCTTGTTGTTGCTCTAAAAAATCTACTCTAATTTTGAGCTGACCAATCTCTTGCTTGAAGGTTTCCAGGATTTGTAGCAAAGCATTCATAATTTCTACCTGATATTTTTTATGCCTCTCCTCCTTCTCTTTTTCCTCATCCTTCAGGCGCCTTTCCTTTTCCTCCTCTTTTTCCTTCCTTCGTCTTTCCTTCTCCTCTTCTCGCCGTTCCTTTTCCTCCTCTTCTTCCTTCCTACGCCGTTCCTTTTTCTCCTCTTCTTCCTTCCTACGCCTTTTCTTTTCCTCCTCTCGCTTTACTCTCTCTTCTTTTATCTTAAAAAACCATGCTGGTGGGCCTGAAGTGTCCATGTCTGCTTCGTACTCAGTGGATCTAGTATTTACCATGAACTACTGCTTTGTATCCCACCGCTGTCACCAATGTTACGTTGGTTTTTGGTATCACAATTTATTTTAATTCAACTTCTACAACAACTCGATTCAACTGATACAGTTCATCAAATTTCTAGAGGCTTTCGACGGCTAGACAGAGAAAGCACTACTGACAGGCATCCCGACGGATTTACGCAATGAAAGTATACTCTGCGCATCAAGTATTTCACTATTTCATTCAGACGTAAATGTCAGATGTAAATTTCGCTAAAACATTTCTTTTATTTTCGTTTGTTTTTTGCTCATTACAGTTTAATAGAACCTAAGTATGGAGTTTAATAGCAAATTAAGAGGCCGCGTGATTAACAGTCAATCTCGCGAAATAATAGCCAATGTTATAGAGTTTATGAGAAGAGAAGGAAACTTTAATTCACCTTCAATACCATTTAAAAATGTAAATGATCGTGTTGCTGCAGCCACAGGAGTATCTATAAACACTGTCGTCCGCATTTCTGGAGAGAAAAAAAGAATCGATAACCGTGATATATCGGAATTTTCATCACCAAGAAAAACCATTAAAAAACCAAAAACAGTTAATGATATAGATGAAGCTGCACAAAAATCAAATTTTATTTTTTTATTATTAAATAGCTATTTTTGTTTCTGAGTTGTGTTCATTTACAGGCTCAATTTTTTTCCGTTTCTCCTTTTTGATTTTATATGGGGTTTCAAGTTGTTTTTGACTTATTTCGACGTAAATCACAACAACACACTTTTTTAATAAAGCAAACAAGTGTTAAGAGGTATATGTACGTGTAAACTACAATTACATATTGATATGAAACCCATGAAACCACCAACAAAAATGTAAAGCTAGCTTCCGTACTAGAACATGGTGTCATTCGTCGAGATAATTTATCGTTTTGTTTAATAGATCAAGAAATGTAAATATTCCCCTGTTATTTTTTACAAAATTATAAGAGAAATAAATTTTTTTCTAAATAGTATAGTTTATTATTTTGTAGAAAAACAAAATTTCGAAAATTTTAGTAATGTTTCAGAAACAACCGTTATTAATAATAGGTACCATTTTCCTTAATAAGGTAGAAATAAAATATAAACTATTTCCACGATTTACAAAGGCCCACAAAAAAATTATAGGTATTTTCCGCTATCCTATAAAATTTATATTTTCTGACTCAATTTCAAAAGGTTGAAGGAATTCCAAAACACCTTTTATGGCATAATGGGGTCTATTCTGTAACAATTCCTTTATATTTAACGGCCTTTAAAAATATTTTCTTCTTTACTTCTGTCATTATTTAAACGGATCTTTAAAATACATTAGTGTACTATCTTAAAGGAATCTGTTTAAATAATGACAGAAGTAAATTAACGAATACAAATATACTTTTATAGGCCGCCAATATTTTTAAAGGCCGTTAAATATAAAGGAATTTTTACAGAATAGACCCCAATAATTATTTTCAATTCTACATACTATCTTTAGCTGCTTTTAAAAACGTTCTAAGAAAGTCCAATCAGACCAATTTAATCCCTAAACTATTCCACACTTTTAAAATTTAATTACCTAAAAATATTAAAAACTATTTAAAATAACTTGTTTAGCAGACTGTACAATAGCTATCTTAGTCACACGTAGCGCGTTCTCTGTCTGGGCGTCGAACACCTCTAGAAATTTGATGAACTGTACAATAACTCTTACTGATAACATTAACATGTAACGTCTATCATAAAATTGAAACTTTGACGTCAGGTCGTCGACTTATATAGCTTGCCTCGACCTTCTAGAACCTTCTCGAACAATCCAGACTTTTCTTTGACAAGGAATGACATTTCGAGAAATTTCTGGACTATTCTATCTTCTTTATTTACTCGTACCTTTACTTATGACGACCGCAGCACGCTACAGGGTGCTGCGTAACAGTGTTACCTAATTTGACTCCCAGATAAAACAGTTTTAATTTATTAAAATAATGCCAGCTAAACACTCCTTGATTGAGCCTAGCAGGACATTTCCCACCCTCAGTGCTCAGGGATAACCTGAAAAGAAAATTGTACATATTATTTTTATATAACCGAACGTGATTTATTTGTATATATCTTAACCACTGTTAACCAGTCCAAATGGATATCTTTTTAAACGATACGCTAGCTGAAAATTTTATAATTACCAGATTTTAAAAGATTTAATTAAAATCTACATTTTTCTAAAACCACGTTCATTTATAATCTTTTTTTAACTATTTCCAAAGTCATAACCATAAAAAAAATAGATATATTATCAGAAATTCTTTTATTTTAATTGATAGAACTGGACTGTGCCCAAGTAAGCATTAATAGGCAAGTCTAGGTAAGCTGCCTCGTATCACAATACCTACGACCCTTTCTCGACTGAGCTGAAACCAGTCAATTTTTAAAAGTGGGATAAGCATCCCCAAAGGGTTATTTTTGCATTAACCCCTTTTTTTTGCACACGTAGGTCGTGGCAACATCTTCGGTTATTACTGTGGGCCTTCCAGAACTCTTTCCTTTACAAATGCAATTTTTCGTTTCAAAACGTTGAACAAGAATGTGTCTATGATTACGAAAACAATCATATTCTATTTGTACAGCTTGAAAACGTTCCTTAAATTGTTGAATGCAACTGTAAATTAAATATGACCAAGTTCCGTCATCATTTCGAGATCCACTTCTAAAATGTGCCACTAAAATAAAAGAATTTTGTTCCGGTGTAAACATTTTGAGCTGAAAATTATACTGTCAATAAACTTGTATAAAAGTAAATAAATTTACACTTACCGACAAAAAAGAATGAAGGCACTAATGAGCTCTAAAAAGAACTGATTGTTTTACTGAATAAAAGCGTAAAATGCAAAAAATCAATAACAACTAAAATTAACGCTAATGATATTTTTAACAGTATTGACAACGACAATTTACACATAAGAAACCAAATCAGGCCCTTTCGCTGTGTTTTTTATGTTACCAGATCACGTGGGTTTCGGATATTGTTGAAGACCTTGTATAATATGTATAACATGTCCCTTAATTCAGGTATCTTTCTCGAATATTGGAAACAGTTCTTTTAGAGCTAAGGCTCCAAAGAAAACATTGAAATTTATCGAGCAGTGTGCATTTAATCAGAACTACCTAAATTGTTAGATTTTTTAGTGTAAAAATATTTAATAGCTGATTGTGCTAATTTAATAATAAGTCAGCAACATGGTTTTTTGTCAGAGTAAATCTACTTGCACTTAACTGGCGCTTTATAATAATTTTATTACAAATGCTCCTGAAGAAAAGCATCAAGTTGACTCTATATATGTAGTTTTTTTTAAAAGCATTCGAAATTTTAATCTCTAAATTGGATAGTTACGACATCAACTGACATTCTTTTAACTGAATCTCTAGTTATTTGCCAAACAGAACCCAATTAGTTAAATATGGTAACTGAAAATCTCAATTAATAAGTCTATTGTCAGCATTGCCATAGGAATCTCACTTAGGCCCCTTAATATTCAATTTATTTATTAATGATTTGAGTAGGTTCATTAAAAATAGTGGAACATCTGGAGCTTTCCGATGATGTAAAAATTTTTAAATCTATAGCAAATATATCTGACTATCAACTGCTGCAAGAATATTTAAACTGTTTATGTCGTTGGTGTGATGTAAATGTTTTATATTTGAATCTGAATAAATGTTACAAAATCAAATATTATACATCAGTACTCATACACGATTAATAATAAGCCTCTTAAAAAGGTAAAAGATATCAGGGAATCATTTTTGATAAGAAGTTGTCTTTTAGCATTTAAATTGATAGTACTGTGACGACCCACCCCCGGCCCCCTCTTTATTTTTTTGATTTTATTTGTTATTTTAATTTACTCTCCATAATGTTATTATTTACCTCACAAGTTTTACTTTACTTTAAATTCTTTCCCTACTGTATTTGGCCTTTTTCCTCTAGTAGTAGACGTGATCGTCTAGTTAATTAATTGATATATTATGTACCCACTTTGTGATAATGTTAATTAAGGTAAACCAGGATTCGATGCAAAGTTTGGTGCAAATTGATAAATAAAACATACAAATTTATATTTAAACTCTTTTTGTTTTTCATACTTTAAATATGATGCAATAATTAGCAAAGTATATTACAATTGTTACTATTTACTGAGATCTCACTTGAGTCCCGTTCAAACGCAGACCATATTCATTTGCTATCAATATATATTTTATTTAGGTTGATGACCAACAGAGTTAACGAACAGCGTCAATTCATCAGTTGATTAACTATAGTGTTGTTGTTTATATTCTGATTTAGGTTGATGACCAACGGAGTTAACGAACAGCGCCAATTCGCCAATTGGTTAACTATTGTGTTGTTGTTGATTTGATTATATTCTAGATATACACAGGTTGCACCCTCTTAGGTAAATATTACGATGAGTATAGAGGTGATGACCTACGGAAGTAACAAACAGCGCCAATTTGCTAGTTGATTAACTTACTATGTTGATTTCACATATACTTTGTTTCAAACCTTGTAGAACGGGTTGCTTAGCGTATATGTGTTCCCCCTTGAGCTAACGAACAGCGTATTCGCCAGTTGGTTAACTTACTATCAAAGTTTACCATCTTGGTTTGTACAATTTATCCAAGATAGCACATTCCTGTATATCTCCAAAATATTGATTTTTATAATTTCTATTGAAAAGATTTAATACAACCCTGTATATGTTTTAATATTGATTATTACAATTTCTATTGAAATAACTTAATACAACCCTGTATATTTCTTAATATTGATTTTTATAATTTCTATTAAAATACTCAAAATTTCACCCATCGAAAACAGATGTCAAGCCTGCCCTTAAACGAAACCCGGGTGGTATCTCAAAGAAGTTACATAAATCTTTTGACTCACCTTTGAAAATACAGACATTAGATAATGTACTAATTTCATCTAGCGTTGTGGCGGCATCGATTTAGGTATTTAATGCGGTACTGTATTGAGACAGATATACGGTAGAAATATGTAGGTGGTGCGGGACGTGATATTATGAAGGAAATATTTGGGGACGGCAAGCGTCGGAGATAAGGCGTGGGATGTTGAGCGTCGAAATGAGTGTACGGTAGGAAATACTTAGATGGTGAGGAATGTGACAGGGTTCGAGCCGTAGGGAGTAGGACGGCAGGACGTTGGGCGTCGAGACGTTGGCACCTTCGGGGAGGTATTGGAGGTATTGTAGGATAGACATCGATTAGGAAGAGCGTTTTAGGAAAGGTACTGACTACTGCACTAGAAATATAACTGGATACAAATAATAAATGAATGCTTGCACATCAAATAATAATATTGAATGCATGCACATCAAATAATTAAAAATTAATGACATGCGTGCACCTCAAATAATTAAAAATGAATGAATGCACATCAAATAATTGAAATTAAATGAATCCAAGCTCATTTGGGTCTGGCTGTTTATAATAAAGTTTTAATGGCTTTGTGACGTCTTTATGTCTTTAGTTCTCATGGAAATACTGTGGTGCAGGGGGTGGCTTATTTATTATGTGCCTTGAAAGCTTTTTATATCGAAATATTGTCGATATCGGTCTTAACATCGAAACTAGCAAGATAAGCAAGTTAAGTGTTTTAATGATAATTACTTCGTGAAAAGAAATATGTATTCTTTGGGCTGGTTCTCAGAGACACGTGGATATATTACGGACGTGGTTATAGCTATTATTTATTAGATGTAAAAAAGATTTAATTATCTGGGAGTTTTTTCGTTAAATGAATAATTTTGAATTTAATAAGAATGCAATATTATATTTAATAAATGGAATTAATAAATTATTAAGGTACCTGGGTGCGGTAGATTATAGTACTGTGTCAAAGGCTTTTAAAATGTTAGTTTTCTTGCAAAAAAATACTTCTGAATAGTCAATTGCCTCTTTTAAAGTCCTCTAGTCTGCACTTGTTCATTCAATTCTGGAGTACTGTAGTCCTATTTGGTCTCCTAACTATAATATTTATATTGAACAGATAGAAAAGGAACAAAATAAGTTTCTACGAATTTGTGCATATAAAATGGGCTTAAGAAGAGGAGAATGTACACATAATGATATTCTTCACTCCTTGAATATGAATACTCTTGAATATAGGAGAATAGAATTAGATCTAATATTTCTATTGAAAATAATAAATATTTTGGTACTGTGTGATGACTTATTACAATTGATTTCGTTTAGTGCAAATGTTAGACGTACAAGACATACGGATCTTTTTCATATACCTTTCCATCACACTAATTATGGACTGAATAAGACGGTAACTAGAATTTTAAAACTACTAAATATGTTCAATAAAGATGTAAAGTTGTTTAATGTCACTTTAGATAACTTTAAAAATAGTAATAAGTATATAAATTTTAATTTTATGTTAATATTAAGATTATAAATGTATATTTAATTGTAAAAAGGGTTTTAACCCGTAAATAAATAAATAAATTAATGAATTAATATTTTATTTTATTGCAATATTCAATGACATAACATTCAAGGGTTAGCATTTTCGTTTTTAATATTTAGACACATATAGTTGGCGTTGCACTATGATTTGATTTAGTAGTGTCATCAGAAAATAGCGCAAGTTAAAGAAATCAAATTGAAGCCAACACAGAACCCTCAAGGACTCACTAACGTGTACATTAAACTTGTAAGTCGTTAGTAGCTCTAATTTTTTTTTTGTTCTGTCAAACTCCAGCGCTTCGTCTTCGCCTTTGACTTAAAATTTCTGTAACAATACTGTATAATTAACACAATCAAATGCTTTTAAAAAATCACAGAATATGTTCGTAACTGTAGTAGCTTTGTTAAAATTAATTTTAGAATAAGCAAGATGAGAAAATATCGTAACAAGAAACACGCATGCTGGTGAGGTGATAGAGTTCTGATTATTGACATAGGCAATCAATAACGCATAGCTGTAACTTTTGATGGATTATTTTCAAATACTTTGTAATCCGCATACGTTATAAAGCCATCTAAACAGCACACAGATGTGCAATTTTTTATCAGGTCTGCAGTATTTTTTAGCGTTTTACTGACAGGAAGTTCAATGAGCTCAATGCAAATACTAATGGAACATAAAAATTGTTTTCAAATCCTGATTTTCCGATTCTCGATTTATAGAAATTGCCCTGCTTCTTCAGATGCTTTGAAGGTGTCTTATTCTTTAGCAATTAAAGTATCTTCTGCTCTCCTTTTGGCTATTTCGTTGCATATTTAGCAGGATATTTAAGATTTGTGGGAGGATAGGTTGGGGATAGCATTAGTGGTGGCCTCTTCACTTTCCTGGAATCCAATGTTTCTTAATTTCATGTAAAACGATCTAGATATTATTTTTGATGCTTCGTATTCTTGAGCTGCAGTCAACGTCTTGTGGTGTTGTAGCCAAAGAGCTTGCTGCATTTTCACATTCTGCAATCCATCAATGAATGCATTTGTGTCGGTTTGTTCTAGGAAGTTAAGATTTCCTGTGGATAGGCCAGATCTAGCAATGTTTTTTATACCGGTCTCGAATTACTGTAGACTTATTTTATTTCTGACTACGAATATTTAACTGACTTTGGAATACGTGTTTCAAATGCTGCTGGCCATATCTTGTCTCCAAAGTTTGGACAAGAGATGAATAACTGGGTTCCTCTTAAGGAAGTAACTGTAAAATGGTTGTTGCCTGTCCCTGCAGCGAAATTATTAATCAATCCGTCATCTCTTTCTTGGCCCCAGCCATTGGCTCTAGCTTTGCCTTAAAATTGGAGTCGATACATTTCCCATATTGTCTGACCGTCAAAGTAGGTGGTTTAAGGGTCTTGCTGGTATGGTTTCGTAAAACTAGGGTTTAAGTATGGCTTAGTTTAGTTATAGATAAAGACGAGGTAGTGTTTTCAGCATTAATGTTGCGTACCGAACCTTCGTTACGAATTTTTCTTCATCAGTCCACTATTTTAGTTCTACTCTAGCCTTTTCTTCTTGTTGCTCTAAATTAACTTTTAGATTCTTTTGTTGTTGCTATAAATTAGCTTTTGTTACTGCTGTTCTAAATTCGTTTTTAAATTCCATAAATTAGTTTTTAGATTCTCTTGCTGTTGTTCTAAGCTTTTGAATTCTCTTGTTGTTGTGTTAAGAGATCTACTCAGCTGACGTACCTCTTCTCTGAAATTTTCTTGAATTTTTAACAACCCTCCCTACGCTTATCTTATTTCTCCTTTTCTTCATTCCTACGCCTTTCCATTATCTCTTCTTACTCCTTCCTGGCGCCTTTCCTTCTCCCTTTGTCGCATTTCCGATTCGTATTTCTCTTTTACCTTTCTACACCTTTTCTTTTCCTCTTCTTCTTCCTTCCTACGCCTTTCTGTTTACTCTTCTTCCTCTTTCATCTGCTTTTACTTCTCTTCCATTTTTAAAAACCATGCTGTGGAGCTTGAAGTATTTAAGTCTGCTTCGTACGCAGTGGATCTAGTATTTACCATGATTAGAATAATCAGAAAACTTTTATTTTGTATTTTACCGCTGTCACCAAGTAGTTGTTGGTAAACTCGATTTATTTTAAACTCAACTTTTACAATAATCACGTACAACGTCTACAATAAAACTGAACTGTGATGTCAGGATCATCGACATACATGGCTCCCTTGAACCTTCTCGATCTTTCCAGATGCTTTTTGACACGGAGTGGCATTTCTAAACTGTTCTATCTTCTTTATTTATTCGTAATTTTACTTATGATGACTGCACTGACATTGCACTTCTTTTAATCGTACTTTTCCTGTAACAGTGCCAGGCTACTGCAGGGTGCAGGGTAACAATATTAATATTGATTTAAAAAAATATTTTTCAATTTCAATTTTGAGTAGTCTACCTACTCTATTATAAATAAAAGCCATATATATTAAATAATGAATTATTTTTTATTTGGAAGGTGTACTGAGGTTAAAAAACTATTGTTCTATCAGAAAAGAGCGTTTTTAAAAATATTGGGAATTAGATTGAGATATTCTTGTAGAAGAAAATTCAAAACCGTAAATATTGACCACTGTTGCAATCTTCATAGAAGAATTAATTTTATTTTCATCCTAAATTAATCACTTATTATTTTTGTAACATACTCCTGAAATAAAGTTTTGTTTATTATTATTATTTAATATACAGTCCCCTTTTATCAACGCCACTGGTACAAAGTTGTTTGGTGAATTCAGCCAAATTGTTAATCAATACACTTAATCAAATGCCATGTACAATAACGTAATTGCGAGGAAGATAAACATTAGGTGATTTTTTTTTGTTAAAAATTCGGATGATTGCGGTTACCGCATTGGGATCAAGCCGATGATGCTGGACTTCAAATTGCCTAATCGGGATGCTGAATTTAGGCTGGGACACAATTGGTTCAATGAGTAGAATAACAGGGATCTTTTTATTGACAAATAATCTGTGTAAAATCTGCTGGAAGATTGCTCATCCGTAAATCGATTCTGACTTATTTGTAAAACTGGTATAAAAATGGTCTAATGTTTAAATTAATGATTTACGGCTAAAGTACAGGGAAAGAAATAAAGAATTAAAATTTTAAAATAAATTCGAACTATTTTTATTTCTTAATTTTTTAATTCCTTATTTTGTTTTTGAAATAATTTTGAATGAATTTCCAAATTTATAAACAATACTGTCATATAACCAATAGCATTAAATATTTTTTTCAAATCATCGAGATCTTTGGATTGGCTTTTTTTTCTATGATAAAAGGCGCGATTCACATTTTTTTTGCTTTTAAAAACAAATAAAATGAAAACAATGTAAAATGCAATGAATTAAAAGGCCTTATATAATTTATTTGTATTTAAATATTTGGAAATGTTCCTATAAAAAGAAAATATCGAGAATATACAGGGTGGGTGTTGCAGAATAAAGTACCGTAAATAAGATGTTTATAGATATTAACTAATTAGTTTATAAGAAATGCTAAATATGAATTTCCTATACATGTCCCGGTTTTTATTCTACAGGGGAAAAAATAATTTCATAAATAAATAATTTTCTAACATCTCTCCTTAGTGATGCTTAAAAATATGTATATGTAAGTAAATCATCGTAATTAGTTAAAACACTTTATTTTGATACATTGGCGTAGAATCATCTGTTAGGAAAACAATTTTTATCAAAACCTTTTGATCACCCTATATTTCATAATAATTCCTCACGTATTTTGTCACAGAAAAGGGACACTTGGTTGATGTCTGTAGAACATTCTATTTCTGAGACTTTTAAAAATACATATTGCCCTATATTAATTCTGAAGCTTATGGCATGTTAAAAGTATATTTTAAATATTTTGAGAACTAAGAGGAGTATTTACTTGACTTTATGGCAGAGCATGCAAGGGTTTCGTAGTACCCCACTTTTAAAGTTTTTTTTTGACTTATTCTAAAAGAAAAAAATATGTGCGCGTAGGCTCCTCTGGAAACACTTTCTTAAAATTTGAAACAGTTTTTTCTAAAAAAAATACGAGTGGCACTCGGGGACTGCCGCGGTAAAGCTATTGCATAGCATTTTTTATCAATTTAGGCAATTATAATTATTTATTTATTTTATTTTTCTACACCCGTATTATAATAATGCACTTATATGCCCATAATCCGTTTCATAATGATACCCATTATGATACAGATTTTTCATTACGATACAGATTTTTAATCAATAGAAACCTACAATTTTTCAATCAAGCATGCTGTTTGACGTTTGTCCTAGGTTCCTATGTAATTATTTTAGTTGTCAAAACGTATTAAATTTTCGTAGGTAGCTAAACTTCGATAATTATAATATTATAATGTCTGATATTAGCGATATAGAAGACTCCTCCACACATATCGGAGAAAGCAGAAAATACAGTACAAAATATTTTACCGCAAAAATCTAGGGAAATACCAATACCTGAAGTAATACCATTAATTACAATTTTGTAGAATTTTTTATAGAAATACGAGTAATTACTGTTATTGTGTTCAATACCAATATAAATATAATATTTATAGGTCTTGATTATTTATCGGGTGTAGAAAAAATAGCGTATGCAACTCTCATGTAATGGTTATTAAAACACTCGCATAAACCATACGAAACTCGCCTTTGGCTCGTTTCGTATCCCGGTTAATGCTCGTGTATTAATAACCATCATTACATGATCGTTGCATAATATACTATTATGCAGTATTTTTTTTTTTTTGATATTAATTTAGGTTTTTTTTTTCATATTAATTCAAGTTACACTTTTTGAGCGTGGTGACCGATAAGAAAACAAACTGTTTTCTTTTATTAAATAAATAAGAAGTTAATATTGTTGTATTTATTGAAAAAAAAAAATATTTCCTATTTGTTTATCTTTTTGAATTTAAATAAGTCTCCACTGGTAGCTTGCATTTTTAAAAATTTTAAAAAACTATATTCTAAATTAAAAGATATGCAGTGAGATGTGAATTATAAATTTTATATTGCACGGGAGTTTTTTTAATGAACATCTTCTAGTTAGGAATGATTAATTCCAGCATGTTTACAACTCTTTAATCTGTTAAAGTAATGTATATTTTTTCGAACTAAGTAAATCATTTTTCTTGCTTTCGCGCGTGTCTTTGATCTATCGCACTCTTTGATACGCGTTGCAAAAGAAGGTTTTCTAAAAAGTTTGCCAATATTTATAGAAAAAAATTAATGTGACACGAGATCAAGCTGATTGTGCATTGTGCAATGAAAGACAAAAACGTGTCACTACTTCAAAATGTGAAGACATTTGTAAAGAAACGAAACGTCTTCTTTAAAAAAATCTCATATCTTTTATTTTTTGCTAAAGCCACCCATATTCAATAAATCCAGAGCAAAATAAGATTTGGAAATTTATTTAAAAGAAAAAGTTTTCAAATGTGGACTTTTTATTGATTCCGAATTTGATTATGCTGCCAGACGGGTGGAGTTTAAAACAAAAAAACAAAACTCTATGATAGAGTTAAAATGTCCATATATGGAACTAGAGTGCTTACTATAGAAGAAGGAATATGCAGTAGAGAAATAACTTTTTGGGAAAAGGACAATAAATACCATTAAGGAGAACCACAATTGGTATTTTCAAATTTAGGGCTAGCTGCACATTAAACAAATAGAAGTTTTGCATTTTGTGCGTTTGGACTTCTCGAGCAATACAAGTGGAGAAAATTCCTCATAATGACAGCTTTTGGGAAGAAAAGATGCAAAATAAAATTTAAAATGTTTATATGCAATTTGTCTTACTAGAACTAGTTTACAGAAAAGCTATTAGAGACATGAAAGTAAGGGACAGAATACCAAATAAATGGTGAGAAATATTGTTTGATTTTTTTTAACACGACGCAAGGAATCTCAAATTATTTGGAATATAATAATAATACTCTCCCTAATTCACCCCCTTACGAGTGAATTTTAACCCTAAAAGCTGAGCTTGTGCGGGGAAAGGGACGGCTATTATTATTATTTGCCGTGGCGCTCCGGGGCGACTTAAAGATGATTGATGGTGCCATTTGACTTACAGGTGAGGAAAACCCGGAAACATCACCCACCATAATCGAGACGGTATGTATTTTTTATATGTTTATTAACCTAAGAGTTACACTTTATTTATTTCTAAAACATGGTAGTAAGCGATCCATTTAAAACACAGGGTCTTTACAAAAACATACCACATATTCCTTAGACCAAAATAAGTCGATTTAAGTAAAATACCTTTGTACAAAGTTGCTTCGTTTGGGCTCCAGAAGGCCTTGAAGTTACAATTTTTAAATCGTTTTTCCCATATAAATTTAAAACGGCATATGCAATTTTGCTGGAATTTGGTATATTGGTAGAGTTTTATGTGGCACAAAAAATAGTATTAACATTTTGTCCCATAATAATACATAGACGTAGAACTTGATTTTTTAAATAATTGCACCTTTAAAAATTCTACGCCAATGGAAGAAAAGGAGTTTGAGTATGAAATTTAGATTGCGCAACTCATTTACTTTAAAAAAGGTACTCTTGATAAGACTTGATTACTCTCATGGTTTTGACGAAATTTGCATTTTAGTAATTTTAGAACATAAATAATAATTAATAAAATACAAACTTTGTCAAAACCATGAGAGTAAATCGAGTGTTATCAAGGGTATTTTTTCGTAGTAAATGAGTACCCAATCCAAATTTCATACTCAAACCCCTTTTTTGCCATTGGCGTAAAATTTTTAAAGGTGCAATTATTTAAAAAATCAAGTTCTACGCCTATGTATTATTATCCGACAAAATTTTATACGATGAAAAACATAAAAATATACTTTTTTCGTGTCTTCTTCAACACCTATAATCGAGAGTTTTAACAAAAATACTCGATTCTTGCCATGTACGATTTTTTGAGGAATATTAATTATTTGCCTGCAATACGTATACAAAAACATTTATTGTTGGTTTCCATAGTTTCATCTAAATAAAAATATTGTCAAGTTTTAACACCTAATCTCTTGTTAACGATTGAAAGTGTTCTATCTGACTCAATAATAATTAAAAAACAAATGCGTGGTTTATTAATATGGCTGTACAATATACCAATGCAGAATATACCGATATATTACTGACATTAGGATTTTGTGAAGGAAATGCTCGAGAGAGTGTCAGGGTGTACTCTGAAAGGTTTCCAAATCGTCGTGTACCTAGCCACCCAACTTTTGCTGCTGTTGAGAGACTTCTTCGGGAGACCGGTTCCTTTGCTCCCAACACTGTTGATAATGGAAGAGAACATTTTGTAAGGATTGCTGAAGTTGAAGAAGACATTTTAGAACGTGTTGAAGAAGATCCAGAATTAAGCACCAGACGAATTGGAAGGGAACTAGGAGTAAGTAAAGATGTCGCTCATAAAGTGCTTGGAGAACAATTGCTATATCCATACCATAAGAAGCCAGTACAAGAATTATTAGTCCATGATCCTCAAATTCGTTTGGCTTTTTGTCGATTTGTTAATATGCAAAGAGAAAGAGATCCAAACTTTGTCAAGAAGGTTCTCTTTACCGACAAAGCGGGTTTTACAAGAAGAGATATAACTAATACCCATAATGAACATGTTTATGCCGTTGAAAATCCGCATGCAATAAAGGTAAACCATTTACAGCACGAATTCAAAATTAATGTGTGGGCTGGAATAATTGGTAATTTCATTGTTGGTCCTGTCATACTTCCATGAAGATTAACTGGAGAAAATTATTTGGATTTTCTACAAAATACGTTGCCAGAATTGATAGAAGATTTACCTCTCCAACTTCGGAGAGATATGTGGTTTATGCAAGATGGAGCTCCACCACATTTTTCTTTAAACGTTAGAAACCACTTGAATGAACAATACCCACACAAATGGATAGGCAGATGTAATGACGCACCTGTAAACTGACCAGCACGTTCCCCAGACCTAACACCGATGGATTACTTTTTATGGGGACATCTGAAATCCACAGTTTACAGGGAACCTGCAGAAAATGAGGAACAACTCTGGCAATGTATTCAAGATGCAATAAACAATCTTAGAGGTGATGAAGAAGTTATGGAAAGGATACATTTGAATTTTCTTCGACGTATAAATCTTTGTATGCGTGAGAATGGTGAATATTTTGAACAATTTTTGTAAAATCTCTATTTTGATTATGTTGTAAATAAATATTTTTGTGAAACCTTTACACTCTAAATTATTAAAACAGAAATTTAGCAAAAACCATGAGAGTAATCGAGTCTTATCAGCGGTACCTTTTTTAAAGTAAATGAGTTGCGCAATCTAAATTTCATACTCAAACTCCTTTTCTTTCATTGGAGTACAATTTTTAAAGGTGAAATTATTTAAAAAATCAAGTTCTACGCCTATGTATTATTATTATTGGACAAAATTTTAATTCCATTTTATTTTCCACATAAAACTCTACTAATATACCAAATTGCAGCAAAATCGCATATGTTGTTTTAAATTTATATGGGAAAAACGATTTAAAAATTGTAACTTCAAGGCCCTCTGGAGCCCAAACGAAGCAACTTTGTACAAAGGTAATTTTACTTAAATCGACTTATTTTCGTCTAAGGAATATGTGGTATGTTTTTGTAAAGACCTTTTACAGACACCCTGTATAATACCAGTGGCAGTGGCAATTGATGATATTTAATTATTATACCAAATATTTTAACTATTGGACCAAGTTTTTAAGTTCACAAATAATATCAAGTTTCTGATTCGGTTTAGTAGTTTTACTACAAGGGGTTTTATGCCAAAGCCAAGCCATATATTGATATTGTAAAACGCAGATGAGTAGTTTTTGACCAAATGGATAAAATTTTTAAACAGTGCAACTTACAACTCGGCTGCTGTTAGCCATAGCAACAATACGGGTTTTTATGAATTTGTTCCAGAAGCTGTACCTAGGTAGTTCATTATAACAGATTATTCAAACAACAAAAATAATTTTTGTTAAAATATAGATAATAATATGCTGAAACATTACATCTGATCGTTACATATTATAAAACCAAAGTTCCTTTTCATTTAACTAACTTATTCATGGCTGCCACAAGTTTGAATATTATAAATTTGCTTGAATTTAAAAAATAACAGGCATAGAAAATATTTTTTAAAAATCTAGTTTATTTAAAAATTTAAAATATAAAGATACCGTCCGTTTACATTGATTTCCTGTATTTGTTACTTTGAATTTTTAAATCGAGGGTGTCGGTGGTACAGAAGCGTATGCATTGCTAAACTATGGACGCTTTTCTACTCTCAGACAATCAATTATTGTAAAATACATATTATTTTGTGCTATTGTGGAATATTTGTCGGTTCCTTTGTCTTAACTTTGCGCTAGAGTTTAGAATATGTATCTCTCGTATATACATGCAATTGTTAAAATTATAAATAAATGCTGATTTTGTTTAGTCTCGGAAGTAATTTTGTAGTATTAAGTTGTAATTTTTATACCTACTAAACTACCGTTGCCACGCAGGTCTTTCAGTATGTAATGTAAATTATCCTTTTAAAAAAATATGCATTTAGATATCCTCAGCGAATTCAGCAGTCAAGAGAAACATGTAAAAATCTGGCAAATTCTGTAAAAAAAACCAGGTGTCTTCACCCTAAAAGAGCTATTCAACGACGTCGAAGAAGCAGAACTCAAATTAACGAAATAAATATATTAGAACACGTTGCTGCAAATCCACATATAAGGATACGCAAAATTGCTTACGACTTAGAACTTATTAGGTTCTGCGTTTGTTGTATTGAAAAACAACATCGACTCTATCCATACTAGTACAAGGTCTGAAATTAACAGATTATGATAATAGACTGGATTATTGGAATTAGCTTAAGAACATGCCTAATGAGAATCCATAATTTTTAATAATGTGGTCCCACGTATCTAAATTTTCCAGTAATAGATCTGTAAACAGACATAATACGCATTACTGGTCTAACAACAATCCTCATTGGATGCGAGAGGCGTTTAATAAAGTTCGGTGGTCAGTAAATGTGTGTGGTGTGAAATTTTAGATGGTACAATTATAGGTCCTACTATTTTTAATGAAAATTTAAATGGTGAGCCATTTTTAAAATAACTGAGAGAAAAGCTGCATGTTTTATTAGAAAATGTTTTAGCTGCCCAGCACATTATACAATTACCGTAAAAGACTTTTTAAATCAACGTTTTTGGAATAGGTGGATTGGAATAAGTAGATGGGATTAGCCAGTTCTGGACCAAGGTCAGAGGCAAGGTCAGAGGCAATTGGTGTAATTAGTAATTACCCTAAGTACCCACCCCCCACCCTTCGAGCAAGTACCCCCCCACCCTTCGAGCAAGTACCCCCCCACCCTTAGCGCAATTAGCAAGTACCCCCCCACCCTTCGCGCAAATAGCAAGTACCTCCGAATTACTCTGTACACCATGTTATTGCATAGTGTAATGAGTGTAATTGCATAGTGTAATGAGTATAGTAAGTACCTCTCAGTACACACAGTGATGTAAGGACCAACCAATTATTCTGTACTGAGTGTAATTGCATAGTGTAATGAGCATAGTAAGTACCTCTCATTACACCATATGCATACCTCTCAGACAGTATTTACTGTGTATATCACGTAGTGTAATAAGTCTAAGTACTTCTCTTGTTTACTGTTGTAGCATAGGGGAAATAAGTCGGCGCCATGCACACCCTTGACTCTCAACCGCCATAGCTAAAGTGAATCACCGGTCTTCGGCAGACACGCGCGATGTAAATATTGTTGGAAGGGGTAGTATCCCAACCTTCGCGCAATTAGCAAGTGCCTCCCAATTATTCATTAAATTATATACTTTAATGAACGTAATTGAGTAGTGTAATGAGCATAGTAAGTACATCTCATTACCTCCTAGTGATTACTATGTATTTAGAATTTACGTTACTCTATACCGAAGTAACAAGAATTGGAGCTGTTCCCGTATATTATGAATAGGGGAGGGGAGCATAGTGGAGGTGGGGATTTATTGAGAGGTATATAATATCACATCTATACGAATGAGATCAGTCGCGAGCTATAAGTGCGTTGGAAGTTTCATTATCTAATATCGAAATAATCATAAAAATAGTAGATATGTATAAGTGTAATTGCGGTTTAACATTTACAAGAGCAGATAATTTACGACGACATCAAAATAAAAGTTGTAATCTGATATCTAACCGCAATGGTGAATCATCCAGCGGTACGAAAAGAACCGCCAATTCAAGCCCGGATGTTTTACCGGTAAAACAAGCTCGTGTAATGCGAGTTTCACATCGTACCGTAGACCCACAAGTTCATAAAAGTAGATGTGAATCATGTAATGTAGACATCGCAACCAATCAGATGACATCACATATGAGGAGTCTTAGTCATAAAGAAAAGGCATGCACAATTCATGTCGATGGTATATATTTAATTAAGAGTGCATTTAAGTGCAGAATCGCAAGTTATAGAGTCAAAAGTGATGAAAAACATATAGACTATATAACATTTTTTGAGGCTATAAAAGTGAGGGTATTGGAATTGTTGAAAGTTGTTCTGAGGGCCCATAATGCCATTAAAGTTAATGTAGAGGTCTTCGCTACATATGTATTGCAGAGCCAAGATAATTCTGAAATCAAATCTTTCAATAGCATAAATCGAATACTAGATTTGCCGACGGATTTGGATGTGGTATATGCAAACTTTAAGGACGCCTTGGTATCTCAAACCGTAGACTTCCAACATAAAGATTCAGGTATAGTAGTTATATAATATATAATATATCGGTAACTAATAAATTATTCATTGTTTCAGGTTGGTCATTACAGGAAGTACTATTTCTAGAAGTTAATATAAATAAGTACTCTCCGTTAGGAGGCTGCTCATACATAAAGCTGCCTAAGTTTATTGAAACCAAGAAGGGTGTAGTGAATGTGCAGAATAATGATGCGTACTGCTTTGCTTGGGCCATCACATCAGCTCTATATCCAGCCAGAGATCATGTTAGCCTAATGTCATCGTATCCACACTTCGAGACCGTGCTGAATGTTGATGGCATTGAATTTCCCATGAAGCTTAAAGACATTTCAAAATTTGAAGACCTCAATGATATAAGTGTTAATGTTTATGGCTTGGAACATAGTTATGAAAATGGTAAGGCTAAATTTGAAATAGTAGGCCCATTACGATATTCCCGTAGAAGGTTAGGGCATCATATAAATTTACTGCTAATAACAGAAGATTCCGGTAATAGTCACTATTGTTGGATTAAAAGTATATCCAGATTAGTTTCGAGTCAAATAACTAAAAATGGTCATAAAAAATTTTTTTGTGACGGGTGTTTACTTTATTTTCCATCTGAAAGCGTCCTATTACGTCATCAATTGTGCGATTGTAATCATATATATACCAGTACACCATCAGTGGAGCTTAAAAAAGACAAACGCGGTAATTATGTCCCCGAAAATATACTGAAGTTTCAAAATTATGGTAAGCAACTAAGAGTCCCATTTGTAATTTATGCCGATTTTGAATCGATCCTAAAACCTATAGATCATTGCGAACCAGATCCGGAAAAAAAATTCACCATCCCTACATACCAACATGAGCCATATGCTTTTGCATATCTGATTAAATGTTCATTTGATGATTCATTGACGAAATTTGTAACTTTTACCGGCGATAATGCCGCGAGCGATTTCGTAAAACGCTTAGAGGATGATGTATTAACTATTTATAATACTCATTTAAAAGACATTGTTCCAATGCAGCGACTGTCTAAAGATGAAATAGATGATTTTAACACATCGACTATATGCTCTATTTGCGATGAGACCTTTCAAGAAGGCGAAGTTAAAGTAAGAGATCATTGCCATCTTACCGGTAAGAAAACACCCGGCGCCGCGCATAGCAATTGTAATTTAAATTATAAAATCCCGCAATTTGTCCCAATATTTTTCCATAATTTGAGTGGGTATGACAGCCATTTATTTATTAAAGAATTGTATGGGGAAGGTGAGAGAGCCGAAGTTATTGCCCAAAATAAAGAAAAATATATTTCGTTCACAAAACCATTGTACACCCATAGCTATGTAGATAGAGACGGTATTTTGAGAAAAAATTACATAAAACTCAGATTTTTGGATAGTTACAGATTTTTAGCGGATTCCTTGGTTGGGCTGTCGGAAAACTTGCCATCAGAATTTTTTGTTGAAACAAGGAAATGTTTTGCAGAAAAAGAAAAATTTTATTTGATGAGACAGAAAGGGGTGTTTCCATATAATTTCATGGATAATATATTGAAATTAGATCACCCAAATTTACCCTCAAAAGATGAGTTTTATGATAAGTTAAATGATTGTCACATATCCGACGAGGATTACGCGAGGGCCCAGAAAGTGTGGGATGTATTTAATTGCCAAACCTTGGGATCGTATTCTGATTTATATTTAAAATCAGATGTTCTAATGTTATGCGATATATTTGAAAATTTTAGAGATGTATCGCTTAAAGCATATAAACTCGATCCAGCGCAATATTATACATCTCCAGGTTTGTCATGGGATGCGATGTTGCGCTACACCAAGGTGGAGTTAGAGTTGCTGACAGATATTGATATGATTAATTTCTTCAAAAATAGTATACGTGGCGGTATCAGTCAATGTGTGGAAAGAAAACATATTGCCAATAATCAGTATTTATCGGAATATAATCCCTTCGAGCCAAAGTCCTCTATACATTATATTGATGCCACAAATCTCTATGGGTATAGTATGAGTCAGCCACTACCCACAGGAGAATTTGCATGGTTATCGACGGAGGAAATTAATCAACTCGATGTAATGTCAGTTGATGATCTCGGGGATTATGGCTATGTATTAGAAGTTGATGTAACATATCCACAACACCTTCATGATAAACACGCCGATTTACCATTTTTAGTGGAGAATATAATTCCACCTAATTCCAAAACAGAAATCCCCAAACTGGTGCCGAATTTAAACCACAAAGACAAATACATACTACACTATAGAAACTTTAAGCAGGCCATAAATAATGGACTAATTGTAACTGAAATTCATCGCGCCCTCAAGTTTAAGCAGTCACGTTGGCTGAAAAAATACATAGATCTCAATACTAATATGAGAAACAATGCCAAGCACACATCTGAGAGAAATCACTTTAAGCGCATGGTCAATAGTGTGTACGGGAAAACTATGGAAAACGTGGATGACAGACGAGATATTTACCTTAAAACCCACTGGGTTAGTAAGAGAAATTCCCCAGGCGCAAACAATTTAATTGCTCGACCGAATTTTAAGTCTTGTTCTATATTTTCAGAACACTTTGTGGCTATACATATGGGTAGAACCAAAATATGCTATAACAAACCATTGTACATCGGTTTCACAGTGTTGGAATTGTCAAAAGTAAGGATGTATGATTTTTATTATGGAATATTAAAACAGCAATTAGGTGATCAAATTTCATTACTTTACACAGATACCGATAGTTTTGTACTTAAAGTTGATAAAATTAATTTTTATGAATTTATGGGGAGAAATATAGAACATTTCGACACATCTAATTATAAAACGGATAATAAATTTAACCTACCCGTAAGTAAACCAATATTGGGGAATTTCAAAGATGAGTATCCAAATCAGGCCATCAGCACATTTTTAGGGACAGGCGCCAAGGCCTACTATATTAGATCAGACGAAAAAGAGACCAAAGCCGCTAAGGGAGTAAAAAAATGCGTAATACAAAGCAGCTTAAACATGTCGGATTATCAAAAGATTGTAGAAGGCGGGGGTAAGATATTTAGAAAAATGAATACATTCAGGAGTAAGTTACATGATATATATACTGAAATGAAAAACAAAGTCGCATTATCTTACAACGATGACAAAAGGTTTATAATACCAAACACCGTGAAAACTCTACCGTGGGGACACAGAGATATTCAGGAATATCGTAATGGACCTCGAAAAACTGTAGCCGAATTCAAATATAATGTAGCCAATATTGTAAATAATGTTAGTGATGAAAATAGATTAGAGTTACTGTTAAGACTATTATTAGATGAAATGTAAATAGAAAATTAATGTATATGAAATATATATGTAACAAATTATTGTGACTTTTTTTTACCAATATCAAACTATCTCTCCCCTCCACTCCCTACTCATTCGAACGGCTATAAATAGCGGATGCCCACAGTTAGATATTCATTCCACTCCAGCCAGTCCGCTCAGAAAATCAGCAAAAATGTCCATCAACATATCGGCCATAATTACCAGGGAGCAAGCTGATAAGGAGCTTGAGTGGTTGAATTCAAATTGGGGGAAGTTCCAACCAGAGGCGCAACAAATCAGTCAAGTGATGGTAAACGGGGCATCTGATGAGAAGAAGAAAGAAAAAAAAACGTAAATAATGGTATTTGAAGAGATGTAAATTTTAATAAATATATGTATGTGAAAATTTACTTTGAATAAATATTTATACCAATCCATGTATCTCATTTTTCATTTTTTTAAAAGAAAAAAAGTCTTCAAATAAAAGTTGTTTGTAATGTAATTCTCTATAATTTTTGTTCTATACATAATTCCCATAAAATCGACCGTAATCGAGAAATTTGACAAAAAGTGTAAAATTACCCCCCACTCTCCATAAAAAAACATCTGTGTCGGCTTTATTTGAAATGCGATAGGGATCATATTATATGTATGTACAGAGAATCAAAAAAGGAATAAAAAAAATTTAGTTACCCCCACCCCCTCCCTAAAACAGCCGCCAACAATTGCATATCTCCGTAACGGTAAGAGATAGAATTTTTTCCTTGGGGAGGGGGGGCCTATGGGGGGTGGGGCGAGGGGGGATGGGTTGGGTGGGGGGTATGGGGCGGGTTAAACTTTGGTCTTTTATTTTTTTTTCCATTGGGTAAAAGGGGTCTAGGGGTCAAGATAAAAAAATTAGGCGAAAAACATCTGTGCCGGGTTTATTTGAAATGCGATAGGGATAGGGATCATAGGGATAGGGATTATAAAAACAAAAAAGAAAATAAAAAAAAAAAATTACCCCCACCCCTATAATTTTTTGATTTTTTTTTTTGCTAGGGTGTTGGGGAAAAAAAATTTTAGGTATTTTTTTTATTTTGATTTTTTTTGATAGGGTGTTAGGGAAAAAAATTTTTAGGGGGTATATTTTGTATTTTTATTTTTTTTTTGATAGGGTGTTGGGGAAAAAAATTTTTTAGGGGGCATATTTTGTATTTTTATTTTTTTTTTTTTGATACGGTGTTGAGGTAAAAATTTTGGGCCCTGCGATGCGCGCGCAACACTCCCACTCCTCACAACACTCCCACTCCTCCCCACTCCTTTCGATTGATGTATATACCCAGCTACAGAGCATTATCATTCAGTCTGGTTCAGCTCACCACACCAGACAGACATGGCAGAAATCGCCGAGTGCGACTCTACAGATATGGTTGATATTGTTGACCTATTGTCAGCCGGGTGGGACACCGAGTTGAATGGTCCATGCGACTCCACATCGGGGTTCACACTGCAGCCGCCCGGTGTCTACGAAGTAGACACCGATCCGAACAGTGAGTCGGAGAGTGGCGACTCCTCGGACTGGTGGGATGACGACATCGACCCTCCGATCGACGACGACGACATCTCCGATTGGGATGCCGATGCCGATCCCGACATCGGCTTGGTGGTTTTTGACGATTCTGACTCGTAAAGACCACCTACCTTGGTCAGACAACGGCCCTTTTCAGGGCCATCAAAAAAATTCATAGTAAAGGCAGTGCCTTTAGATAAGTCTTAATGTTATACGCAGCTATTGACTCGCTTTCCATAGATGCGTGAGCGCATGATGTTGTGAGTGTCTCCCCTCCGCTTCCAATCTTTTCGATCACTATATATTCGGAGATCAGCGCTAGGAAATTCAGTTTACTTCAACTCGTTGAGTAACTAACATGGCCGATATAATCGAAGTAGCCGAATGCGATTCGACGTCCGGAGTAGATACGAGCTGGGGTCAAATGACCGACTTGGATGGGGTGTGCGATACCACCCATGGTCTCCGAAGACCAAGGCGACCATCAACGCCACCCGGTCCATGCGACTCGCGCGTCCTGATATTGGACGTGCATGACGTGTGGTGTGGCACCGACACTGAGTCGAACACCGACTCGGATGCTGAGTCCGGGTCGGATGCCGATTCGGAGAGCGATTCTGACTCGCAATAGGGTATCTGCCCTCGTCAGAAAAAAAAACGGTTCTTTTCAGAACCAACAAAAAACTATAAAAACGGTTCTTTTCAGAACCAACAAAAACTTATTACAAATAATTTGCCCCGAGAGGACAAACTATTTTATTTAGAGGTATGCACAGCCTTACACCAATATGGCTTAATAAATGATATATAGTACTTTATGAAATACCTCGTATTAAGATTGAATATTATTTAAAATATATTATGCGGTATTCCAAAAATGTATGAGCATCATGTTACAGTCGCAAGATGTTACCCTATGAAATGCCGAGTATTGCAATTTAATAATATATACTAATATGCCGTATACCCGAAATTTGTGCATTGTGTAGTTAAAAATATGATCATTGGTTCGATGCGCAATGGTCGTTATTTACAATATGAGGCTGTGAGAGTCTCCCCTCCACTCCCACCCTGACACTCTTCCCGATTTTACTATATATACGAGCAATCAGCGCTAAGAAATTTAGTTTATTTCAGCTAGCTGAGTGAACTACTAAACTTTTTCAGTTATTTTTTAGTTATTTTCAGTTTTTAACATGAGTTGCAATGACGAGACAACCAATGCCATCAACAGCATCCTTATGGAGCCCAAGAGCAGACTGCATGATTGTATGACAGATGACGACTTTGATCTGGAGATGCTGCTAATGTCAATCGGACCCGTGTCACCTGTGTCGCGAGTAAGTGACATCCCGCTACCAGCCCCGGTACCAGCCCCCATTTCAGCCCCGGTACCAACCGCATTACAAACCTATGTAATTGACGATAGCGGGGATGAGTTTGAAGACTCGCCAAAGATTATCGTCCATACGGATATTCGTGTCCCTAGACTGCCGGCAGCGACAAAAAGATTGTCAGTGGTTGCACCTAAAACCAAGAAGCCGAGAGCCCCAAGGAAGCCGAGAGCCCCAAGGAAGCCGAAGGTCGCACCAGCACCAACATTGTTGCTGGTACCCTCGACAAGCGTGGTGGCTTCAACCAGCCGAGCCGAGCCGAGCATACCATCATCGCAGGATGAACTTAGTATGCGGCTCAATAAAGCAATGCTCGCCGTGATGAATCACCAGACGCGGTTAACGGCAGATAGGGAGCAGTTGGAAATAACCCGATCTACCTACAAAGAATTGAAGATGGAGGTGGATGAGGTAGAAAAGGCCATGGAGGTAGCCTCAGCGCCAATTCAGTATAGGCTGGACGAATTGGATGAGGAAAATAGCCGCATCCAACTACACATCGCCGACTTGCAGCGGCAGTTGGAAGAGGTCGTACATCGCCAACATGTTGTGCGCCAAAGCCAGGTGGATGCGGGTATTGAAATGTCAAGGGTCAAAGAGGCCCATCCGGGACATGAAGAGCGGAAGAGGGCTTGCGAGGCGATGAGGGTGAAATGCGATGAAGTGAGCGAACGGGCGCAGGCGACAAAGGAAGGCATTTCAAAGTGGTTAGATCACATCAATTCGGATCCGGGCGGCAGTTGATAAAATTAAAAAAAATGCAATGTGCCATACTAATACCTAGGCGATGGTGGCGTGGAAATTTAGTAAAGGGTTCTTTTCAGAACCGCTGAAATATTTTTAAATGAAAGATTAGATATTGCATCACTTGCAATAATATAATTTTAAGATATAACAGTTTTTTGTTGGGAGTCTCCCAATCTCCCACAATCTTTCAGATCACTATAAATACTCACCGCACACATACACATATAGTTCTTAAATAGATATTCAACCTACATTCTACTTGAAGACCTCGCGCTACTATGCATACTTTAAGCGATGATTGTTCTATGAGTAAGCGCCTCACTTGCAAGATTTGTACCGATAAGGAAGTGCAAATGGTTTTTATACCATGTGGGCATGCCGTATCTTGCAATAGCTGTAGTCGATCTGTAGTTATTTGTAATATATGCAGAGCGCCGATTAATGCTAGAGTAAAATTTTTTCTGACATCCAACTTTCCGGAACTAGATGCACCCTACTGAGCGTGATGTTATGCAGGGGAGGTGGTAAATTCGAGGGTTGGGAGAGTGGAGGTGGGAATACATAACCATATATAAGGAGGTCCCGACCACTTACCAGCATCAGTCACTTCGCTGTAGCTGACCATTAAGAATATCAGAAAGCCGAAAAAATAAAAAATAGCAAAGATGGATGGACAAATTGTTGTTGATGTTGATGCGGTTGAGGAGATCGAGCGTCAGCTCTCCTTGTTGGCGCGTTTTGATGCCAACAAGCCAGGCATTGACGAATTTTGGGACGCCATAGAACGTGATGTAAGGTTTTAACTATTACCTTATGTTTATAAAATATCTAATTATTATGCTTATAAAATATCTAATCAATATACTTCTTTACAGGCTGCTGATGCCGCTGATGCCGCTGCTGCCGCTGCCGACGGTGATGGAGAAGGCGTGGCTGGTCTAGCGCAACTTGCCGACGAGGATTTGGGTGCTGTTGGTCCGGCACCACTCGTCGAAGAGGGTGAAGACGCCGTTGGTCCAGCCCCACCCGCCGATGAACCCGCCAGCGACGACGATGATGAGGGCATTGAGGCTGATTGCCCTGGATCACCGACTTCAATAAGAAGGGAGCTGGCTGTATTTCAGGCCAGAGGCGGTAACCACTTCTGCGTTACATCCAGCTCCGTTATTGTGAAGTTGGTTATTCCCGGCATGGAACGGAGCAAACGTCTGTGCAACCCCTGCTTTCTTTATTACGAGCAGATGGAGGTCGAAAGAAATCCAAATGCCAGGTACATACACGAGCATCAGCATTTTGTTGTAGAAGGGGGGGATTTGGAGGATCCGCAAACATGTGATGTATGCGCCCGATATATTTCCCACTTCTGCGACACAAATGTTTGTCCTGTATGCATCGGCGCTTGAAATAAAGGAGTCAGGGGTTGCAATACGGCGGCTTTGTTATGCATCCAATGACCCTCTATACATTAGTTTTAGATTTAATTTGTATAATTGTTTATTATTTAAGCTTTCTGTATATATTTAAGTGTAAGTTATTTTATTATTGTATATGTAGTAGTTAATAGGGAAATAAAACTTGTTTTTTTTTTAAATCTTTATTTCATTTAATATCCATACTAAACAATATCATTTATATTAATCCAAGAGTTTTCTTGCTGTGGGAATCCCAACCACTTCACCAAGGCTTTGTCCTCTTTTGTCCGAATGACCTTTTCCACTAAATAAACATCTTTCCAATTTGTTTTTAATAATTCCAACTCATAAAATGAGCCTTTAATCGATTGACCATTCATATCTTCTAGAATGTATGTTACGGGGTATGTGCTATTTATTTTTCTTATTTTGAATAATTCAGTTGTATAATTAGCAGTATACCCTTTTTCAAATATGCTTTTATATTTACTTATTCTTACGACATCGCCGACACGATATTTCGGTTTTTTACGCCTTACTTTATTTTTGTTTTGCCTATATTGGTTGAGTTTAGTTGTCGGCAGGACATCTATTGGCTTCATACCTATGATTGAATGCGTGGTGTTATTATACTTATTAATGACACCGTTTATAATATCTATCCAATTGTATTTCCCTCTCATAGCCATTTTTTTATATAATAGGGATTTTATCGTACGAATCACACGTTCTGCCATTGACGCTTTCATTGTACTATAAGTCGAATAGTGATTTATATCATATGTTTTCATTACTTTCCCAAATTCCTTGTTATAATATTCTGTCCCTTGATCCGTTTGTAGATTTTTAGGATGGTGTGCGCAATTTTGGAGTATATCTAAAAAGGCATTTCTAACATGTAAGCCTGTTTTATTTTTTAATGGTCTCGCCCACACATATTTCGTATAACAATCGATGACAATTAGAATATATCTGTAACCATCGTTTTCATCTTTATAACTTTGCATATCAGCCAAATCACTCTGCCACAAGTCGGCATATCCTTTTACAATAGTCCTTCTTCTGGGAAAATTTCGACGGGCAGATCGGTGGATTTCTTCAATTATTTGGTGCTTAGACATTCTTTCCAATTAAAATACAATTTTTTATTCAATCTTTTTGATCCTTTCTTCCAGTCCTACTTTAATTTTCGATAAAACCGCTGTATTTTGTCCAATACTTCCTTTGACGCTTTCAAGGTCTCGAAGAATTTCCGTATTACACTTAAATGAATTTATCGGTAAGGTCAGTTAAACGGTTCTCTAAAATTATAGTAAAATTTTTTATGCCTTTTATTTCACTTTCCAAAATATCAACTTTAGTAATAATTTTTAAAATATTACTTTTTGTAGTGGTAAGTATGTCCTCAAAAAATTCTCTATTGTGCTTCACTATTTGTAACATCGATTGGTATTTAACATTAACATCACCAATACTATTGCTTGACACAGTTCGATGTTCAAATACTAATTTCTTAAGTTCACTCTGCTGATTTTCGAAATAAATAGTAGCTTCGCGTAATACGTTTTTAATGGATTCCGTTAAAGCTTTTAAAACGAGATCTTTTGCTTGCATAGTAACATCGTCAACATATCCAACTGTTACAGCATCAGTCGATTGTTCTGGCTCTCCGAGGTTCACCAACCGTTTGCTTTGCATATCATAATTACCGTCACCTGTTAATTTGAATCCAAGACCCCTTTTTTCTCGAATAATTACGCGTTGATTTTTCTTTTTTCTTCCGAATTTATCTACAATGTTCCTTGAAGACATTCCGTTTACGACTGACCTCTACAGCGCATGTATTTAATATATTATTCGCTCTTCTCTTAATTCTTCAATTATAGATAAAATTTCATTATCGTGCCCAGTATGGCCGGCTTGCTTTGAACTCCATAATAAACGCAATCTAGCCACCAATTCCCTCGGCTTGTTCCAATAAACGTATGTGGGTTTAGAGGTCATTATTTTTTTGTATTTAGGTATTTTTGAAAACCCTCCACCCTTTATCTTTACCGGAGAGAACAATGGTCTAATAATTTTTCTCAATTTATTTACATTTTTGTTACTTAGCCCTTTGGACTCGTCATACTCCTTAAAGGCCGCTCCGGTAAGTTGTAATATTTCCTTATATGTATCCTTAGTCGCATTACTTACTTTCTTAGGGCTTCGATAAAATAGTAGCTCATACAATTCCGGATTGCCGTGGTAGTCAGCAACTCTTCTATCCCCATCCCAAAACGAGATTTTGCCATCAGAAAATTTTACTTCTAAATTCCCAACCATTGTTTTCATGTCTTTGTCCATATATACGCCGTACCGAGTATCATAGCGTTTATTACCTCGCGATATTTCTTCTAAATGCTTATTAATATATTTTTTATCATCATCATCATCATCATCAACATCACCGCGGTCGGATATTGCACTTTCAAAACTTTCTCCATATTTTGTCGAGTCCGGTGATATTGACGCGAGTTCCCTTTTCATGCCAGATCTTTCTTCTTTAGTGTTAGCGATGTTTTCTTCTTTAGCGTTAGAGGGGTTAGAGGTTGCGGCTTTTGAAATTGTTTTCAACGGTTTCGTCAGCGGTTCATACATTTTTTCTAGAGCTTGCAAAGTTTCAACGCGCCCACTTTTTAAGGCATTAAATTTCTGTCTAACCGAATCGGAGACAGCGGCCAGCTCCGATTTGGTGTCGAAATGTTTTTTATTGCTATACATTTTAATCGCTGAAACCACCTGCCGCCTTGGACGCTACTTGAAAAATAACGCGTATTGCATTGTTTATGGGTATATGAAGCTATCGAATCCTTTCTTATATCTACCGGCGCTTATATCTTTATCTTTATCGATCACTAGAAATCCATGCTTTTCACCCCAACATTCCACACATATTTCTTGAAATTTTCTAAAAGACACGTCTGGAGCTACATGGTCTGAATATATGTGACGTAGGTTTAGGTCATCTTGTCTAAACATAATTATTAGATTTGCGTTGTCTCTAATCAACTGTTTCGGAATCTTCGAATACGTTTGAGCCAAATAAAAGCAATCTATATTTCTGTGTCGCCCCATACTAAAATATGATCTAATAACATCTTGTTTTTCACAAATCACATCATCAAATATAAATATGGAATTTGGTTTGGCGTCTACTGGTTGAATTATATCTTCATTATTGTTGAACGTAAAATAACCCAACCCTTTTATCGGAGTCAAAACTTCATGCAAGTACTCATACTTCTTCTGGTATAATGATTTTGAATAAATATATACATTTTCAAATCGTAGCCCATTTGGTTGAATGAGTAGTGATAACATAACATTTGTTTTACCGCAATTTGATGGTCCTATTAGAAGGCCGCGTATTGTATCGGGCAACAATGGGCCGTGTCTAGGAATCTTATTTTCACTAAGCCCATCACCAACTTTTTCATCTAAATTCTCCACACAGATACTATTTTGTGCTTTGACTATGCGCATCGTTTGACTGTCTTTGGCTATATAAACCATCGCTCATGTAACATTCATTTAAATGCCTAGCGTCAAACGAGTGCGATCTATCACTAAACGTTATTCAAAAAGAAAGTGTGGAAAAGGGTTTGTTAATTCCCTAATAAATAAATTACCATTTGAACTGCACATACCGAAGTACCAATATTGTGGGCCAGGTACGCGCTTACAAAAACGTTTAGCGCGTAACGACCCCGGAATAAATGAATTAGATAAAGCCTGTAAATTACATGATATCGCTTATTCTAAAAGTGCAAACGATTTGAAAGCTAGACATATTGCTGATAAGGACCTTCAAGAATTAGCTTGGACTCGGTTTAAAGCTAGCGACGCGTCAGTTGGTGAAAAGGCAGCTGCCTGGACTATCACAAATATTATGAAAACAAAGCGAAGTTTTGGTATGGGCCATAAATTACGGTCTAGAAAGCGGCGTCGCGGAACAAAAAGCAAAAAACGAATTGCTTTCGGTAGAGGAATTGTCAGTAAGATTAAAGGGGTATTAAAGACATATGGCGGACAGAAAATGGGGGAAAAAACACTTAAGAAGATGGCTGCATCATCTCTCATGGCTGCCCGAAAATATGTTAAAGCAGCTGGGGGAAAGAAAAAAATTATTATTCCCCGTATTATACCGATACCAAAAACAGGTGGATTTTTACCATTAATACCTATTTTTGCTGGATTATCTGCATTGGGGAGCTTGGCAGGAGCGGCATCCGGAATCGTCAAAGCAGTGAACACCGCTAAAACAAATAGTCAACAATTAACAGAAGCTAATCGACACAATAGAACCATGGAAGCCATCTCTCTAGGAAAAAACGGTAAAGGATTATACTTAAAGCCCTATCGAAAGGGGTTGGGCCTTTACATGAAACCATATCGGCCAAAAAACTCGTAAGTTCACTACCTCGAAGACCTCTCAGTAATTTAGACATACAATCTTTTGCCAAAAGATTCAAGATTCCCTACTTTCGAGGTGTGTATATGAGAGATAATTTATCAAACTGCGGGCCACTAAGAAACGAATCAGCCATTGTCAATTTGGATAGTAGTAGCGGGCCAGGAACACATTGGGTCGCTTACAAGAAAAGAGATGCGTCCTCAATATATTTCGATAGTTATGGTGATTTACCCCCACCTTCAGATTTAATTAGTTATCTGTATAAAGGGCGTTGGCCGGTATCTGAAGTTCACTATAATTATAAACGCTACCAGAAGTTTGATACTGTCCTATGTGGACATTTGTGTTTGCAATTTCTTCTCTCTGAAGGATGAATACCCATGATGAAGAACAACCTAAGGATTTTTCTAAAAATGAATCTATCGACGTAAATGATGGTCCGACGGTATTTTTGAAACGCGAGTCAATTGACGTAAGCGATGATCCAACACCAAAACACGTGATTTGTTGTTTTTGTAAAATTCGAGAACTGAAAATTGCCACTAAAAAGCGAGTTTATAATTTATGTATTCGAAAATAGATTTCGAAGTCAGTGTGACATACTTCTTAGCCATGTCAAGAACATTTAATTTGTCGTCCATAGCGTCAAGCATTCTCAGCAATGATTTTTTTCCGCCCATCGAATTGGATGTTAATAAACAGTATGGTCTTGGATTAATAGCATTTTATGCCTACCATTCTATCAAAAATATCACCTCAAAAAATAATATCATCTGTTTAGAGGTGGTAGACCCAGAAAAGTTTTGGGCAGATGTAATGCAGCGAGAGAAGAGTTGGGCCGAGGAAGGCAGTGTACCGAAAAAAATTAATGTACGTGTGGCACCCGGCGCTTATGAGATTGACGAAATTAATAAGTTCGTCCAAAAAGCTATATATGATTATCTATATCCGGATACCAAAACTATTATAAATCAGGGAGAACTTGATGATATGTTTAAATTGTCGGCGAACAACAACACTCTAAAATGTGAAATTTCATCTAAATTCATAATCAACTTTGATTGTGACAACAGTATAGCTAGCCTCTTAGGATTCAGTAATTCGAAGTGCCCGCCAAGGCCTGAAGCTTATGTCTCTACAAGGCCGATCAATATTATGAACCTCCATCTTGTTCAATTGGATTGTAATATTATTTCTGGTTCCTATATAAATGGGAAAGAAGCCCACACCCTTTTTTCATTCGACATAGACGTTGAGCCAGGATACAAACTGACGAAGGAACCTCATAACATTATTTATCTACCAGTCATACCTGCCGGTCGGCAATACCTAGACAACATTACTATCCGAGTTGTAGATGATAACGGTGAGTTGATTGACTTTGGGGAGGAAACTATCAATATCACACTCGAGTTAAAGGAGATAAACTAATATGGGATTCTGCTTCAAACCACGACATTCAACTAGCACCCATTTAAATAATCATATAAATAGAATCGAAGGGAAAAACATGAACATTCGTCGAGTAACTGTAAAGCGAAGAAGACTTCTGTTGTCTAATAAAGATTATAAATTTCTTCAATCTATTGGATTCCATATAAGATATTAAATAATGGCTGTTTATGTAAGAAATGAGATGTTGGACGTATTTGAAAAGCCGATCGTCGATAACTCAATCAAAAGATGCGATGGATATATCCACCCGCCTACGGGATCGCCAAATTACAAACATTCTGATACAATCACCTTTACGATCAATAATATGGACCTGAATCTCTTAATTTGCGATAGTTACATCAATATAGTCGGAACATTTAAGCCAAAAGAGGCTAATAAAAAGTGCTATTTGGCCAACAATGCTCTTCCTGGCCTATTTGAAGAAATTAGATATGAAATGGGTGGACAAAAGATTGCTGAATGTCGAAAACCCATTATAACGACAGCAATAAAAAATATGGTGTCATATGGTGAAAAACATGCGAAATTATTAGAAACATCCGGTTGGGGCCTCAGCGAAGAGAATCAAGTTTTGGTTGATTCAACGAGTAATACATTTACAGGTAGAATCTTATTAAAACATCTATTTGGTTTTGCTGAATCTTACAAAAAAGGGATAATAGGTGTTAAGCATGAGATGACTGTAATAATTGCTCGAGCATTCGAAAATTGCTATATAGGAGAAGTCGATGCAGACATAACTATCACTAAAATGGATTGGATAGTCAAACATATTACTCCCGAAAATGATGCAGATGTTCTCATGTATAAAAAAATTAATGACAAACATTTGCAATCCATTAAAATACCGCACCATAAATGGGATCTTTATGAATTACCTACTCTAAGACAAACTTCTAACGACATATGGGCGATTAAAACCACTACATCCATGGAACGACCTAGATATGTAATTATTGGATTTCAAAATACTTCTTTTACTGAAAACAGGAAAGAAGATGTGACGGCGTTTACGGCTGCTGATATAAGCAATATCAGATTATATCTAAATTCTGAAGTTTACCCATTAGAGCGTTGGAATTTAGATGTTGGGAAAAAGTTGGATACTCCCGCTTATTATGCTTATGAAGATTTTCAGCGAAGTTACTACAAAAAGGAAAATCCCCAACCGATGTTAGGCCTGAATGGCTTTAGAGCGAACCCCCTATTCGTAATTGATTGCAGTATGTATCCAAAACCAATCAAATCTTCAACTGTGGATGTCAAGGTTGAATTCGAAACACGTAAAATGCAGTTTCCCGCCAACACTAAAGCGTATGCGCTTATTATTCATGAAGCTCTTATAAGTTATAATGCACTAGATGGCACTGTACACACTGAATATATGCCATTGTAGTTCATATAATCTAATTTACTGTATCCAAACTTATACCTGTGTTCACTTTTAACAAAAATAAAAAGATGTAACCTTTTTTAAATAAAAAACAATTAAACTATGTATATTGTTTTATTTATATTTTAATCACAGATAGATAGATATATTATATAAGTAATCCCTAATCCATTTCGTCATCTGTCTCATCATCAGCCTCATCGTCTGCATCTTCATCTAAACCATGTTTACTCCTTATTTGCGGGGTGATGTATGGTAAGGCCTCGTTCAAGAAGCGTTTCAAACTTAGGGTAACCATCTTCTCACAGAATGTATCCAAGTCCAGCTCACATGCATTATATTCGCAGCAAAGACTGCTGCCTTTACAGTATTTCTCATAACAATCGTTTTGATAGGCCACAGCTTCTGGAAACAGCCATACCTCAGCGTCGTAATTGATGGAGTGTAACGCATCCATCGCCAGTGCGTCCAGTTCCTTTCCAAGCCTGCTTATTGCTGATTCTAAGTCGATGGCTTTAGGCCAGTGCTCTTCGGAATACATCATCCACATGTCGAAATAATCTGAAACAATATTTGGCCGTTATTAAATGAACAAATATTGGTAAAGTTATACTTACGATAAAATTGTGGAAATTCTTAATGAAATATTGCGTATATTAGATATCTATATGTGTTTAAAAGTAAAAAAATATTTACAGTGACTCTACCATGGATTTAACTAATTGATTGCTGGCCAACCAGATCGATTCTTATATGAGACCTAGTAGTTGAGTTGTAACACGGCTTTTCCCCTAAATAGGCCATGGCATATTGGCCAGTAGAATCATTTATCATAGCAATGACTTCGGGTGGCATTATTTCAAAAATGCGTCTCGGTAACCAACACTGGAAAAGCTCCTGTGAGTGCCGATCAATTAAATGAATAAGTAAACATTTACCATATCTGGTATCTTTGACCAATATCGTTTTAATAATATAAAGTTGACCTATAACCAATGACTTTAGTTCTCTTTGGTCCAATATTGTGGGCCAGTCTCCAAGTAATTTATTAACCGCATCAATTTGCGTTTGAGCCATAGTAGAATACAAATAAATATTTTTTTTACCTGTATAATACACAATACTACACAATACTACACTCAGTTATTATTTGAAACTTCTAAAGACTCTTAAAGCTTACGATTTTAAACTGATTCCATTTGGATATGAGGTCGCTATATATCCTCCCTAAAAATCCCCACCTCCACTATATTTTCCTTCTCAATATTCATAGTATGTAATATAGAATACAATAGTAATCACTAGGAGGTAAATAGTAATGACTATTTTAGCGGTACTTACAAGGTGTATAGAGTAATGAGATGTACTTACTATGCTCATTACACTACTCAATTACGTTCATTAAAGTATATAATTTAATGAATAATTGGGAGGCACTTGCTAATTGCGCGAAGGTTGGGATACTACCCCTTCCAACAATATTTACATCGCGCGTGTCTGCCGAAGACCGGTGATTCACTTTAGCTATGGCGGTTGAGAGTCAAGGGTGTGCATGGCGCCGACTTATTTCCCCTATGCTACAACAGTAAACAAGAGAAGTACTTAGACTTATTACACTACGTGATATACACAGTAAATACTGTCTGAGAGGTATGCATATGGTGTAATGAGAGGTACTTACTATGCTCATTACACTATGCAATTACACTCAGTACAGAATAATTGGTTGGTCCTTACATCACTGTGTGTACTGAGAGGTACTTACTATACTCATTACACTATGCAATTACACTCATTACACTATGCAATAACATGGTGTACAGAGTAATTCGGAGGTACTTGCTATTTGCGCGAAGGGTGGGGGGTACTTGCTAATTGCGCTAAGGGTGGGGGGTACTTGCTCGAAGGGTGGGGGGTACTTGCTCGAAGGGTGGGGGGTGGGTACTTAGGGTAATTACTAATTACACCAATTGCCTCTGACCTTGCCTCTGACCTTGGTCCAGAACTGGCTAATCCCATCTACTGGAATAGGTATTCTAGTTCCATGGCCACCAAAGGTCTCTTGACTTCACCGTATTAGATTTTTATTTGTGGGGTCGGCTTAAAGATTTAGTTTACCAAACTCAGCCTGTAAGTAGAAAAAATCTAATTCAACGGATACAAAATACAATTAATCATATTTCTAAAGTTGAAATAGAAGCTGCTATCAATTTAACTAGACAGAGACTTGATATTTGCACTGATAAGGATGAAAACAGTTCAAGCACTACCCCTTATTTTTGTATTACATTACAGTAAGACGGCACAAAAAATTATAATCCATTAGATTTCTCTTGAAATAACCGTAACCAAATAAATGGTATTTCTTAAGTTTAACACCCTGTATCTCAAAAACCAGCAATATGATTTGAATGGTCCCATAATAAACACCATTGCTTAAGAGGTCGAGAACTGCAACATATCAAAAATTTATGACACTTAACAGGTCGCCACTTTTCCATAAGCGGTGTGCATGATCTTTTGTTTGTGAAACGAGTTTTTCTAGTTAAAGTCCCGGTAAAGGTATCTTAACCCTAAGAGTTAACCACCGATTGTGAAACTGGGTGTTAGATAATAATTTGCTGAGACATTTAAAAAACAATAATAATGATAACATAAAAGATGTATACATTAAAAAAATTTTCATCAAATCTGTCATTACCGGCCAATAAATTAGACGCCCAATCTGCACCTATATAGCCTATAAGATCATAGCCACCAGATATGTAAACTAACCTTTGATCTGCATAACAACTTGGATGGTGAAACATTTTTTTTGCATAATTCCAATGTTCTATACAAAAAAATTGTTATTACATTTTGCTCTTTAATTATCACCTAAAAGTGAAGTCGAAAGCAAACTCATTTTCCGGTCTCATCATTCGATCATGTATTAGGATAGATACGCCTTACCTGTGGAAGTAATGGGTTTAATGATTATCTAGCGGGGAGAGAGGAAAGGTATACAAACGGAGAACTTAGCAGTGCCGTACCGTATGGAAGGGATTATATATTGTTAATTACTATAAAATGCTAGATGAAAGCGAATAGACATGATTTTAAAAATATTGTTTTATAGCGTATATTTTTAACTTTCAATGTAAGAATAGTTTTTCACAGTATTGTGATACTACATAGACCATGCACAGGCTTATCATATTGTATATTATTTACTCAATTTTATAGGATTATTAATTTTGTACTTTAAACAATTTGTATACATATTTTGAGTAAATATACCTACTATAAAGCTTGACTGATGAAGGAGAAAAGAAAGTAGAAAAATATTGTGAAGAAGCCATTTTATAAGTGAAGCAAGAATATTATACATATTTCTGACTACATACCTTCCTTTATAAAATAAAATAAAGACCAATTAAAGCATTTTATTTATCAACCAAAAATAGTTATACACAAATAATAATAATAATAATACTCTCCCTAATTACGGAGATTAATGAACTTTATTATTTACAAAGTACTGTAGCAAAATTTTGCCGTACACAAGTTAGAGGACACAGAAGAAATAATGGCATTGTGTTTGTTCTTTATTTTAACAATTCTGACAATGTATGAAGTGGTGTGACTAATTTAAAATGGGTAGCGTCGATTGACATTTTCTGATTTTTTTAAATACCTATAATAAGAATCCCTTATTTAAAATGGTTTTATTTGGATAGATGGCTATTTTTTAAAAATTTAAATCCAAATAAAAACCTACAATAAATAGGTACATATTATATATAATTAAAAATAAGCTTCAAGATTTATTTTCATTTTTTTAAAATAATATTTAAAGTAGTTCATGTGCAAGACGGCTTTTCTTAGGAATTTAATAAAATTAAAATATAAGGTTAAAGAAAATGTCTTTTACGTACCTAAGTAAAAAAAAATTTTTTGACCGTCCGTGAAACGAGATATTAACAATGAAATTGTGCATAATTAACAGTTTTGAAGCCTGTCATGTACATAAGCAATGCATTTATTTCAAGATATTTCGAAAACTATATTTTTTAAAAACTAATGTAATGTAAATCAAAAAGTTATACAATTTTCTAAAAAAACGTTGACTTTTTTGACCGTTTTGGTAAAAAGAAAGATTTTTAAAAGCAAAATATGTTTAAATCAGTCGACGCGTAGTGGGGTACAATGATTACAACTTTGCAACATTGTTAGTTTAGAATCACTGAATTACACTCGATCAGCTAAGAGGTTGTTATAACTTCGTGAAGTGTTCTTGAAAAATTAATTTGTCTACTGTATTTGAGAACTGGAATCGACGCTTCTGTTTGAACCAAAACAAAACCTTAAAATTAGTTTGAGGAAGTCACAAAATTTCTATAGGTATACACTTGATATCGCACCATTCCTATATTTGTGACGTTGCCGGATGGATTTTACTTGAAATAATAAAGTATCCGTACATAAGCTTACATGTGTTGTGTTCAGTATCCTACAAAAATAAAATTTTTCAGCATTGAGAATCTCAAACTATTGGTGATATTTTTGTGTACGACTGTCGCGCGTGAACTACCTTAATAATTACTACATGTAAACAACTCATTTTAAATTGGTCGGTATTTTTACCATAAGTATTTAGTATATTTACCTGCAGTAAAATTGTTTACAATTCAAAACCCATTGGTTATATTTAGGCAGTACCCTGCGCATATGGGATCATTATTATGTTCCTCCATAATCCAAGGGGGTTTATCGTTTTCATTATTTTGTCTTGAAATTGTATCCTGATATTTCGAAAGAAGAGTCACTTCCATGGTTTTATGCAATATTCAACATTTTAACTGACAGTTGGCAACGTTGTAACAATTTGCAATTATTATACAGGCTCCTTATAAGTGCGAATAATAAACAATATTTTCATATCAATTTGCTTCTAAATGCCCAATTAAACGAATACATGATTTTCTTTTACGTAAAAATTATGATGCGATAGCTAATTGTACAAAAAAGGCTTACCAAAATATGAGTGGCATGTCACGACGCTTCTGTCAAAAATAAGGGTAGCTTAGATGTTAGATTTAAAAGGAGTTTGACATTATGTGTCCGTGTCCACCGCGACCTTTTCAGATCTCTTGTGGGGCTCCGTTTGTTTTAGAGTATGTCATCTAAGCTTGGACTTTTTTATTAGACTTATTTTCCTTGACAGTGGCGTCCACATGCATGTAGTTACATGTGTCTGGCTTTTCTTCATCTAGTATAAGAAATCTCAATCTTGTTAGGCTTTCACATTGGTGCAGGACGTGGATTGGTGTTTCCTTTTCTAATTCACAGAACCCGAATAAATTAAAAAAAAAGAATAAATAAGAAAATATCTTAGAATTTAAAAATAATTTAAATTTGTAAAAGAAGTGAAAACTTACTTTTTAGAAGATAAAAATAAATAAATAAATAAATACCTTGGGAGATTCTACTTCTAGTACACACCAACTACGGTTGCTTATTACATTGTTCTTACTTCTTTTTTGCAAAAAAAGTAAAATGTATACGTGTATTTGATACGCCAAAATTACAAAATATCGCCCTAAAGTGGTCGAATTATCTGCAGCTTGCGCTAGTATCGCTTTTGCTTCCCCTACCATAACTTCGCACTGAGCGAATATAATCATCATACGTTCCCACATATATTTTCTATACTACTTCTCTCAACGAAGTAGGTACTAAAAAAATAATAAGTTTTCAATAATGGGTTTAGTATAATCAAAAAAGTTTACTTTGTGTTTATTAAATTACAACTGGGAGACAACTATTTTTACTTTCCTATCTGTATACAGATATAAGGAAAGTATAGGAATCATGATTTTTTTCGACCTCGAGTTTTCGACGGATTTTTACGTTTTGAGGTCCCCTGAATCCGTTTTGACTATTTTCGCGATGATGTCTGTCTGTGTCTGTGTCTGTGTCTGTGTCTGTGTGTGTGTGTGTGTGTGTGTGTGTGTGTGTGTGTGTGTGTGTGTGTGTGTGTGTGTGTGTGTGTGTGTGTGTGTGTGTGTGTGTGTGTGTGTGTGTGTGTGTGTGTGTGTGTGTGTGTGTGTGTGTGTGTGTGTGTGTGTGTGTGTGTGTGTGTGTGTGTGTGTGTGTGTGTGTGTGTGTGTGTGTGTGTGTGTGTGTGTGTGTGTGTGTGTGTGTGTGTGTGTGTGTGTGTGTGTGTGTGTGTGTGTGTGTGTGTGTGTGTGTGTGTGTGTGTGTGTGTGTGTGTGTGTGTGTGTGTGTGTGTGTGTGTGTGTGTGTGTGTGTGTGTGTGTGTGTGTGTGTGTGTGTGTGTGTGTGTGTGTGTGTGTGTGTGTGTGTGTGTGTGTGTGTGTGTGTGTGTGTGTGTGTGTGTGTGTGTGTGTGTGTGTGTGTGTGTGTGTGTGTGTGTGTGTGTGTGTGTGTGTGTGTGTGTGTGTGTGTGTGTGTGTGTGTGTGTGTGTGTGTGTGTGTGTGTGTGTGTGTGTGTGTGTGTGTGTGTGTGTGTGTGTGTGTGTGTGTGTGTGTGTGTGTGTGTGTGTGTGTGTGTGTGTGTGTGTGTGTGTGTGTGTGTGTGTGTGTGTGTGTGTGTGTGTGTGTGTGTGTGTGTGTGTGTGTGTGTGTGTGTGTGTGTGTGTGTGTGTGTGTGTGTGTGTGTGTGTGTGTGTGTGTGTGTGTGTGTGTGTGTGTGTGTGTGTGTGTGTGTGTGTGTGTGTGTGTGTGTGTGTGTGTGTGTGTGTGTGTGTGTGTGTGTGTGTGTGTGTGTGTGTGTGTGTGTGTGTGTGTGTGTGTGTGTGTGTGTGTGTGTGTGTGTGTGTGTGTCTGTATAACGCATAACTCATGAACCGATACACAGAAAAACACCAAATTTTAAACTTAAGCTTTGTTCTAGCGTCCAATGAGCTGCTTAGATTTTGGGCAGAGTCGGAACATCTGGGGGGGTACTTTATAGGTGGTCATTTTTATATTTTATGGAATATATCTGTTATTTACGTTTGAAGAAGAAAATTCTTCAAATAAAAGTTACTTCTAATATAATTATCTATAATTTTTGTTTGATGCAAAATTTTCCTAAAATGGTCCGTATTCGAGAAATTTGACAAAATGTGCAAAATTCTGTTTTTTAAGAAAATTGTTAAACTAAAAGTTGTTTGCGATATCGATCTTTATAATTTTTGTTTTTAAATGACTTTTCTAAAATGGACCGTAATGGAAAAATTGGAGGAAAAGTGTTAAATTTAAATTTTTCAGTATTTTCGTTTTCAATGAATATCTATAGAAATATGTTTGGAGGTGGATGTATGTGGAAAATGTATATATTTAGTTTATCCTCTAAACATTTTTAGAGATGCTGCAATAGGTTAACTAGATAGGAAAGTCATGTGTTGGACACATCAGATTTTTCACAGTATTTTAGACCTCAATAACACTTGTTTCAGAAACGAATTGTTTAACTAGGTGTAAGTAGACGTTTGCAATAAATACTTATAAATTACCTTTTACCTATATCAATACGAAAGTATGTATATAAAGACACTTGTTTACTTACTCTATTAGCAAAACATTGGATTTCAAATAAAATGTTCGATTTTATTATGGCTAAATAAATCTTCATGTGAAAAGTGATCTAAACAAACTTTGACATCTTTCAGTTTTGAGATCTTGCTCATTTATTTTTAAGTTGTTCAGCCACAATGACATTAGACAATGTCTCTCGGAAACGTGTAAGTATATACCATAAAATAGCCAGTTTCTACAATTAGGTATTTTTATATCAAAAAATCAAAAAAACCCTAGCACAGTTGTTACGGCCATGGATATCTACATTATTTACATTTCATGAGATTGATTTTGACATAACCTACCTGTGAAAATAGCAAGCGTTGGTTTTGGGTGTTTTTGGTCCAAAATGTTCGGAAAACTATGCATCTCTTTACTATTTTGAAATGTATAATCACGTTTGTAAATAATTTCTTTCATATAAATAAATAAAACAAGAATATTTCACTAAAATAAAACACCGAACTTTTAAAAACATACAGAAACAGGGTTGCCAAATGTCCAGTTAAAATATAGTATTTAATGGTTAAACCGATGGATCGTAGTGAACAAAATCTAAAAACATCTAATTTAAACACCGATTCAATGCAGATGAAAATTAAATGAGAAATTTTATGAATATGTTCGAGATTCTTAAATGAACTGTTAAATATTAAGCTCCATATATTAAGTATTTCGAACCTTGAAACTTTGGGAACTAATAATATCCTTATACGTTTAACCGAAAGTGACACTGTGGCAACCTCTGCTGGTACCACCGTTTGTTGTGCATGCGATTGTGGACCTTATTATCATACGACAATTGTTTATGTAAACAAGGCGTATCTATTCAAATACATTATCGAATGTCTCATCATTAAGAACAGCCTACTTTATTTATCTAGAATCATGTAATTATAATATATTATCCAAATTAAAGTGTATACCTAGCCGCGGGTGGGTCTAAAGTAAAGCTTTCGAATTTATGCGAAAACATTGTCCATATTTCAAAATTTCAGCGGTATTACAACACAGAATTGGGTTGTGTTCACTATTCATGCCTCAGAAAATTTAGGTATATTCACAAGGGGCGATGCCAGGCCAAATTTATTGTATTTATTCGCATTTAGACTGACAAGGTAATTTGTTTGCGGACAGCGTCGTACCAATAGTTTTTAACATTTCACAAAGTCTATCCAAATGGCATAATCCACTATTTTTTAGGTCAAACAAATGAGTCTTCATTTTTAAAATAATTTGAATTACATGTTTCATCTAAAAGGCTTGTCAATAAATTAAATACTCATAATTGGTGTAAGAAAAATATAATAAACGAACAGCATTTCTTTATCTTCGTATGTCTATATCTACAACTGGAAAAGCAAGTTAAATATCTTAGAACTACCCTTAAATACACCCTAAAACAACATAAAAAGCTATAAGAAAGCTATGAGCCTCTACATGAATGGCATGAAACACTTTAAGATTGAGTTTGAGGGTAAAAGAGCAAAAAGAAGTAAAAAATAGGGTGAGATACAAAAATAAGTCTGTTTAACAATAACAGCAGCAATGGAGCTACTACTAGGTCTTCTTACATTATCCCTTCTAGTGGAAAATCAACTGACAACTAAACATTTACTAGTAAAATCAGTAGCATCAAGATGATTTTAAGTTAAAAAATATATTGTTACGCAGCACCCTGCAGTAGCCTGCGGCTATTATAGGAAACGTACAGATAGAAAAAGAAGTGAAATGTTACTCATCGCCCTGTGCTGCGGTCATCATAAATATTCCAGAAATGTCTGGAAATGTCATTACCTGTCAAGAATATTCTAGACGACAGTTCGAGAAAGTTCGAGAAGGGCCAAGCAAGCTATATAAGGATGATTCTGACGTCAGTTTTCAGTTTTATGATAGACGTTACATGTTAATGTTATTAGTTGTATAATTATTGTTAAAGTTGAGTTGAAATAAATTGCGATACCAAAAACCTGTGTAACATTGGTGACAGCGGTGCCTAAAACCAGATGCAGCAATATTTTAATATCGACTTCAAATTCTTGTAGACCATCATTGTGTTTAACACGGCGTGGGCGCCGTGCTATCCCAAGAACAGGAGGGGGAAGAGAAAGTAATTGCGTATTTCAGCAAGACCTTAGGAAAAGCTAAGAAGAATTATTGCGTCACAAGAAAATAACTTTTAGCTATTGTCAAAGCCCTCTAACACTTCCACACTTACCTTTTTAATAGAAGTTTTATTATTAGAAGCGACCATAGCGCCTTGCAGTGGCTGATGAATTTTAAAAAACCTGAACGACAAGTTGCTAGATGGATAGAAAGACTGCAACAATACAACTTCGAGATATTGCATCAAAGGGGACGTCTCTATAGCAACGCGGACATTCTTTTTGGCCACCGTGTTTAGAACCACAATGCCGTTACTGTAAAAGGCTTGAAGAACGAGAGGAGCTGGTTAAAGAAGTTATTCTTCAGGCGATCACTATCAAGCCAGAGGATGACGAAAACGAAGTCACCCTTGAAAGCCTAAGAACGGCCCAAAAGAAAGACAATGACTTGAATATTGTCCGAGAATGGCTGAAAATTGGAGTCAGACCTACATGACAAGAGATAGCCAAATATAGTGGAACCATTAAAGGGTACTGGACTCAGTGGGATTCTCTGTATCTTCACGATAGCCTATTCCAGAAATGTCTGGAAATGTCATTACCCGTCAAGAATATTCTAGACGACAGTTCGAGAAGGTTCGAGAAGCTATATAAGGATGATCCTGACGTCAGTTTTCAGTTTTATGATAGACGTTACATGTTAATGTTATTAGTTGTATAATTGTTAAAGTTGAGTTGAAATAAATTGCGATACCAAAACATGTGTAACAATATTAAATGATTTTAAAAGGACAATCTGAATTTAATTGTGACAATTGTAAGTTATAACGTTTAAAAGAATAGAAATAGGTTAAAATGAATTTAAATCCATAACGTTTTTGAAATTTAAAATTCTGATATAACCAGTCTCCTCAACAATAATAGGATGAAATAAATTGTTAATAAAATAAAAGATAGAAAAAGAATTAACTAATATATATTAAAAAAAACCCAAAACTTCCTTTCTCCCTACGTCTCTGGCTTTTACTATTTATTCTCCGTTATAAGGGTTATACTGACAAGGAAATTTATATATTTTCTGGATTAGATATACCTACCCCGTGGGATAAGCAGGTGTGTATTTGTACGGTTTCTGTATGTCGGTTTTGGATTATGCATAATAAAGAAAATCAATGTGGATAAGGAAGTTTCTTGGGAAATGTTTTTCGTCGTTTTTACATCAATTAGCGCTTAGCTTTTGGCAGCGATTCGGTTTGGGTAATTTATAGATATCTGGATGCAAGAACTTTGTTTGGTTTATGTTGTTATGTCAAAATTTATGGGTTTGGCGTACTGGATTTAAATAGGTACCTATGTAATAATAAAATTAGTATTATTATTAGTGGAAATTCAGAAAAAATTTAAAAGAATTCAATTATTAAAATCAATTTTTCAAAATTAAACAAGTGTTTATATCGGTCAAGGACATACATTTTATCAAGGAATTATATCCAACAAGACCATTAGAAACTCAATATATCTTAAATCTTTTCAAAAAAATCCGCCGGTAATTCGTGGTGAGTTGGTAAAATTTGTAGGAGATTTACTATCTCCGAACCTGTTTCTAAAAGTCATTTTCTTAGGGACCTCAAAATCTCAAAATGAAAACAAGGGCTCTGTTTATAATATTGGGAATTATAGGAAAACTTCTAAAACATTTGAACCAGTAAAGAAGCATCGCTAGCCGTATTTTACGACTTAGGCTGGCCTATTGACTTGATTAACCACTGCATGTTGTTGGAAAAATTGAAACAAATCGGTGTGGGAGACACTTCTAATGACTAGAAATAAAGTTACTTCCATGATCGTCGTCAAAGATAAAAGATGAAGTAAAAAAAGAGTGGTGGCTGGTCAAAATTAAAAATGGGTGTTCACATTATTCCAGTAATTTTATCATTTTTAGGTTCGGTTTAAAACCTTGTACAAGTGTAGTTATTATTATTAATATCATACTGTTTTTAAGTACTACAACTATCAGTGAATGAATAAATGAATATTTTAGCTATTGTAATATTTTTTTTGTTTCCAATACGTTGAAAACCATCTATAAAAATTATTAGTTAGTCAACTGACTTTTCTTCATATTAAAAAATATTAATATAATAAATTTTACCTACCATTTTTCAGTTTTTATTGTAAATTTGTCATTTTCACAATTTGTCACTCATGATAAATAAAATAATATATTTTTTAAATACCCTTTATTGGCAAAAAACAAGTGAACTAAAATGTGTATTTTATAAATATCAGTCCCATCACAATACATGATATTACACAGATACAAACTAGAATAAGGATATACAGTGTGTCGCATTTAAGATGAAGACACCCCTATATTTTGTCTATCTAAATAAATACAGATTTGAAGTTTCACCCAGTAATATAGGGTGATGGTTCATATTTTTTAAAATACTCAAAAGTCTTTGATCAATATTTTTGAATCATTCAGTCTCACTATGCACGTAAATTCTCCAACTAGAATCACAGAAACAACATCTACAATTATAGATTACGTAATCTCTGATTTTAAACCCGTTGATGTAGAGCACCAAGTAATTAGCTCAGGTCTCTCAGACCACGAAGCAGTATTTGCCAAATTTTTGATACCCCGTACAGCTCCAAAAAAAGTCCGTCAGCTAGGTAGAATTTTCTCTAAGCATAATTTCAAAAATTTCTATAATTTATGTCTAACTACTGATTGGAATGGTCTTTCTGAAGATATTGACTCTAAATTTTTAGACTTCTTGAATAAAATAATTATGTGTTTCAATACAGCTTTCCCCCTTCGCCCCATTAAAACTATATGTCATAAATCTTGGACAACTAAAGGAATAAGAACATCATCTAAAAATATGAGGTCACTCATGTATATTAAAAAGTACACAGATAATCCCCTAATATTAAACTATATCAACAACTACAGAATATTGTATCGGAAAATCACCAAATCTGCTAAGAAAAACTATTACAAAAATCGCATCGCAAGAGCTAAAAACTCCTCCAAAGAAACCTGGTCTATAATAAATGACTTAAGGAATAAAACCCGTTCTTCAAACAGTGTAAATCCTAGCCCAGATGAACTAAACAATTATTTCGTAAATGTAAGTAAAAATATCAAATCTAACATAGCTCCGAGTCAGGATGCTCTCTCCTTCCTCCTACCTACTAAAAGGATCACTGAAAGTTTCTTCCTAAGATCAGTAGACAAGCATGAACTAGTGCAAACCATAAACAACATCCAAAATAAATTTTCCTGTCGAATTGATGTCCTGTCCACCAAAATATTTCTAAATATACCGGATGTAGTAATCAACATTTTAACTTCACTGATTAATGAATCCTTTGAAATTGGTCTCTTTCCTAACTGTCTAAAAACAGCTATAATAATCCCACTTCATAGAGGTGGCGACAAAACCAAGACCTGTAACTATAGACCTATCGCGTTATTGCCTACCTTATCGAAGATAGTAGAACGGCTAATGAAAAACCGTCTTTTGCCCTTTCTTTTCAAGCATAACATCCTCACAGCTCATCAGTATGGCTTTCTACCTAAAAAATGCACTAGCGACGCAATGTTTTCCGTTCTTAATGAAATATACACATCACTTAATGATAAACTTTTCACCGCTTCAGTATTTTGTGACTTCGCAAAGGCCTTCGATTGTGTAAATCATGATATTTTAAGTAATAAGTTACAAATTTATGGCATACGGGGTTCTCCTTTACAATGGTTTAAAACTTACCTAGAAAATAGAAATCAACAGGTGCGGGCGAATGGTGAGGATTCTACAAATCTAGCAATAAGCAGTGGAGTACCTCAAGGATCAGTATTAGGTCCAATTTTGTTTTTATTATTCATCAACGACATCACAGACTTAAGAATAAGTGGTAGAATTACTTTATTTGCTGATGACACCAGTGTAACCTGGAATAATTCTAACATGCAGACATTACAATCTATCATAAGTGAAGATCTAGTGACTATTAAGTCCTGGTCTGATTCGAATGGACTTTGTTTCAACACCAGTAAAATTGTGGCATTGTCTTACAGAGGTACTTTACAACCTATAACTTTAAACAATAATCTGATCCAAACGGTGACTTCAATCAAGTTTTTAGGTCTTTATATAGACGATTCTCTAAAATGGTCTGCTCATATAGATACCTTAGCAAAAAAATTATCCTCCGCATGTTTTGCCATTAAATCGGTTTCTAAAGAGCTGACTCCTTCTACTGCATTAATAACCTACTTTTCCTTATTCGAATCTCACCTTCGCTATGGTTTACCTTTCTGGGGTTCTTGTAGCTTATACCTTTTCGAATCTATTTTTAAACTGCAAAAAAGAGCAATCCGCTATGTATTTGGTTTAAGTAGTAGGACACATTGCGAAAATTACTTCAAAAATTTCAAAATTCTAACCCTTCCTGCTCTATTTATTTTCGAATCCGTCTGCTTAGTTCGCAAGCACATTCAAAATTTATCCGAAAGACCGACTCGTAGATATCCTACAAGAAATTTAGAGACTGATGTTTATTTAACAATGCCCACTTCTGACCTATTAAAACATTCCATTACCTACAATGCCAAAAAATTGTATAATAACCTTCCGATGCAATTAAAATCTATAAATACATACGATAAGTTCCGAAGACTAGCTAAAGCTTTTCTTCTAGAAAGACCATATTACACAGTAGCAGAATTTTATAACGTACCTTAGACATTTGAGTTCCACATACAATGGCATTAATTAAATAATTAAATATTAAAGTTTAAATTTAAATTTAAAAATTAAATTAGAATAATTATAATGACGGATATTGCATATCCATTGAAATTGTTATTCCTATTTTGTCTGTTTGTTTCTGTTTGTTTTTTCTGCTGTTTAGTTATTTTTATAATATGTTTAGTATTTAAGTTACACGCTTTGTCTATAAAATTTTTGTAAATTTTTTTACGACAATAAAGCATATCTCTCTCTCTCTCTCTCAACTAAAATTTAAATATACTAAGTGACATAGAAAACAGAACACCCAGTATTAATGAATTTATTACAATAATTTTTAGTATACATGTGTCTTTAGGTTAGTTAAGTAATTGATCAAAATGTAAGAAAAATCCAACCGTTGGAAAAAAGTAAAGAATTAATAGTGTGTTGGTCCTCCACGATGTCTTATGCACTCAGAAACACGTCGGGGCATACTCCTAATAAGATGGTCGATTTCCTCTTGAGGTATCTCATCCCAGGCAACTTGTACCTCATGCTGAAGTGCCGCTAGAGTCTGAGGAGGATGGGGTAAATGGAGTAATCTTCTTCCCATAATGTCCCAGACGTGTTCTATGGGTGAAAGATCGGGAGATCTAGGGGGCCAAGGCAACAAATCGACTTGATTTTCTTCAAAATGGGCCAACGTAATTCTGGCTACATGTAGTCGTGCATTATCTTGTTGGAAAAGTGGGTTGGGGAGCGTCCGAATATAAGGCAGAACATGTGGTTCTACCACCTCCTGGATGTAACGCATGGCGGTCATGTTGCCTCTGATGAATACCAAAGGTGACCTACTTCCATAAGTAATGGCCCCCCATACCATAATACCGACAGTGTGGTGCACATGCCTTTCCGCGAAAAATTGAGGATCTCGTCATCACCAAAGACAATAGTATTCCATTCATGGTCCCAGTTCAACCGTTCTCTGCACCAAGCCAGTCGATCACTTCGGTGCCTAGGAGTGAGAGGTAGGACAAACTGAGGACGGTATGACGTAAGTCCGAAACTTCTGATACGGCGATAAACAGTTAGCATTGTTATTGGCCGTCCATGTTCTGCAAACCATTGGTCAGCAATTGACCTTGTGGACGTGAAGCGGTCCCGTAGAGCCAAAAGCCTAAGGCGGCGATCTTGGAGTGGGGCCGTTCTTCTGACACGTCCTGTACCTCTAGCTCTTCGTGTACGGCCTTCTTGATTCCATACCCGACAACAAAACACCACCGTATTTACACTTCTGTGCATCCTCGTGGCTATTTCTCTGAAGGACAAACCAGCCTCGCGTAAGCCCACTATTCGCCCCCTATCAAACTCGCTAAGTTGTAGAAAATTTTCTTCTCACTCTAGGCATGATAAACAAATCAAAAAAGCTCTTCACAAAGTATTGTACGACGATCAAATGCGAATTGCAGCTACAAAACACAATTATCGCGAGTTATAAATTCCAAAATGGAACTTTTATTTTTAAAAATTTTATTAAGTATAAAATACACTTAAATGGATATCTGCACTAAAGCTACTTCGAATAACTAACTCAGATAACTCATAAATTCAAATAACAACAATAATAAGGTTCTACTCCTGTTTATAAAGTAAAACTGATTATTAATCAAAGATACTATATAAAAGAGTCTAATATATTCTCAATATATAACTCGCGTCTTACTTTTTTGTGAGAACAGGACGATAACACAAAAACCACTCGATCGATATGGCTGAAAAACTGATCGTTTTTTATTCTAACTTAAACAAACATATTCCTGGAAATTCTTTGTAATAAATTCATTAATTCTGTTTTCTATGTCACTTAGTATATTATACGCGGCCTACTGCGAATCCACAAACAGGGTCAATTTTTGATATTTTTCTTCGCGTTGGAGATATCAGAAAAAGTTATTTAAAAAAGTTGTTCAGAATATTATCCTTACCCCACATACCAAATTTCATGACAACATTCGCATTTTTAGTTTTTTTATTATTTTTATCAATACACAAAATTATTAAATGTTAATTTTTTTATTCGATAAGCTAGTGTGCCATGGATAGGAATAATTTGATACTTGTGAAATCAATAATGTCAATCATGGCACACTAGTTCATCGAATAAAAAAAATCAACTTTTAATAATTTTTTGTGTATTGACCAAACTAATAAAAAAACTAAAAATGCGAATTTTCTCATGAAATTTGGTATGTTGGGTTAGAATAATATTCGGAACAATTTTTTCAAATAACTTTTTCTGATATCTCTAACGCGAAGAAAAATATCGAAAATTGACCCTGTTTGTGGATTCGCAGTAGGCCGCGTTTAAAACTTAAATTTCAGTTGAGTGTCTTGAAAAATGTGAACCATCACCCTGTATGACTGTACAAAATTTCAAATCTGTATTTATTTAGTTAGCCAAAATATAGAGGTGTCTTCATATTAAATGTGACACACTGTATAATGCGCGACATTCTAAATTATAATTTTCACAGTTTAACAGACCCCCTTCATCCTCTTGTAGAGTTTCATTTTTCCAAAAATTTTAAGTTGATATTATTGTTTGTTTTTGGGTTAGATTTATTTTAAATATTTCAACCTCCCTTAACCCCCCCACTTATTATAGAAGTACAGCTGCATCCTAAGGAAGTTGCCATCCAAAACCATATAGTGCCTTTTCATAATTTTTTTTTATAAATATTTCTTGTTTTATAAATCATTATGCATAAAATTAGCATAGTTTTTTTCGAATTTCTACCATATATTTTCTTTTATTTTCCCGACTTCTAGTTTGCTTTGCTTCATCCTTCCACCGTTCAGTATTATCTCGTCGCATCTCAGTGTTTAGAGACAGACATTTCTAAAAAAAACAATCCGACGTTTAATCCATATTTAATATCGGACGATATGGAAAAACAATCGGTGGCAGATTCGAAAAACAAAAGAGGATCGTTGATAGATCGTATTCAGAATCTCATTATCTAGAGAGCTCTTTCTCTCTGATAGAGAAATGGCTGCAGGTTTAGAAGTAATGGCCGGAATGAGACTGTTCTAAATTTTATAACAAGGAAAGTGGGTTAAACTGAAGATAAAACGTTAAGCGGGTATTAAAAGAACGGTTTAAGAGACAATTATTAATATTAATGTAATAACGCCCCACAAAGAGTCTACAATCTACAAGAAAATCAAAAATATATTTTAATGAGTCAAAGTTTGAAAGTAATTGGAACAGTCAATATATTATTGACAATCGGTTAAACAACATTTCTTGACGACTATTATAGACTGTTATATAGGGTGATCTCAAAATTTTAAAATTTATATAGTGGAGGCAAGAGTCGGGATTTTGTCAAAGAATAACAAATAAAAGGTCAAGTAACTAAGTAAGCGTAGTGTTTTAAAGAGCTTTATATTGTTAAATAAATTAGTTGACTACATTGAAAACAGAGGTAGGTATTAAAAAAACTATCAAATTTAAAGTTAGGCAACGATATTTCTTGTATTTAGAAACAATTCACGTAAACTTAAAAATTCTAAATGTGTACAATTTATAAAGTTTTAACGCTTATATTAAATTTTTATATGAACTAATATTTATTGTTATATTGGAGCAATTGGTGAAATTTAGCGGTGTTGCGTTGCAATCAAGGTTTACTTTTTTATTCACGGAGTTAACCGATGCAGAGCATAATGCAGAGGATGATGCTACAATTTTATTGGCTGTATTCATTTTATTTCTAAATAAATTATCTATGTATCCTTCTGCCACAGCAGTGCTTTTCCAGTCCCATGCCCTTTTAAAGCTGTAATACCTCCACCAGCATCAATCAGTAAAATGGCAGACGATCTTTGGAAACTATGTCCGGTATATTTCTCCGGGTTTGGCAATTCCAAAAAAGTAGCTATTTGTTTTCTAATTGCTGCAAATTTATTTATTCAATTCTTTGAGTGGTGCATTTTCCTTTTTGGTAATTCAAGAAAAATGAAGATATTGTAACATGTGACGGGCGAAGTTCTGTATATTTTTTATAAATTTGGAAAAAATGTCCAGTATTGTATTACTACAAATATTAAAATCACACCTTATCCAAATACTGTAGATAGTTTGTAAACTAACCAAAAACAGCGGTTAATTTGTGTACTTTTCTTGTGGTTTGTACTTTGGCTATAAATCTTGTATAGCTGGGACGTATACAAACCAACCAATAGTCATAGCCATTTTAGTAGAAATAATATTTTCCATCAAAATAGCTAGACATTTGTATAGTTTGTATACTATCCAGCTAGTCTATAAACTAGCCAAGTAAACACTTTAACCGTAACATATACATAAAACGTAGTGCATGTTATGAACAAAGTAACTACTAATTACCCTTAGAGGTTGATGTAGTATTAAAAAATAAAAAAATAAAATTGTTTTCTCGTCATTATTTAATAGATTATTTCTGATTAACAATTTTTAATTGTATTTTCGGAGTAAGGCTAAGAAAATGTAACAACCAACTTGTGTAAAGGACTATCGCTGTCACCAAATGTAACAACCAACTAGTCTAAAGATCTACAATCATGTAACAACTTATAGATCTTTTACTACTGTTATTAATATACTAATAAGGGACGAAGGAATCACTGTCACCAGCCAAAGAGTCCTGGAGTCCGGAATTAACATCTATAATAAAATAATTAACAAAATAATCCCTTAATAGGGACTGGTTACTGTTTAAAGACTCTGCTAGTCCTTAGGGGTAGAAAGATTTTGGAAAGAGAACAATAATAAGTGAATAAACAGTAGGTAACATATGTATATTTAAAATATTTACAAAATGACTTATAGTCTCAAGAACAAAGAATCAATTTAAATTTAGGGAATAAGGCACTGTTTGATAATATGTCCAATATTTTTAATAACGACTAAAATTATATATCACAACTTATGGCTTTTGACTAGTAAGGAACTTCCCATTAAATTATATGGTTTGGACTTAACGAATTATAACATCGAATAATTAAACTATATAATGATAAATATAACTTTGATTTTAGTTTCTAAAGAGAGAGTCATACTTGGACCGGTTTGATCCTTATTAGGACTCATCGGCAAGCATTAGACTATCTCGACTTCAGTTTTGACATCAGGCAAAAGACTGTCTTCTTAGAGACTAAAGTCGAGATCGTCTAATGCTTGCTGATAAGTTCTTATTAGGACAAAACCGGTTCATGTGTGACTTTCTCCTCAGGAAGGAAAATCAAAGTAAGAGTGTTGAAAAATATTTTTTATCCCTGCTATTCACCTATTGGTATAATGCAATGCCTGTTGCAGTATAAGCCAAGGAAGTAGTTGTTTTCGAAAGGGAAATGGTCTCTCGTTGTTTCTGTACCACTGTCTTTGAGATACAAATGTTTGTTCGTCAATTGTTTTTTATCGTTTAATATATATTTAAATGTTATTTGGTTTCTTCAATACTACATAGGTAATTCTAGTTCAGTTTAGGTTTTTTAACCCTTGAAATATAACATAATTTCTCGGAAATTATTTTTATTATATATTATATGATAAAATTACGTAGCTTATCCGTAATGGCTTAGTCATGGTAAGTCAAAATATTATTAACTTTCCCCTTTATTTCTGTTTAAAATATTATTTAATTTTTGTTCAATTTTCAATTTTTCTATTAGTATCAACCTTTTAAGAAATAGCGCAACTTGGAAAACAGCATTAAGTGCTCCTATTCTAAAATCTTGTAACAAATACCTAGCGGTAAATTACCATCTTATCTCTAAATTGTGCATTATTGCAAAATTGTTTAAATCTATCTTATGTGACTACTTAGATTTTGATCTTAAAAATGTTATTAATATCGAACAACACGGATTTATGTAAAAGCGGTCCATAAAAAATAACTTTACTGCAAATAGATACCATTTATACCGACTTCCGTAAAGCGTTTGATAAAATTGAACTAATATTTTGCTTCATAAACTTGCTAAGGTTGATATTCATAGTAGTTTGCTCAAGCTGTTAAAATTGGCATGGATCGATATAACCCTCCAATCTTAAGTGTAAAAACGAATATGACCTGGGACATTGACAATTATAAATTTATACTTAACATGTATTTTCATTCGTTTATTATTTAGCACTGTATTAAACACTTTAGATATGCATTTTCTATTATTACATCTGGCGTGCCGTAGGGATCTCATCTGGGACTGTTGCTTTTTAATATTTACATTAATGATATTGCCGATTGTTTTAATTTTCCGAAATGTATTGTGTTGCTACGAATTTGGATTCTTTTCACTTTCAAAATGATCTTGACAATGTATTCTTCTCTTGCACTCGTTATTGCTTGTATCTCAATCTCAACAAATGTCATTTCATCACTTTTTTTAGAGACTTCATTATAAAGCCATATAAGGCACTTGGTTTTATTATACTTACGAACGTCTAAAGATTTAGAAAAAAAAAATAGAATACACTTTCTATGTCTTACATTAACAGCGTGTTAAGTTTTGGATGTGTTATTTGGAATCTTCAGTACTTATAACATTTACATAAATACACTTGAAAGTATGCAAGAGAAATTTATTAAATATCTTAATAAAAAATTCTATTCGCATCAGGCTAATAATCGATCCCTTATTAGGCAAAATTGACGATTAATATCACTAAACAAATGTATGATGTAAAATTTATTTACAAAATCTATAATAATTTGATTGACGCTACTCCAATCATAAACATGAATTTATTTAATGTTTCAGCCCACAACACTAGAAATTAAATATTATTTTATTTAAGTTCAAGTACAACTAATTATCATATAAATTCTCCTACAGTTAAATGCTGTAAATAATATAAATCATTATCAAACCTTTTAGCTTTCGAATCCCGAAATTGAACTAATATTTTGCTTCATAAACTTGCTGAGGTTGATATTCATGGTAGTTTGCTCAAGCTGTTGAAATTGGCATGGATCGATATAACCCTCCAATCTTAAGTGTAAAAACGAATATGACCTGGGACATTGACAATTATAAATTTATACTTAACATGTATTTTCATTCGTTTATTATTTAGCACTGTATTAAACACTTTAGATATGCATTTTCTATTATTACATCTGGCGTGCCGTAGGGATCTCATCTGGGACTGTTGCTTTTTAATATTTACATTAATGATATTGCCGATTGTTTTAATTTTCCGAAATGTATTGTGTTGCTACGAATTTGGATTCTTTTCACTTTCAAAATGATCTTGACAATGTATTTTTCTCTTGCACTCGTTATTGCTTGTATCTCAATCTCAACAAATGTCATTTCATCACTTTTTTTAGAGACTTCATTATAAAGCACATATAAGGCACTTGGTTTTATTATACGAACGTCTAAAGATTTCAAAAAAAAAAAAAATAGAATACACTTTCTATGTCTTACATTAACAGCGTGTTAAGTTTTGGATCTGTTATTTGGAATCCTCAGTACTTATAACATTTACATAAATACACTTGAAAGTATGCAAGAGAAATTTATTAAATATCTTAATAAACAATTCTATTCGCATCAGGCTAATAATCGATCCCTTATTAGGCAAAATTGACGATTAATATCACTAAACAAATGTATGATGTAAAATTTATTTACAAAATCTATAATAATTTGATTGACGCTACTCCAATCATAAACATGAATTTATTTAATGTTTTAGCCCACAACACTAGAAATTAAATATTATTTTATTTAAGTTCAAGTACAACTAATTATCATATAAATTCTCCTACAGTTAAATGCTGTAAATCATATAAATCATTATCAAACCTTTTAGCTTTCGAATCCCGTTTCCTTTGGGTTGCTTTGGCAGGAACATCGGATGCACTGGGTGCTACTGGTAGAGACAATAACTGCTTCTGATTAGTTGCAGTAGCTGGCTCAGTTTCATCTGCAACAACTGGTCCTTAAGGAGTTGCTTTATTGGTAAGTAGAGACGGAACAACAACCTCTATGGGAATAGCGTCTTTGTCAAATGGACACGCCACAGTTTTTCGAAAAGCATTTGTGATATTGGAACGATAAAAACTTGCGATAAATGCTGGATTTAACAGAGTGAAAATTTTGCCTGTTGGGTTTTTCTGTGGGATGTTCTCTCATAAAATCGTTTAAACTTTTATACCAATTGGCCTTAAGAGATGTATTCATGCCCACATCTAGGGGTTGAAGCAAATGAGATGTGTGCGCCGGAAAAGTGAATAAATAAATGTCATTCTCTTTAGCTAGAGAAATTACTGTGGAATTTATATGAGAGGCATGAGAATCCATCAGAAGGATAACAGGACGAGCTGAAAGCATTGATTTAATAAAGAATTGGAACCACTCCAGAAATAAATCAGTGTTGATCCAACCCTTAGGAGACAGTTTAACTAGTATACCAGGAAGACAGTCTGATTTAAAATTATCATTCCAGCGAATTCCTTTAAAAATAATTAGGGGAGGAATCCATGTCCCGTCAGCACAGATACAACCAAGAAGTATTCCCGCTTTTCATTTATTACGAGGTTGTCAAACGTTTCTTTTAAATATCCCATCAAGGGCATAGACATTTTTTATGTAGGGTAGACTTAATTAGATTTAAAAGGAGTTAGATATTATTTGTCTTTGTTCACTGCGACCTTTCCAATCCATTGTGGAACTCCGTTTTTTTAGAGTACAGTGGCTCCCGTATGTAGTTCCATACGTTTGGCCTTTCTTTGCCTAATGCAGTGTCCGGTAAGAAGACCTTCCTAACGGTTTGACGTTTTTGATTAAGTAGGTCTTTTGTGAACTTAGCCGATGATTCCTTGATGAACTGTTTGGCCTGTCTCTGTCTTGGCTAGTAGTTCCAGCATTCTTCAGAGTGACTCTTTTTGTATTCATTGTTTGATAGATTCCTTGCACAATGACTTAGTAACTCCGCAGAAGGGTTCGAGGCCTGTCATGGTCTTAACTCGGCCTTTTCGATACCATGATATCGTTCGTGGCCTTACACCCAGATTAGTGTCACCTTGTTTTGACTACTTAGCTCTGCCATATCTTCTAGGTAGTCTTTCACCAATCGCGATTTGATTTCTGATAAGAGAATTGCTTTTAGAGCTACTTGGATATCAGAGTAGAGAGTATGGATAAAGCTTTACATAAAACAAAATAAGGCTTCGTTCATGCATCGTTTTTATGACTATTCCGATCTAATCCTATGACTGTCAACTACATCTTGCTGACAGTATTTAAAAAAATTATCTAACTTATTTTATCAATGATATCTACTCTAAAAAATATATTTTGTTTCAGGTATTGCTGGGTGGAGGTCGACGCCACTGGCTGCCCAAAGTGGCCCACGACCCCGAATTAACCAAGGAAGAGGGCAGAAGATTAGACGGGCGAAATCTCATAGACGATTGGGTAAGGGACAAGAAAAAACGATCAATGAAGGCGCAATACGTTTGGAACAAGGGACAACTGGATCAGATAGACCCTAATCAAGTGGATTATTTATTAGGTAAAATTCACATTAAGAGTAAAAACGTATATAGGGTGACCCGAATTCAAAGAGTTTTGATTTATTTGACTGACGCTTCGAAGATTAAACAATGATTTTATTACTGAATGGAAATATACTTGTAATTTGAACACGTAGTTAATTAAAAGTTTTTTGAAAAATGTATTCTTCTTATAGTTCACACTTTCAACAGGTTTTCTACATTTAATTTTAACACAGAAAAAAATAGTTTTGCATAGAGCATAGACATATTTTTTAAATAATGTACCACTTACACTATTTTGTATTCTTGAAAGTGTTGTCTGACCCGTTCAGGAGGTGACCTCTATGAATTAACGATTAAAAGAAAGAAAAATCGACCAGTCTCGAAGTTTTTTGAATAAAATTCCTCTAATGAAAATATTTCAGATATAACGTTTTTACTGGGCCACCTTGTATGAAGCTAGTTGCGGCGGTTTGTCCAAAAATTAATAAAGTTTATAAAAGATCATGATTTTATTTAGTTTATGGATACATTTTACGTTACGTTTGGCGTACACGGTATACTCAGAAAAATTTTAACGAAATTCCTAAATTACAAGCATTGGGTCTTTAACACGCCCTCCAATTATGCTACTATAGCAATCTGAGTAATTTAATCTACAATTTCGTTAACTTAAACATAGCCAACCAAATGCTTTGAAGAGTTTAAACGGCCTACTGTTATTATCTAAGACCGAATTCGAGAAAATTCCTCGAGATCATTGTTATTTGTAATCTTAGTGTGTTGGTATTCGAGAGGGGAAATTCTAGGTCTGGTTCTGAGTTTCCTTGTTCGAACTAACTAACGTTTGCATTCCCAATTTCCTTCCGGGACATTAGTTAGATTATCTGCATGGTAATCATTGTTAAAATAACTGTATCAAACTTATATTTGTTTTGGGCAAATAAAAAGTTCGTATTTCTATTTTTTTTAACTTTTGATATATAAAATTACCAACAACTGATTAACGGAAAAAAAATTTAAAAATCTTCTATGAACAGTGATACAAATGTCAAATTTCGAAAATGTTAGTCAAACGTTACTAGATCAAAGTAACTAGAGATCATTTTTAAAATTAAAAAACCAATAACCTTTTTTGTAATAATAATACAATGATCTAATTACAATTTTTTTCACAAAGTTTACTGATGTCAGAGTTGAGTAAATTCTCATTCAGTATGCTGAATTAGAACCTCCCCATTATCCCTCTTGAGTTTCATCCGGTGCAGCGTCGTCAAATCAAGTTTATTAGATTTATAAGCCATACTTCTGAATGGGCGTAAAAGTTGGCATATAGTCGTTATTTAGCAGATTTGCAGTGAAGCCATAAATCTGTTGTTGTCGTCGTGTGTGTCATTTACGTTTCTGCGTATATTCTGAAGAAGCTACCGTTTAATGTGAGTTCAGCTTGTCCACATCATATAGGGACGAGCCAAGCTACCAGAACTAGGAAAAAAGAGTTGTTACTACATAATCACCTGAATTGTTCGATCAGTTCTTTTATGAGGTTTTTAAAAACTGACATTAGTTTGTAAATGCTATCTTGATTTGGTATTCTTGCTGCTCTTAGTGGCTCTATTCGAACGACTAGTTCTGGACATCTGTTAAATAATTTTAGGTCTTTGGGTGGGTCAATGTCTACAAGAAATTGCAGGAATTTTGTTTTGTTTCTTGTTTATGTCATCTCCTAAACTTTAATTAGGAGTAGTTCTTTGTTGATTTGTCCTTATGTGATTTCGTTCACCTCGTATAATCACTTTAAATGAATTGTTTTATTGTCGTTTATAACAGTAAAACTTGGTGCTTATCGAGTTTAGATAACCAGTGGTTTTTCTGTAATCAACGAATGTGATTACCATATTTTTACTCGTTTGTTTCTGTCTACAGCTTTTCCGAGTTTAATATGTCGTTTTGGTAGTTTTTTTTTTATCAGTTTTTGTCTTTTAACTGCGCTGTCCTTTGATATGGATAACTTCTATAATAAAGACTTGCTCTCCAAAAATAAATAGGTCATCTTAATATTGTTCTGTCTCTCAGATTAAGTCTAGATTTTGTACATTCTTCTGGATTCTGTTTAAATTGTACGTCTTGAGATAGAGCAACCTTTTAAATTTCTTTTAACCAAATTCTCTATCTTGTATCTCCATCATACCCTAAAAGATTTTCCTTGGTAGCTTTAATATCCATTTTATTTCTTGTTTGACTTGAAATATGGACGTAGCAACTTGAGCCGATAATCCTTAGATACTTTATTCTTGACTTGTACCCTATCCATAATTCATGTGAATTTACTTCTTTAACTGTCGACTTGGCTGTGCGATATAAAATATAGATGGCAGTATTTACTAATTTAGCCCTAATGCCATTCGGAAATTTGACTTCGTTCGCATACTTCAAGATTATGTTCTGAAATTTAAGGTGCCGCCATTTTTGGACAGAATCTGTCCAACATGTTCATTATCAAACTCGCCATTGTTATCGCATAAAAATTCTTGAATCTTTTGCACTAATGTCTTAGCATGTGCAATCATATGGGTAAAGGCATCCTTGCCTTCTGACTCAAGTTTCATGAAGTAGCTATATCGGAATTTAGTGAAGCTAGCTTTAAATATAACTACATACTGGCTTTTCTGGAAAGACTCTTCGAAAGGACCACATACATGAAAAAATATTAATTCCCAGGTTTTATAAATGCTTTTATAGTGCTAAAAAGATGACGATAAACTTTTCCGACACACATGGCTCACACAATTCAGTAGTTTGCTTTAATTTTATGCCAAATCCTTTTTCAAGTATCATTTTACCATGGCGTTTGTGTTGGTGTCCCCATCTATCATAGAACAACTTTAATAACTGGCTATTGGGAACTGCTGCATAAACTTTAGCATTAACTTCTGGTTCTCTACCTTATAATAATAATAATAATACTCTCCCTAATTCACCCCCTTACGAGTGAATTTTAACCCCAAAAGCTGAGCTTGTTCGGGGAAAGGGACGGCTATTATTATTATTTGCCGTATGAAAACCTTATAAACAAATATTTACAAATCAAATTTATAAATTAACCAGCTATAATTCAAATAAATTGAAACTCTATATAATAACAACACCGAGAATTAGTTCTTAGGAACTTCTGGAACGTACCACACATCATTTAGAGTCATTTCATCGATATATTTATGTTATGTTATGTTGGGAATGGGGTGTTAATACACTGCGATCTAAAAGATATATTGTGCCCCCTTCCGTCGCCAATGCACCACGGAAAAGTCTCAATGCCTATAACGACCCTTTCAATCCTATTTTCTCAAGGAAGTGTAGGATTTGAAATGGCTTCAAGTTAGGTAAAACTCCCTCTTCTATTTGATATCCTCCTAGATATAGTGCCCTTGGATTCTGGAGAGCTATACATTCAGTTAGGATGTGAATGGAGGTCACAGAATCTACACTTAATATCCTCTACTACTCTTAGTTTACTTAGGTGTCCTTTTATTCGGCAATTCCCTGTAAGGATCTCTGTTACAATACGTAGCTTGTTCTTGCTCAGGCAGATGCAGGCTTCCGATCTTTTCTGGTTATATTCACCCAGAAGTATCCTGGCCTGTCTCAGCCTCAAAAGATTGTTCCAATTATCGGTTCTTCTACTGTCCAATTTTTCTATAATCTCTCCTAATATTATGTTACTGCTAATACCGCAGAACGGCTCAGGTCCTATAAAGGGTGTTTGAGCCCCTTTCCTTGCAAGACTATCTGCAATCCCTGTACCGCGTTATATCCCGGGACCCAAGTGAGAGTAACTCTATTTTTCTCGCCTAGCTCATTTAATTGTTCTAGGCATCTCCAGACCATTTTTGAGCTGATTACGTAAGAGCTCAGCGCTTTGATGGCTGCTTGACTATCGGATATGATGATAATCTCTTGTCTATGATAGTTTCTCTCGATATTGAACTGGATACACTTCTCGATGGCGTAAATTTCCGCCTGGAAGATGCTTGGGTATTTTCCCAAGCTTTTGGAGTGCTTGGTTAACGGCCCATATACTCCCATTCCAGTTTTCTATATGGTTTTGAAACCGTCCGTATACCACTGAATAGCACGTCTTTCGGTTGCAACCGCGATGGATTCTTGGCTCCATTCTTTCTTGCAGCCCAGCTCTGTGGTTTTGAAGTTTTTCACAAAACTGTACTTCTTTAGCATTTCATCCTGGGGCATGTTCCAGATAACTTTAGTCCTGAAGCAAGTAGACTTTCGTCTGATTACTTCGTTTCTGATCATTCAATATCGTGTCCTTTTTGCCACATTGTCTATCATCAAATGTAGAGGGGTGACGTTTAAGATAACTTTAGTCCTGAAGCAAGTAGACTTTCGTCTGATTACTTCTTTTCTGATCATTCAATATCGTGTCCTTTTTGCCACATTGTCTATCATCAAATGTAGAGGGGTGACGTTTAAGATCACCTCCATTGCGGCCATAGGACAGGTTCTCATTACACCAGTAATGCAAACACAGGCTAGTCTTTGTACTTTTGAGATATTAGCTCTCGTAGTAGCTAAACTAGATTTGTTTCTTCAGGCTATAGGCCCGTAAGTGATGATTGGTCTCACTATTGCAGTATAAATCCATCGCAGTATGTTTGGGTTACATCCCCATCGTTTGCCTTCAATGTTTTTGCATACCATTAGGGCTTTTGTGGCCTTATTTACTTCTTCCTTCTCATGTGTATTCCAGAGAAGTTTATTGTCTAGGGTTAGACCTAAATATTTGACTTCATTTTTCCATTCTATATCTATCCTGTCTAATTTAACGGTTTTGAGATTAAGTTTCCTTATCCTTTTAAAGGCTACAAGTGTTGTTTTTATAGGGTTTATACTAAGTCCCACTTCACGGCACTATCTATTGGTATGTTCTAGTCCTCTTTGGACTATATCACACAGGATATCACTAAACTTGCCTCTAGCAAATATGACTATGTCGGCATAACCTTGACAGGGTATGCCGAGGTCAGTCAATCTGCATAGAAGTTCGTCTACGGTTAGGCTCCACATTAGTGGGGATAGAACTCCTCCATGTGGACATCCTCTGATTGTGCAGATGAAGATGTTCTGCCCTATTTGTGTCTCTGCAGTTCTCGTAGATGAGAGCTGAGCTATCCATCTGGATGTGATGTTATCTACTCCTCTGTATGCAGGTGCTCATATAGTCGTACCTATAGTAGACAAAAATATAAAGTTACCTCTTCCAAAAGCATATCAAAATTCTTTACCAGCAGCCTTTATGCTATGAGGATACTCAAATTTTAAAAACTAACAAAATTCTTAGAATAAATTGTTACGTGTATTGTTTCACCATTATCAACCCACCACTAATTTAAATCTGATTTAGCCAAATTTATCTTGTTATGTATGGATATTAGAGCCACAGTTGAATCTGCTACATTATTAGTGACTGCTTCTAGACAGTCTTCTGTCGGCTATCCACTTTTGACTCTTTTGACCGAATGGCCTTTTATTTTGTAATAGTTGCAAACGTTGTAACTTTTACACTTTTTTGTACTGAATTTATTTTTTCTTTCATTTCTTTGTCTGATTCAGCTATTAATGCTTCTTGCACTTGGTTGCTGCTATCTGCATTTCTTGTGAAGTCTCTTTCATCTATACATAGTTCTGTTGCTTATTCATTAAATGTCTTATAATTAGTTAACAACATCCAGCTTGATCTAAACATTTCAAAGATAGAACGTTAATATGTGTGGAAACTGAAAACATCATCTTTCGAAATCCAGATAAAGGTGAAGAAATCAGTACAGATTTTAAATAATTGGTCTAGTGACTTAGCTTCAAATTGCAGTTTAAGTGAAATTCTTACCACGCTGTTTCTTTATCCTTAACTTTTTTGTAAACTGTATCAGTAACTGTTGTTATTATAATTGACTTAACAATTTTCCTTACAAAACAAATTAGATTTACCTTTATACGTCTTAATCTGTTCTTCCGTGACACCTGTAGATAATGGTTGGGGCTTAGTTAACTTACCATCGATAACATGTATTGATCTTTCGTGATAGTCCAATAGATATCTGATTTTCCTTTTCCATATTGGCCAGTATGACTGACTAGCTAATGATTTAGGATCTACGTCAATTCATCGCCCGACAATTCATCGCGCGAAAATTCAGAGCCTACATTTCATCGTAAGACGATTCATTGCTACGACAATTCACCGCCACGACAATTTGTCGACAGCCATTTTTTAGAATTCATTTTATGGTTTATTTTATTTTTTTTATTATAATCAAAATTTTATTTTATAAATTTTTTAGTATAGGTAATAAAAAACAAGTAGGTATATTGAAAAAAATATATTATAAAAAATTGTAGTTGCTAGTTATTACATTTTAAATTGAATTAATATAATATAATAATATTAAATAATTTAGACGAAAATTATGCGCAATTCCTCGAAGATATTCCATGGTATTACGAGCGTCGTAGGATTCTGTAAGTAGTTTTAAACGACGTCCAGAATCTTTGTAAATTTTTTTTTTTGAGTAATTTCATTACCTGCCACAATTTGCTCTATTTTCAATTTGTTAAGACTTTCCTCCTTTTGTAAAGCCTTAATTAGCCTCGAAATGTTGGGATGTGCAATGGAAACAATTGAACTGAAACTGTTATGCCATCCTTCAACTGCATTATTGGTTCTAGCAATTCCCTCTCTGGCTACATTGTAACAATTCCAAGAAGATATAGGAAATTTTGGTAACCGTCTTCTTCCTCTTCTGTCTAATCTACCAATCCACGTGTCTTTAAAATAGTTTATTAAATCTGCATAGAATTCACTTTCCAATAATAAATCAAAAGCACTCTCTACATCGTCTTCAAGAACATAAGCAAGTGCAGCCAGAAGTCGCAAATTTGATCTATATCCACATATCGCCTCTGAAATCCGGTATTCTGGATTTGTCTCCATATACACTGAGAAAAATGAAAAAAGCATCCACGAATTTGAGTATTAGGGAATTCACTTCGTACCGCATTCATCGCTGCTTTTTCGAAATCTATTAAAAAAGATGTAGGGCAAAGTTCAGGTTTCAAATTTTTTAATGCTGCATATAAACGTCTATAGCTTTCTTCTCTTTTATTCGGCAAAATTGCATATACTATTGGAATGGTATTTGAATATTTGACGCCATGGATTGTATATATTTGGGAAAACATATTAGGGGCTGTTGAAAAAGTACCATCTCCGTACCAGTGTTCAAACTCCAACATGTAGTCAAGATTTCTTGCTGTTGTATACACTAATATTCGATCTTCTGATGGGCCGCTGTCGTACATTAAAAATAACTGACCACTGCTTGTCAGTGTATAGTCCTGTGGAATAACTAATTGAAGCAGAGAATTTGGAATCGCAGGAATTCCTTCTGTTTTTTCCTTTTTTCGTTGAATAGTTCTTTTCATTGCACTCACTTGTGGTAATCTGGCTGCAGCCGATGATGATAAACCCTCGGAAACCTTTGCAATGATTTGTTGAGTAGTGGAAGCACTTTGTTTAGCTAAAACTTCCATTTTTTTAAAAGCTCTTCTTACTTCGGCATCAGCACTATCTGACATCGGTACTTCACAATTTCATCGCCTATGGTATGAATGCGACCCCATGTACCCCATTTATGATATAGAGAACATTTCCAAATACCTTTTTCTCCAGAAATTTTTTCTCTGGAATGTGTATGACCATTGTATAAAAGCATTTTGTGACCTCTTTCGCTGTCAACAAATTGTAACGGCATTTTCAAATTTTACAATGATGTAAACTCGTACAAAGACAAAATAAGAATGATTACAGTTCGTTGGTATTTCTTATTTAAACCTTATATACGTATATTATAAACAGGGCATCTAAAATACTAACTTACACAAACAAGCTATTGAAGATAATCCTTTTTAGAATTAAATATTGATTGCACTATGAATTTCTCCTTGAAAGGATTAATAAAGGATAATTATAATTCTCTATTATTATTAACTAATGTGGTAACTTACCCGAATTGGCTAATGAAGATAATCCTTTTTAAATAGTAGGTAAAGGACTGTTGAGAACCTGCGACTGCCGCTTATATACTTTAAATTGGCTTATCAATAATACATTATTGATATTTATTATATTTTTCTTAGTGAAAACTACTTGATTAGCAGAAAAAAAGTAAATCATATTTTTGTGTAATTTAGAGTAAGATATTTTGTAATTTTTTCGAAAAAATAATTTTATTTGGTACTTGTAAGAAAAATTCAATATAGCACAAAAAAAAATTGTTTGTTTTTCAGACTGTATAAATCATAGATACAATACGATATTTTTGTGGCGATGAATTGTAGCGATAAACTGTCGTAGCGATGAAATGTCGGCTCTGAAAGGTCGCGCGATAAATTGTCGCGCGACGAATTGTCTGGATACCAATGATTTATTGTACTTAGCTGATTCTCTCTTGATATGCATTTAACAAAACTTCTGCCTATGGAACTTCCGCTAGTTTTTTTTTTAATTCATCCTACTTATAACTCGACTGGGAGCAAACTTGGGTCCATAACCTCTTAAATAAAATATCTCCAGTGGAAATAAGGCTCGTCAGTACGTGTGTTGATAAGATTTGATATAATAACATTTATTAACATCACATATAAGGTGCCTAACTGATAATGGGTCCTATGATGGAACGTTTACGTTATCCGTAACGTACATGTTAGGCCGAGTTTTAACAGTAACGAGGCAAGTTCGTATGATGGAAAACTGTTTCCAACACATTACTGTTATTTTCAGCTTGTTATGTTACGGATAACGTAAACGTTCAATCATAGGACCCATTGACTAAATACTAACTTTATTTAACAAATTAGACCGCTATTTTCAACACAACCAATTTCATGCAATACTTTTTCTTTGACTGTGGTTAATCTTGTACCTCAAATAATAGTCTAATCAACAAGTTAAAAAGCGTGTTTTTGGGACATACTATTACTAAAATTATCTTCAATAGCTCGTTCGATTCGGAATACTATCTAGATCAATGTGTGAAAAAAATTTTTGCAGTGCATACAAAATTGCAAAAGTTATAATCAATTAAACACCTCAAAAACATGGTGTTTGGTTTTTCGCCTATAGTTTGTAAACTATAAATATTTTGGATTTTTCAAAAACGATCCTTAAAGAAGAGGAAATTTGCTATAAATATGTTCTGACTTCCGGAACTGTACCTCCATTTTTTATAATTTTAATTTAACGCTCAAAGTAGCTTTCCGCGCGCCATTTTTAGGTTGCGCGCACGGCGTCGAAACCGAGTACGTTACATGAAATAATTTTTTTAAGTTAATAAAATTAAATTCAAAAATTTTAAAAAATTACGGTGTATTCTAAACACTTAGAAGAATTCATTCCCGTTGGAATTTTTCATAATAGTACTGTTTTAATGTCGAGAAAAGACATTTATTAATTTAAAAAAAAAATTTCCTCCAATTGTTTATAAATTTTTTATAAACAAATGGAGTATTTCAATTTTTTTCAAATTTTTTTTTACAACTTTCTAGAAAATTGCCAATTATGATTTTTAAAAAAAAATTTTTCTTAATAATAACTTTTAATTGTTTATAATCGTTTTTTTAATATATCTATTGTTTAAATTATTAGTTAAGAAATGTGTTTTTTTTTTAAATCATAATTGACAGTCCTCTACACAGTGACAGCAAAAAAATGTTTTTATTATTAATTCCATTGTTTATTAAGTTAACAATTTGTTATAAACAAATTCCCAACTTTGGTTTATTTTTTCCTGCCAGAAATAAAAATTCCAAAAACGACTTTGTGCATTAAAATTACGGAAAACATTTTATTCCATTTTTTATTAAACTTTGAAAATATACGTACTATCAAAGTTGCAGCAGCTGATCCATTTGTTGACTTAAAAGTTGATATAACTTTTATACTATTAGAGATACGACAATAAACATTCAAGTCATTTTTGTAGGTAATGAAATTATTTCTTAGATAAGTCATTTGTCAATTTGTTGTTTTTTATATTTGTTTATAAAAATTGTTTTTTTTTTTAAGTTTTTCGAATTTTTGCGGCTTGTAGTTCAGTAAATAATCCAAATTCAGTTATTGAACTTTAAGGCAATTCTGTTAAGCTAATAATTATATAACATTTGCAATTGTTTATTTAATTTTCAGTCAGTTTTTTCATAAAGTATTATAATTTTTTTACTAAATCTTTGGAAAGTTTATGCATTCATATTATTTTCAATTATTTACATAATATTGCACAGTGTTTTTGTTACAAATCTTTAAAATTTGATCAGACTTTTTTTACTAATTCGTTTTTGTTTTTTGTCTTTCGCTTCGAGTTTTGTACGTTTCAATGTGCAGCTGCGTGTTTACAGGTCAAATCTTTTGTCCGATCCCCTCAACGTAATTCATTTTACGACTTTTCTTTCAATTATTTATAGAAATTCTTGCATGTTTCTCAGAGGAAAAATAATTTTTAATATTTTTGATTGAAGATAGCCAGAGAATAGTAAGTAAATAGCTAGAAGTAAAAAATTTCCAAAGATTTAGTAAAAAAATTAAAATAGTTTATAAAAAAATTAACTGAAAATTAAATACACAATTGCAAATGTTATATAATTAATAGCAGAATTGCCTTGAAGTTCAATAACCGAATTTACATTATTTACTGAGCTACAAGCCGCAAAAGTTCGTAAAACTTAAAAAAAAATCAATTTTTATAAACAAATATAAAAAACCTCCGAGCAATTACTACTAGAGGGAGTCTTCCCCCCTTCCCCGCGCTAAATTTTGTTAGCAACATCTACTCCCCCCGAGGGGGAAAATACCTCTTCTGTAATTGGCTTATTTAATCAGCGTTGCCAAGTTTGACAGCGCCAGAAGTGTTCTGTGAGCGCCAGTTCTGACACTTTCTGACACATGTCAATTTCTTATTTGTATTTTACGGAAAATAATATTATTTATAACGTTGTAAGGGTTGTAAATGTATATTTAAGATTTATTATCTCTAATAATATGGTAAAAACATGCGTTATGTGTAAAAGGCCTGTTGAAAATGCTTCTTCAAGATAATATCATAAGTAAGTACAGACACAACCTAATTATCAGAGGCGGTGCATTAGGCAATCACCTTTAATTTGCAATTAAACTTTCTTATTTGCTTATCGAAAAATTAAAATTAAGAGCAAGTAAACTCCAGCTAAGTTCGTCTTCATCCGTCTGTCTCATAATAATTATAGTAAAGGTTAATTACTTATTATTTTAATATCACATCTTTGTAAAGGTTATTGTTATTTTTTTAGGTTTCCTTTTCTTGATATGAAAAAGAAATACATGGTTCCAAAATATAGGAATTTAACAAGTGACTACCTGAATAACTTTTTATGCAAATGAACATTTTTATTATAGTCCTCAGGGGAGGAAAATATTAAAGAAAAATGCAATTTCGATGAAAAAAGTATAATAATCAATCCTGTCACTACTTCTACACTATATTCATCTGCTACTAAAATACTAAAACAGCAAGTAAGTTTATTTCAAAAAGAATGTTTAAGGAAAAAGGCATAGCCATTTTTTTGTTGACATTTTTTTTAAATAATCTAAAAGACTAATTTTGTGCATTGTTTAAATTTTCATTTTTTGTACTTAATTTGTTTTAGGTTTAAACAAAATGAACTTCTAAGATATGCATGGAATATCCCAAAAGAGCTAAGGAAGGTTTTAAAATTCTTAAGAAAACTATTCAGAGTCAAAAACATAAAATAGTCTTCCTGTCCAAAATATAAATAGGTATAAATATTTAGATATTATGAGTGATTTTTTATTCTATAAATAGAACATAATTTGCTTCTAAATCACTACCTAATGAACTATATTATATAGTACAATACTAAACAAGAATATCACATTATTCATGTTTTTTTTAATTTCCTTAAAAAACGTCCCAAAAAAATGTGAATATTTATTATTGGAGTTTACATCGTTATGCTAAAACAATACTAGAACAAATAAATAATGTGGATTTTGACTATTTTGAGTTATACAGATCATTATGATCTAAAAAAATGTTTGTCTGGTACTATAGTCAGGTATAAAAACATTCATTTATTTAAACACAGTTGCAATATACATTTTATTTAGATTTTAAGTTAAAACCTATTAGGACATCCTAAAATGACTTTTTCGTTTGATATGAAATTAATTATTCTACATTTTTGTTGGTGAAATAGGATATATTAAGATGTCTTACTGTTTTCTCTGATTATCTTAAAAGTTAGAACAATATACAAAGACTGTTATAACAAAAAAGAGATATACCTTTACTTAAACACAAAATTAGTCAGTTCAATTGTACAATAATTTAAAGCATAAATCCAGAAAACTTTAAAAATGTGTTTTTACTATAACAAGGACATAATTATTAAAAAAACTTGGCACATTAACTTTGACGATAGGTTTTTATAATATATATTATACAAATCACAACGAACTACACAAAACGACATTATTAATAATTTAGCAATAAAAAAGTTAAGTACAATGATGACATTAAAAGTTGAGTTTCTCGAAATACTTTTTTTAAATTGTCTCAGTACCTACCTAGTATTTTGTGTGATATCTTATATTTTAGGAATAAAATGATATATTTTTTGCAGGTTTCTGTTAACAACGATTCCAAGAACTTTTGAATATATTATTAAAACGGCCTTTGCAAATATAATTCTCAATTAAGAGCTTTTGATCTAACATTAAATATTTGTTCTCCATTAGGTTACAGCTTCCTAAGAAGAAAATTTAACAAGACTTACCAGACTCAAAATATCAAAATTTTACCAATCAATTGATGGTTCTACTAGTTTCCATAGGAAAGTTCTAAAAGAAAAGTGGCAGAGGCAACCGATGAAGGCAAAAAAGTCTTTTGCAAAACAAAAACTAGAAATTTGTTTAAGAATCTAATTATTGTTTGAAGTTTTACCATTAATAATTTTTGATAACGATTTAAGATTATGAAGTTTTATTATGTATTTTACTCTTTGATAACCTATGTTTAAATTTTTATTAGGACCAAAATAAATTATAATTTTCATTTCAATTACAAAAACCCTCATAATATTAAAAAGAGGAAAAAACGTTAGATTAATTATGTTCAGGAATAAACTCTTTAAACATATATCTACTTAAAATGTGTTACTTTTAGAAGGTATGTTATTAACTTTCCATTTGTACTTGTATTCATTTATTTCATTTCATTATCTGTTGTATTTTCAAATTGATTTTGATATTAATCTTATCTATTTATATATTTCTTATATTCCCATATATGTTTTTTTTTTTTTTTCATTGAAACAAACGTTTATTAGCTTATTAAATATAATGAATTCATATTGTTTTATTATATGCTTGTATGAATGATTACTTTTATTTCCTTTTAAAAATGAATTTCGAAGATAAAGCCGAAACGGAGCCGGTGAGAGAGAATAAAAAATTAGACGAAAGTGACGATATTTACTGGAGCTTTCATCTACACCTGAGCCAGCAAGATTCGTCTTCCCTTCATCCTTACATTCTCCAGATTTACAGAGAAAACGCCGTCCTCTTTAACATATCTAGACCTTCTTTGACGGGGACTATACCACTACATTATCAGCTTTATTTGTTATCCCGAGCAATTTAAATGCATTCGTAATTGCTCATTCTCATCTCTTGTAGATTCCGTACTCAGTTTTCTTATTTTTAGTTACGTTTGCACTGCTCTTTTATTTTCACAGCTTTGATTCTATAATGCTGTAACGCTACAATATGGATCCATTTTTGTGGTTTATACTATTTAATGTTATTCGTAAGTGACCAACCTATTATAATAATTAAAGATTATTGTATACAGGCCTGAAGATGTTTCTGTAAGGCCGAAACTAGTCGCTACTGTATTTATTTATTTCATTTTAATATCTGTTGTATTTTCAAATTGATTTTGATATTAATTTATATATTTTTTATACTCACATATATGTTTTTTTCATTGAAACAAACGTTTATTAGCTTATTAAATATAATGAATTCATGTTGTTTTATTATATGCTTGCATGAATGATTACTTTTATTTCCTTTTAAAAATGAATTTCGAAGATAAAGCCGAAACGGTGAGTGAGAATAAAAAATTAGACGAAAGTGATTATATTTACTGGATCTTTCATCTACACGCTCCTTTTTCTAGCCATCTACACCTGAGCCAGCAAGATTCGTCTTCCCTTCATCCTTACATTCTCCAGATTTACAATGAAAACGCCGTTCTCTTTAACATATTCAGACCTTATTTGACGGGGACTATACCACTACATTATCAGCTTTATTTGTTATCCCGAGCAATTTAAATGCATTCGTAATTGCTCATTCTCACCTCTTCTCTTGTAGATTCCGTAATCAGTTTTCTTATTTTTAGTTACGTTTGCACTGCTCTTTTATTTTCACAGCTTTAATTCTAAAATGCTGTAACGCTACAATATGGATCCATTTTTGTGGTTTATACTATTTAATGTTATTCGTAAGTGACCAACCTATTATAATAATTAAAGATTATTGTATTACAGGCTTGAAGATGTTCCTGTAAGGTCGAAACTTGTTGCTCCTGTATTTATTTATAATAAAATTGATTTTAAGGTTTTATTCTTCAATTGAAAAAATTAGACCGTTACAGTGATTTTGTTTCATTTCCTGCATTAGACACATATAAGACGGTATTCTTTTTAAATATAGTAAAATTAGCAAATTTTTTAGTTTTTTTTACAATTAAAACGTTTGGACAATGTGTGTTTTTATAGATAAATGATACGCCACTGAACAAGAAGGATGTTTACCTTCCCCCTTGTGCCCGCTTCCTCACTTCCTCTACAGATGTTGCTAACACAACAATCGCCTACAAACTCGTTTTCACGCTCCCTCTATTAGTAATTGCTCGGAGTAAAAACCACAAATTGACAATAGGTACGGAATTGACAAATGACTTATCTGAGAGATAATTTCATTGCCTACAAAAATAACTTGAATGTTTATTGTCGTTTCTCCAATATTTTAAAAGTTATATCAACTTTTAAGTCAACAAATGGATCAGCTGCTGCAACTTTAATAGTACGTATATTTTCAAAGTTTAATAAAAAATGCAATAAAACTTTTTCCGTTATTTTAATGCACAAAGTCGTTTTTGGAATTTTTATTTCTTTCAGGAAAAAAATAAACCAAAGTTGGGAATTTTTTTATAACAAATTGTAAACTTAATATACAATGGAATTAATAATAAAAATAGTATATTATGTTACTAGGAGTAGAAGGCCAACATTATATGTTGAGCCCAGAATTTTGGGCGAAACATAATGGGCCTTCTAATCCGAGTGACATATACTATTTTTTCTTCAAGCATTTAAATAAAAGTATGGATAAAAAAAATTAAAATAAAAAAGCTGAAATTAATAGAATATCTGTAAAACTAAATAACAGTTTAAAAAAAATTATGTACCTACCTTAGTTGCTAAATATGTCTTGTTTGGTGCATTCTTAAGAAAGTTATCAAACTCCTGTTTAAAAAAAACTTTTGACTTCTTCGGTTTGTAATTATCACCTTTTCGTTTTAAGAAGGCAATTAATTTTGAATAGTTTTCAATTTTTACATTATGTTTAATATTTAGTTTTGATTTCAGCATTGAATACTGCGACCATATTGTTGAACTTTTGAATTTTTCAGACAAATTAGTAAAATATGCGATCAGAACATTTTCTGAATAAAAATGTACGTGATTTTTTTCACTCCATTTCACAAATTTTGTGTAAGCATAATCGTAAACTTTCTTCGATTTCGTAGGTATTAAGGTTTCTATGGAAGATTTCGCTATTTCTAGCAATTCGGGAGGTTGATTGCATTTCTTCTGATATTTTCTTTTTACTTGAAAAACACAGGACACAGGTATAACGAACGGGTTAACATGGGGTTAACACTATTTTTTTATATTCTAAATCATACACTGACAAACGTCAAATTAAATAAGTACTCAAATGACAGTTCCAGCCTATTTGATTGCAACGTTCATAATAAGCCATTTAACTTTAGGTTTGTGCTTTTTTATACTAGTACAAAAATGAAAAATATTTGTACTAGTATAAAAATAGGCTACTTCTACAACACGTGTACCTTGATATAATGTAATTATTATTATACGCTTGAAGAAAAATTTTTTTTTTGCTGTCACTTTGTAGAGGACTGTCAATTTTAATTAAAAAAAACACATTTCTTAACTAATAATTTAAACAATAGATATATTAAAAAAACGATTATAAACAATTAAAAGTTATTATTAAGAAAACATTTTTTTTTTAAATCATAATTGGCAATTGTCTAGAAAGTTGTAAAAAAAAATTTGAAAAAAATTGAAATACTCCATATGTTTATAAAAAATTTGTAAAGAAGTGGAGAAGAAAAATTTTTTTTTAATTAATCTTTTCTCGACATTAAAATAGTAATATTATAATAAATTGAAAAAAAAATTATTTTTATAGCACCACTGTGACTTTTCTGTTTTTGTAAAGTTTAAAAAATTATTATAAACAAAGTATTAACATTTTTTAAACTTTTATGAAGCTATTTTGTTTTATATGTATATAGAAAGAGCTCCACGAAGCAAAAAAAATGTACGGTCATTATTTAATATTTTTATCAATTTGTAATGATGAGAGAAATTCTAAAAATTTTGTTAATTAACAATAACCTAGTTTGTTGGAAAATTAATTTTTATGAAAAATTCCAATGGGAATGGATTCTTCTAAGTGTTTAGAATACACCGTAATTTTTTTAAATTTTTGAATTTAATTTTATTTACTTAAAAAAATTATTTTATGTAACGTACTCGGTTTCGACGCCGTGCGCGCAACCTAAAAATGGCGCGCGGAAGGCTACTTTGAGCGTTAAATTAAAATTATAAATAATGGAGGTACAGTTCGGGAAGTCAGAACTTATTTATAGCAAATTTCCTCCTCTTTAAGGATCTTTTTTGAAAAATTCAAAAATATTTATAGTTTACAAACTATAGGCGAAAAACCAAACACCATGTTTTTGAGGTGTTTAAATTTTTTCTTCACACATTGATCTAGCCCTTTCAGTCACGCATTTTTTCTAGCCATAGGAAAAATCTGATTTTTGGCACTATAAAAGAATGATTTTTTTATTGATTTTTGGTAAAAAGAAAAAAAAAATATATATTACAGGTTTCCGAGTTATAGCATGTATTCAATTGAATACATTGTGACTTAAAGGTATAAGAGGTTGGTGCAAAAAATACTGTTTTTTTTTTAGATTTTATTTTATATCACATTTATTTGACATGGAAACTCAGAAAACAGTTTTTTTCTTTATTTAAACATAAGTGTACTTGGCATTTAATACAAATTACTCGAGTTTGTCCCTTACAATCTAGATTTTTACATCTAGATGCAAATTTTTTTAAATCAAAATTGGGAAAATGACCAAGTTGGTCAAACTGAATTTCCGAAACTGGTCTTATTTCGGTAGCTCTAGAAGTCGATGGAGAGGGGGGAGCGGGACTTGGTGGGTTGGAGGTAGCAGATGATGGACGTCCCTTTTTCCTTGCTGGTGTTTTATTGGCTTTTATTAGTACTTCTGCAACGTAAGCCCTAAAACCAAGAAGATCCAGAACATCTTTTTTAGAAATACCTAAACGACTGGCTTGCTCTTTGTACTCCAGCCAAGCATTTGCACAGGCGATATCTATTGCATGAGTAAACATACGCATAGTCCATTTTCGTGATCTTATAAACGTCCGGTATAATGTGATAAGAAAATCTAATTTATCGACTCCGCCCATGCAATCGTTATATTCTTTTACCACTTCCGGTCATGGAACATCTTTATATTGTTTCTCTGATTTGTCCCAACGTACGCAGGTATCTGGCATTCCCACACCTCTATAATTTGAAGCAAGTATCACGCTTTTGTTGTCAAACCATTTAGTCATAATTATACCATCTTTGCTTATGACTTCCTCAAAAGAACCGCGCCTCTTTTTTTTCATAATTTTATCAGATGAAAATGGCGGAGACTTAAATCTGTCAATACGAGCGGTACAATAGGCATATATAGATTTGTTTCTTAAATATTGTAATACGTTATAATTGCTGAAGAAATTGTCAAAATATAAACGAACATTGGGATTGATGATACGCTGTGCCAATGTCGTCACAATTGCACCAGATGAACCAAAAACTTCGATGTGCTCGGGAATAAATTCTGTCGTTACACCTTGGTAAATTACAAAATCGTACAATATTCCACTTCGTCCACATAGGGCTAGTACCTTTATACCCCATTTGGTGGGCTTATTTTTGATATATTGTTTTATATTTAGGCTTCCTTTGAAGGGAATCATCTGCTCATCGATACAGAGATCAGTTTCTAAAGGTAGGGAAAGGCATCTCTGTCTAATAGCATCATACAATGGCCTTATCTTCCATAATCTGTCATTGTTGTCTGGTTTTTCCTCAACATTCACAAAATGAGTATGCTGTCGTAATTTGAAAAAACGGTTTATAGGCATAGAGTTTGAAATTATAGGAATGCTGCAATTTGGTTGCCAGTAACATCTTATTCTTGGAAAATGACAATTACCCATTACTATGTGTATCCCTACAAAAGTTTTGATTTCATCTATATTTGTGGGAGCAAATTTAGTTTGTTGCTGAAGCGCAAATAAATTTGTGTTTTCAATAATAAGTGAAAATAAAGCATCAGAAAAATATTTTTCAAAAAAATAATAAGGACTTTCTAGTTCATCCGAATCACATGGAATATTTTTTTCATACCAATCGACATTTGGAGAAATATAAGTAGCATCCTTTATCCAAATTATATCTGTCTTTTTCGTCAAATTATTGTTTTTCATAAAAACTTCAATCCTTGCTTCTTTTTCTTTTTTTTCTTTCTGTTTTCTCTCTCTGGGTAGTTCCATTTGCTCAGTTGCGTCATACATTGGAACATCAATATTTCCTTCAAGAGCTGCAACTTCAGTATCTGGATCCATTTCGACTATTGTTTCATCAACTTCCTCGGAAAGGGGTTCTGAAGCCATTTGCCCAACTTCCAGCCCTTCATCCTCACTTTCGTCAAAAATATCGGCCCCCACCCCTTCTACTTCATCGTCATCATCGCTTAAAAATTCGATGTCTGACAACCCATTTTCAATGAGATCCAGCAGCTCTTCGTTAGTCAAAGGCTTTCTTTTATTGAATTTTGAAGCCTTCAATAAAAATACCAAATCAATAAAGAAAATAAAAAAAAAAAACAAATATGCTTACCATCTCTAATCGGTCCTTTGAGTCACAATGTATTCATTTGAATACAGCACTTTTCTAAAAATGTTTATGGAGAAATCACAAAAAATACCTATCAAATAAATTTATCAGGTAAAAATGCAATGTTTTTTAACCTTATTCCACAATATATAAAGTCACAGTGATTCACAGAACTTCCTCGATTAGGCAATTAAAAATTACTCTGCAACGTGTCTCCTAAATCACATCTGATCTGACATTTACAAATATTTATAACGTTCGCCATATAATATGTAGATATCGCTACATGTGCTAAATCAAATATCTATAGGTGTACTATACCATAGAATATTAAGAGATAGATGTACAACTCTTGAGTTTATTTAGGAAAAATAAAAAAGTCGATGTATACAATTGAATACAGTATGACCGAAAGGGCTAGACATTATTCCGAATCGAATGAGCTATTGAACATAATTTTCGTAGTAGTATGTCCCAAAAACACGCTTTTGAACTTGTTGATTAGACTATAATATTTTTTGTATTGTAATCCTGACCTATTAAAAATGTATTACCTAGTGCAAGGTTCTATTTGAAAATTTCTACTATTTATTATGTTTCTATTTTTATTTAAAAATCAATATCGTAAAAGAAACTGGGTTAATCTCGGTTTAGATTTCAAACGCCCAATTAAGGGTGCGAAATAAGCAATCGCACAAAGGCAAAGTTAGAGCTAATCCTCGCCGACATAGTAAATAATCAACACGATATAACGTAATTATGCAATGCGAAATCTTGCATCGCAAATTCAAACATTACGTAATAATATAATCTCGTGCATCTCCGACGATGCTAGGTTCAATTTACGACTAATCTATTTGCAAATGTTTGTCCGCAGGGTTGTTTTCCTATTCTCACATGGACTTCGAGGCCGATCGCGACCCTGGGGCCACTGGGGACCCCTCCCTTGCAGATATGACGCGCTCTGCGCTCTCCATATTGCTCAAAAACCCGAAGGGGTTTTTTCTGGTGGTCGAAGGTGAGTGCAATTTGCGGTTTTTGTTTAATTTCAGTAGCATTATGTTTTTTTACAGGGTGAATCCTAAGTTGATATGTTTTTAACTGTGCATAAAAGTCATTAAAGAACAATTTAAAACAAAGAACTCAAAAATAAGAATTTAACAATAATTTATTCGACAAATGAAGAACAATTCAAAAAACTAAACAGAGGAGACATCTTTAAGTTGTAGTGCTTAAACACTTCGAAGGTGAAAAGGATACAACGGATTTTCCCGCAATGTTGTCTAGACCTTTCTTTGACTTACTCTCACTTGATCTGCAATCACCCACGTACTTGTTTAATATTCCTTAAAAACATTTAAAATGTGTTCTTGTTAACACAATTCATGTTTAGTTTACCATATTAAATAATTTAAATCCACTAATTTAGATAAACACGCTAATAAAATTACACTCGACTAAATTACAATAAAATAAGGGGTACACGATGAATCGTGATTTATAAGAAAAAACCGTAAAAAACATGACAGAGTTTTCATATTTTTTTATTTTTCACAATTTTGAGTTTTTTGTAAAAGTTGTTTTAACACGATGTTTATTTTAATGACTTCTATAATATAAAACAGTTAAAAAAGTAGTATCTACTTAGCATTCACAGAATATACCGAAGGACAAGAGTTATTAATGATCTGCAGAAGAGGTGTTAAGTGTTAATTATAAATAAATTATATAAATGTTTCATCTAAAGTTTGAAGTTCGCGGTGAAAAAAATTTGAAATTTGTATTAGACGGAAGTGACGAGTTTGCGTTAATTTGGGCAAAGTTCCACAAATCGACAAAAATAGATGATATTAATTCTGTTAATGTAATAGTAATTTTTTACAACCACTATATATTTATCTATTTTTTTTAACTATATCAAAAAAAGCTGCTAAAACGATAGAAAAACAACAAAAATTGCAAAAACGATAAAACATTGGTAAAAATTATTTAAAATTGATAGAAATTAAATAAACATAAGAAAATACCCCAAAGTAAAAAAATAATACAAACCTTCAAACTGGCATTACCATCGCAATTTAAATAACTTGAGCTAACTAGTGTAAAGGTCTTAAAATAAATAACAATGGATACTATTAATTCTAAAATAAAATAAATAAATACAATACCATATGTTACACAAAAAGTGACATATCGCTTTGTGCTTATTTATTATTAGATATTGGATCGAAGGAATTCATTGGCAAGCAATTTTGGCCTTAAAGAAACACTGGCTTCGAATCCAACAGAAGATCATGTGAATTTATTAGCATGGCTATTTCGAGGATTTGATGTAAGTCAAATGGCACTGTAATGAAGTCAATATTTCCTCAATCGGTTTATTTTAATTTTTCATTTATAATAAATATTAAACGCGCTTGAAATGTAGGTCCTGGGCTAAAACAGCTACGCACTGCCGTTCGACATTTCGATGCGCGATGGTACTGTCGAAGAGTGGGAATTATTCTCGCTTTCATCGCGAATTAAAAGATTTTGGAGATACACTTGATTTCAGCCAGTTAAAAGTAAAAGCCGCATTCTCAATTAGGTCAGCCGTCGATAAATTTTTCGTATCGTGTTTATAAATCTGTTAGGTAAAAAAACCTTGTTTCGTTTTTACTTTCATATTTTTATAGAAGAAACGTTTTATATTGAGACCGTATTTAATTTAAAAACCGAGTTATCTTTTAGAAATAGGAACATTTTAATTCAATGTTGAGTTAAAAGATATAATTTAATTTTATTAATAAATATAATTTATTTCTTGGCAAATATAATACCGTTTTTAAAAATACTGTTGGGAGAAAGATTTAATTTGAATTAATAAATATTAGAAGTCAGCTCTTTAAAGATAGAATACCGTTTCTTTAAAGGGAATTGAATTTTATTTAAATAATAAATGATAGGATTTAGTTCTTTAAAATTGTAATACCGTTGATTCAGACATTTGATAGTTAGTCTGACTTAAGAAATTAAACTTTTCTTTTTGGTAGGTTAAGTCGGGAATTAAATTTGATTTCATTGATAAATACTTTTGTTTAGTTAGTGCCGCGTTATAAATAACTTGGGAATATATAGAAACAGAGTTTTCGAGGAGACGTTTTCCCTCTTTTATTAATTAGTTTATTCTTTTATCGCAAATTTAAATAATCTTAAATAGCATCCTGTCCCTGTCTGAGTGGGCTCGTGATGACGATCAGTTCATTCTTGGATTAGGTGCTATCCGCGTTGATTTTTTTTAGTCAATGTGCAAACCGCAAATTAAATATTCTTAAATATTATCCTGTCCCTGTCTGAGCGGGCTCATGGTGACGATCAGCTCATTCGTGGAGTAGGTACTATCTGCTTTAGTAGTTTTTTTCCCTCTGATAATAGTTTTGTTTTCTCTTTCACCGTCAATTTAAATAATCTTAAATACTATCCTGTCCCTGTCTGAGTGGGCTCGTGATGACGATCAGCTCATCCTTGGATTAGGTACTATCCGCGTTAGTTTTCTTTTTCCCTTTGTATTCTTTATTTTTTTTTTCGTGCAAATTGCAAATTAAGGAAATCTTAAATAGCTTCATTACCCTGTCTGAGCGGGCTCGTGACGACGATCAGCTTATTCTGGGATAATAGGCTACCCCGGGTATAAATTTATTATTTTTCCTTTTCGAATATTTACTACAAGTAGTTCTCTTCGCACTCTCTGCGACCGTTTAGATAATTCTTCCTTACCGAAATAGTAAAGTACTTACATTTTAATTTAATTCCCGATACGACAGTTTAATAGTTAATTTTTGCTACGACCGCTCTTAGAATTTTTCCTTACCGAAATGGAAAATTATGTTTTAGTTTAATTACCGACTAAATACTCAAGTTAATAATTTTTTCTGCGACCGTAACACTCATTTTATTTTAATTAAATTTTGACGTCTGATTGAGACTAGTCGGGATTCAATACCGTCCGTCTTTTTTTGTTTTGTTTGTTCAGGGTTATATTGACTATCATTGCAACGAGGGTGGGCGTTAAAATATATAATTTTTAATATTTTTATTGTGTAAATAGTTATTCACAATATATGTGTCAATATTAACTTGCCGTATTACTGGTTACTAATTCCATACTTTATTTCCCCCCTTGTATTTTAGCCAGTGATAAATTCTGTACCAGCCCAAGCAACGATTAAAGCCCGTTACTTGTGGCCTACCATTACCTGTGTCTAAGTGACCTTTGACCCCTGTAATTTTTCATCTCCATCTGTAGCTACCCGAGTACTTTCGACTCCGAGTTTGTGGAGTAAACCATAACCAAAAATGTGGCGCTCGAAAACCGCCCGTAACCAGCGCCATTCGTAAGGAACCGTTTTCTCTGTGGCGAGAAAACCCCTTACATTTTTACATTACATTAATCATTTTTAGGTCGTCCGAAGCGCCACCGTAAATAATATTAATAGGCTTACCTTCCCCGGACAAGCTTAGCCTAGTCTATTTAGGAATTCCATAAACCAGCCGTGACCAGTTAGACATTGAGTAATATGAAATGTGACGTTTCCTGGTTTCCGTTTATTCCATTTTCAATATTTGGTATAAGTACGTCCATCTTTTTTTTTTAATGTTTCCTATTTTCTCTGCCACGTTTCTGTAGATTACTGTTCCCAATAATCTTTTCTTTGTTTTCGTAGCTCCCCCTTTATTAAGCATTAGTCTTATTAACGAGGCCATAATCTTCTTTGCTTTGGTCACTGCATTCTCTATGTGTTCCTTATATGACAAGCTTTTATCTAATGTGACCTCCAGGTACTTTTTACCATTTTTTGGTAAACTAGAGACTTCTTTAATTGTAAACGTAATTGGTCTACTCAGTTTTTCCAACCAATTGATAACACCGCCTTTGTTTTTCCAGTGCTAGTTTAAGATCATTTAGTTTTATCCACTCGCTGATTTTTTCCAGAATAGTGTTAACTGAAATTATTAGGCCTTCTTCCGTTCTCTCTGTGACTATGATTGCTAAGTCATCTGCGTAGGCAGTGAGATTAATATAAGGCGTTATTTCTATGCGTAATATTCCATCATATAGGATATTCCACAGTAGTGGACCCAAGACAGATTCCTGAGAAACTGCATCTGCTATCATATACTCTTCTTCATTATCATCTATGGTTTTCCGGTCAGTAATGCTCGAGGGGTACTATTCGCTAAACGTACATAGTCGTTTAGCTGTAATGGAATTGAACGCATCACTTTTTTCAGTTTGACAACTGTGTTTTCTAAGTCTGAACGTCGGCGGTATCTTTGTAAATTATATATAGATATATTATTAATACTGATATTTAATTGTGGAATAGTCAAATTTATCTGTGCCGTCGACTATACATGTGTTCACAGAAGAAGCAAGGGTTTTTGCTTTGTCCCTAACCGTCTAAAGATCACCGACGTAACGGCGCCAGCATTACGAGTTCGTTCTTCACACGCCTGGAGTTGTTTGGAACATAACATTTCTAATATAAATAGACTCTTTGTAAATAGTTAGTTAAGTTTCAATTTAAGTGTGGGATAGTAAAGATAATTATGCTTCACATCCTTGTTAGTAAAATAAAGATAACCATGTAGTATACCTATGTTACGCCGCTGACACACATGTTCATATTTAAAATTTTACGTTACTCTCTATCGCTGCCTGCCTACATTACTCATTACCAATTGTTGTGTCGCGTGATTCACATCGTTCAAACCGATCACATTCCAGCTATTATAAAAACAATGGTAAAAACTATCGAAACCGCAAATCGTATCAGAAATACGATAAATTGAAAAAGAAATGAAGGAATTCAGAGCACAGGTAGGAAAATAATGATTTTAAGCATGCATAAGATACTACTTTATGTGTAAATTTCTGCATTTAGACGACAAATAAATATACAGAAGATACTACTTTATGTGTTAACGGTGCAGTCAGTCATAAAATCCGTTTGCAAAACGAAAAATGTTACTTAATGTGCAAATTTCGCCAAACTTTGATGAGGGCAGATACTACTTTATATGTAAATTCTGCATTATAGACAAAGACATGTACAGAGGAAGCTACTTTATGTGTTAACTCTGATCTTATACTTACATGCAAGCCCAGCTAACTACATTGCAAAAAATACTACTAAATGTGTAAATTTTGTAAAACTTTGATCGAGAAGATTCTATTTTATGTGTAACTTAGTTATGCCAAATAAATGTACAGAGAAGGCTACTTTATGTGTTAACTCTGATCTCATACTTATAAACTGCAAAATTGGCTAAATGCAACTCGAAAAATGCTACTTAATGTGTAAATTTTGTAAAACTTTGGTTGAGAAGATACTATTTTATGTGTAAATTCTGCATTTAAGCTAAATGGTCTTATGCTTATAAAATGCCACTAACAAGGATGCTTGCATAATTTGGATCGAACTTCCTTCAGGTAAGTCGTTTGATCCATTAAATTGTAATAAATAAATTAGAATGGTGAGTTATTATAGTGCCTAAGTATAAATAAATTAAATATATTAAATAAATTATAAATAAACTGTATTTAATAAATAAACTATTTAAAAAAAAAAATAATCGTTACAATATACTTTATTAAACTATTCTATTAAACTAGTTTATTATTAATTTTAGACGACTTGTACTAATTTTAGACTAAACGTCAATAAATTAGTAAAAACAAATGATAAACACCAAAAGTAAATACAAATATAACCGTATACCTCAGACCCAAGAACTAATTAGTGATCACTGATTTCCTTAACAAACAACCGCATCTTTATTCAATTCAGCAAGCATAAATCGCAAACTAGTATTTATTAACAACCTCAAAATCCCATCAAGACCCAAATGTTTATTTACTCGGCCCTAATCAAGCTAAACGTGTTTCGGGTTATCTAAAATGGCGTCTCTCCTCTAAAACCCTAAATCAAACTAAGAAGGTCAACGTCACAGGATATAGCCCCTAGCATCTACGTACACTCTACGGAAATGCATTAAAATTACACTAAAGTTTGTGAATAATTGCATCCTCGAATATCCCTCGAGCAACGACCTTCGTCTCCAATTTGAACCAACCTTTAATCCTTTTCTTGCTGAAGTGCAGCTCAAATTTAACTTCAGATGTTGAATGAAGAGGGTGAACTAGAGGATGTCGTTAAATGAATGCCATATGCAGGTTTCGGGTAATTAGGAGCAAATATGGAATAATTTTAGGGGCAATTGGGGAGTAGATAACAAAATCTAAAGCAATCTGGCAATACATAATCTTTGTAAAAACAAATTGAAACAAAATATTTACATATTTCTCAATAATTCTTACAATCATCGGAAATATTGTTGTCATAATACTTATTTTAATATACTATGTTCCTAAACATAATTTTATGGTATGCTTAAATATTGACATTTTCTTTAAATTAAAAATCGTTACAGTCACAATATATAAAAATCTGATGTGTCCAACACATGACGACTTTTGTATCTAGTTATTATAGGCTTTTTCCGGTTTTTTTGTACAACCTATTGCAGCACCTCTATAAATGTTTAGAGGATAAACTAAATATATACATTTTTCACATACATGTAATTCTAAAAATTTTTCTATAGCTATTCATTGACAACGAAAATACTAAATAAATTGAAATTTAGCACTTTTTCTCCAATTTTTCCATTACGGTCCATATTAGAAAAATCATGTAAAAACAAAAATAATTATAGAGATCGATATCGCAAACAACTTTTAGTTTAACAATTTTCTTAAAAATCAGAATTTTGCATATTTATAAAATTATATTAAACTTGACTTAAAAAGTTGATTACACTGTAAATTACTAACTATATAAAACTCTTTTTTAAAATCTTTTCATCTAAAGCAGTATGCCATCCTGTACAACAGAAACGCCTTACCACTATTACTATACTTTTTTAATTCTAATCGACATTTTCATATTCGCTACTATTTATACCAATTAAATTCATAAATGGGGCAACTAATTAGACTTGTCGTGCTGTACTCTATACATATCAGAAGTAGATAGTACATTAGGGTTGTTTCAGGATTATATGGAAGCATGCCGTCGAAGCACATTTGCATGATAAATATTAATAACATTATCCCTTGTTTTAGTGCTTTACCCTTGTCCGTCTTTTTCATTATAGCGCGCTATGAAATTGTCCTTTCTCGTTAAAATGTTGTTCCCCTTTGACAGATATGGAGAATGGTATTAACGTCTAGACATTTAGACATTTATTTAAACCGAATAATCGTTATTTTTAATGTATGGAATGGTTTGAACCAGAAAAAATTTTGAACGATTGTTAAAAGTGTTCGGAAAAACCATTTACAATAGAATTAGGATTTTCTAAAATATTATTAATATTATTAGGTAAGGAATTAAAATTCTTCGTCCTATTCACAAAAGCTTAGAAACCTAAAGAATTTGTGGTAATATTTGATTTTGCAGACTTAATAAATTTTTTATAAGACTTATCTATATCTAGTTTGATTTGAGCCCTTAACCTAGCAAACTCTATGTACGGATGAGACTAATAATATTATAATTAAACCCAGATGGGTAAATTTTAGAAGACTTTACTGTCTCTATCGAGCACATTGTAAATTTTTCCATAAAAGTACGTACATGCATTTTGAAATGCATCTAAAAATGTCCGATCAATATTAGAAATCAATTGGTATATCTTTGGAAAATAAGCTTTACGAAAATTAAAGTTATTTACTATAAAAGTAGCTAGACGATTTTTATTGTAAGTGGTATTGAATTTGAAACAGATCTCCAGGGCAGGATGGTGTTCGTCCTCATGAACTAGTGGATCAAGAGATCTTTCAATTATTCACTAATTTCTGGAGAATACCAGATCTAAGAGTTTGTTATTAGAATTATGGATACCATTAAACTGGAATAGATCAAATAATAGTGCAAATGTGTGAATACGAGAAACTAATGTAGAAAATCTGCCGATGTTTATATCGTTGGAGTAATCGGAGATATTAAAATCACCCAAGACTAATATACCATGATTATGCAGAATATTCGTGGATTCAATCGTAGATCGAATTAAATAAATTTTGCTTCGCTAGTTGCTAAATAATCAAAAAATTTTGTATTACGTGGTTGAGATGTGCAGCTTTCAACATCGTGATTACCACCACAAAAAAGACAGCTAATACCTCTAGAACATTTATTAGAAGTATGGTAATAATCATTACATTTATAACAGCTGTACACCTCAATTACCTCATATACATTACAGGAATCGTATCCAACAAATAACATACCACTATCACTTTTTTATATGTTATCTTATCAGTTTCAATCATAGCTTGAAATATTGCATCATTTTTCTTAGTTGACATAACATTAATGATGTTCTTCTGAATCTTCCACAAATACTTTAGGATTACCTTTTTGAATTAGATTAATAAGGTCGTCCTTCTCGAACTTTGCAGACCTTCCAACAAGATGAAATCTGGGATTTACACCAGACACTTCACGAATTTCGTAGGAGTTAGATAATTTTTCAGCCATGATATCCCTTAGTTTCGTGTTATCTTCCTTACTTTTAAAGCCAATAAGAATCCCTCCATTTTTTACATTTTTGATTCTAAATAAATGTATTCTCTTTTTAGATGGGTCAATCTGACATAGTATTTCGGATTTTGTTTGATTAACTGAATGGTTCGCTCTGGATTTAATTATTAACCAAGGTTAGAATTCGCAAGGAGAAAGATCGCAGTCAAAGATCATGAGCATACTGTAAGCAAAACGCCAAATAAAACTATTTCCATTTAAATAACCTGTCACAATATTGCGTCGCTCCTTGAATGGAGCGTGAGCGAAGCATGTCCTAAATTACAGTGATAATCGGCCTTTTATGCTTTATGACCCAACCTACCTATGGCATGGACAATAAGAATAATTTTTCACGTCACTGCCTCCAATGAAAACCAAACATAAAATAATAAAAGAGATACAATTCTTAAATACACGATATTGTCAAAAAACTAGGTCATAAGAAGAAAATGCTTTATTTTTATATTAGAGTGTGTATGTGTATGTGAAAATTTAAATTTGTAAGTTAAATAAACTCTCCAATCATAAAACCAAGAAATATTTGTTTGATGAAACACCTAACAAGTAATTTTAGAAAGAAAAAATGTACTATATTAATAAACAGGGTGAGGCACCTAAAATGAAACAGATCGCATATTTTGAAGACACATTTTTTGCTAAACGATCATATCCTCAACTATCCTGCATCCCTCCCCACCCCTCTGTCACTATTACCAATGAAATTGAAATACAAAAAGTACTAAGTGAGATACATTATTAAAAAGGTAATTTTATAAGGAATTTGACTGTGTGACATGTGACAGTTCAAATAAGCGTATTGTCATGTGAAAGCCAAATTTAAAAATTTAATGCATAATTACCTTTGGAATAAAATTAAACTTACTACGCCTATGTTTTCGTAAAATAAAAATAAAGAGTTTTATTTCCATAACTACCAGGTCTGTTTTTTAGTTTAGCGTCATTGATACTTTAAGTCTATTAGCGAGTAAAACATAAAAATGGTTTATTCTATTCAGGAGAGAGAGTAGAAATTGTTGAATGTTATTTAAAAAAAAAACGAATGTGCTAACACTGCCTGTACAATTTTCAATGAGCGATACCCAAACAAACAGGTTAAACGTAAGTACGTTTTGTAATTTATTTCAAAATTTCGACAAACAGGATCTGTTCAAAATAAAAACGGCAGATTCATAATCCAGTAAGACGCGAAGCCGTAGAGGTAGCCGTTTTAGGACAAGTTGTTTCAGATCCAACTCTTAGTACAAGAAAGCTTGCAGAATTATCTGGAGTAAGTGATCGTACCGTCAGTAGAATTTTGAAAGCCAACAAATTCCATCCTTATAAAATTCATTTAGTTCAGGAACTTAACGAAGACGATTTTGATCGCCGCGCCGCTTGCAATTTTGTGAAATCATGAGCGAGCATGCTATACAAGATCCACATTTTCTTTATAACATTTGTTTTTTAACCGACTTCAACAAAGGAGGAGGTTCTCAATTCGTCGCAATATTTTTTTTATGTATGTTCAGTGATAATTCTTTAACCGGGGTCCGATTTCAATGATTTTGGTCAAAATCTAATAATTGGGTCCATGAGAAAATCCTCCAACTCTTCATTTTTTATATATGTTTAGCGATAATGCTTTACCATATTGTCCGATTTTTTGTTAGTAAGGGGGTACCTCAGGGGTGGTCCCATATAAATTTGGTTAAGATGTGGTGATGGCATCTGCATCTGAAGTCGGTTTTTTAAATTTTTAATTTCTAATAGTTGTCAGATGAATGCAGTTTTTATGTAAACGGGACTGTCTCTATTTTACGTCTCAAGTAAAGTGCATCTCATTATAACAAAAATATCATAATGTTTCTCTAATTTCACATCTTTTTGTTGTATGTCTCTCTCTTCTTGCATTTTGAAAACATACTACAAAATGCTTAATTTGACATCGCAGGATTGCATTAGAAAAATTCTAACTTTCAATTTAACCTTTTCCCCACTCTAACTGACTTGCAAGTCAAAGTATTTTCGTTTTTAGTTAACGCCTAATCTGGGCCACTTATTACTTCAAACTCAATTGAAGACCTTGGCGTAATAAAGATACAGGCCACATAGTAAGTAAACTTAATATTGTAACGTTTGACGAATAAAAATTTTTTAAAAGTCATGTCAAATTAATTTTGGATATTTCTATATATCTGGCTAAAGTACCTCTAATAATTAATATACAAGGAGATTATCGACTACCATGTTTTTATGCAGAACGTGTGTTTAAGCATAACATAAGCTCTTTATTCCTGTATAGTAAATTTAACTGGTGAATCTGTTAATAAAAGATAAAATAGCGGTGTACCCAATATGGAATGGTGTAATTTGGAACCAACAATTAAATAATACCGCCTGTTTTTGTTGAAATGGAAATTTTTCTGCAGAGGTCAGGGGTAAATAGTGTTTAGGTTGGTGCTATGTCGACTATTCAAAGGCGGAAAACAATATATTTTTGTGCAAATTTGGTAAAATGGTTAAAAATACGTTCTCCTGATACATCCGATGCATTTTTTTTATGTTGTCTGATTTGTTTTTCGTGTACCGCAACTCAATAAAATGTTTTGTGTAAACATCCTGTTGTTAGTTTTCCTTGAAACATATGTTTCATATTAGAGACATATTCCATATTAGGTAAAAAAATAAAAATTTTTGTAGAATATACTCCTGTATAATAAATTTATTATCAAAAATAATAAATTATGCTTCTTAAAGGCGTAAAGACTCGTGTAAAGAACCTACATAAAAACAGAAGGTGTTAAGAAGACATTCTGAAATTATTATGCACAGAACACAGAACGGTATTCCATATTTGGCTTACTTCCTTTATTGTTTGGAAAATTAAATTTTTTATTATTGATAAAAACAATTTTTGAAATTAAAGTCAACTAAAATTTCCCCTCCTCCTGTCTCCCAAATGTACTCTATTAACAGAAAAAGATCTCAAACAAGCTAGTTCTTCTTTTTTTTGTATTTTTTTTATCAAGACGAGTTTTACAGTCCTCCAGCTAGTTAACGCCTCCGTGATTAGGGTCTTACTTTTCAAATCAACGGAACACAAAAAAAGAATTTCTGATTTTGTCAATAGAAACCCGATTGGAATTCCTCTTGGATACGTACGGGAACCAAAAGGGTCCGAATTTTGGTCTCAAACAAGTGGTAATTTAATTGAAAGAAGGCTTTAATTGAATAAAATAGAAGTTTCGGCGAATGCGTAGTTACGAGTACAAAGAGGTTGGACAAGATTGCCTACTGTCAAGTTAATAAAATTAAATGTTTTTTATACCGGGTGGCCCAAAATGAATGAAGTATTTACAGAAAAAACTTGAAAAAAGTGAGGGTCTTCTAAAAATATTTTTTTTAAACTTTCCCGAAGGGGCTTTTATTAATATGTTAGGGGTTTTCTCGCCACAGAAAAAACGTTTCCTTACGAATGGCGCTGATTACGGGCGGCTCTCGGGCGCCAGATTATTTATTGTGGTTTACTCCACAAACTCTCGAACCGGCGTCGAAAGTACTCGGGTAGCTACAGATGGAGATGAAAAATTCCAGGGATCAGAGGTCACTTACACACAGGTAATGGTAGGCCACAAATAACGGGCTTTAATCGTCGCTTGCGCTTACAAAGAATATTTTACTAGTTGAAAGTTAAGTGGGAAGTAAAGCAAGGTGTTAGAATTTCTTTAGTAATACGACCAGATAACAATGACACATAAATTGTGAATAACTATTTACAAATTAAAAAATAAAAAAATATATATTTTAACACCCTCCCTCGTTGCGATAATATTCAATATAACCCTGAACAAAAAAAAAACAAAAAAAAAACTAACTGTATTGAATCCCGACTAGTTTCAATCAGACGTCAAAATTAAATTAAAATAAAATGAGTGTTTCGGTCGCAGGAAAAATTAATTTGACTACTTAGTCGGTAATTAAACTAAAGCATAATTTCCCATTTCAATAAGGGAAATTTCTAAGAGCGGTCGTAGCAAAAATTAACTATTTAACTGTCGCAGCGGGAATTAAACTAAAGTGTACTTTACTATTTCGGCAAGAAAAAAATATCTATACGGTCGCAGAGAGTTCGAGGAGACAGGATCGTGAAAGAACTACTTGTAGTAAATAAACGGAAAGGACAAAGAAAAATAAATTTATACCCGGGGTAGCCTATTATCCCAGAATGAGCTGATCGTCATCACGTGCCAGCTCAGACAGGGTAATGAAGCTATTTAAGATTTCTTAAATTTGCTATTCGCACGTAAAAAAATAAAAAATACAAGGGGAAAAAGAAAAACTAACGCGGATAGTATCTAATCCAAGAATGAGCTGATCGTCATCACGAGCCCGCTCAGACAGGGACAGGATGCTATTCAAGATTATTTAAATTGGCGGTGAAAGAGAAAACAAACTATTAAAGAGGGAAAATGTTTTCTCGAAAACTCCGTTTCTAAATATTCCCAACTTATTTATAACGCGGCACTTACTAAACAAAAGTATTTATCAATGAAATAAAATTTAATTCCCGATTTAACCTTTCAAAAACAAAAGTTTAAGTTCTTAGGTCAGACTAACTATCAAATGTCTTAATCAACGGTATTACAATTTTAAAGAACTAAATCCTATCATTTATTATTTAAATCAAATTCAATTCCCTTTAAAGAAACGATATTCTATTTTTAAAGAACTAACTTTTAATATTTATTAAGGAGGTCCTTTCGCCACCAATGTTAAACAAAAAATATTAGATTATGACTAAAATTAATTTTTTTCTAATAGTTGAAGTCCTTATTTATCAAACAGTGAACTTTTAACTATACCTTACCGTGCAAATGTTTGAATTTTTTTTTTCAAAAATGTGAGTATTTGTACAGTGTCTTACGAGAAAGTAAGACCTCAACAGCAATTCTTAAAATATACTATTATTTATTGATTAGATGGAGTAGAAAAAAACTAAAAATAAGGTTTTTGAAATATTTAGGTTTTGTTTTTTATAATAAAATATATAGGTTACTGTGGAATTGATTGAGAAAATAATATTAAAAAATCACAAAAAATGTTCAAGTAACCTAGCGTAAAATGGAGTTTTAGTTATTCAATTTCAAGTTGAAAATGCCACGATGTATGGTGAAAAATTGTATATACAAATAATATAAGTGTCAATGTTAGGAAAAATAAGAAATATATTCGTTTTCAACGGTAAATATTTGTTGACGTTTTGACATAAAGTCGCCATGAATCTTTGATGAGCTGAATACTTCAGATCCGCATTAAGGGGTTTTAATAAATATTAAGCATCAAATACATAATATTTACTAAAAAAATCTAAATTCTAGCAATATTTATTATTATTATTTATCGAATGCGGTTTCAAAGATAACAGGATCAATAAATCCAAATCTCTAAATTTTGGAGCTAAACACTCGGATAAAAGCATGCGACCGATAAGGGTTACAAAAATAATCGATTTATCGTTTTCATGAAAATCGATTATTTTTGATTAATCGAACATTTTCAATAAATTGTTTTCGTTTTTTTAGGTAATGGAATAATCGATTATAAACGAATTACAAAAAGAGAGTAGATTTATTCAAAATATTCGATTTATTGAAAATAATGATTTTTTTAGAAAAATCGATTTATTGTTTAATCGACTTTTTAAATTAATCGATTATTTTCGATTTACCGAATATTTTCAATTAATCGATTATTTTCAATTATTTTCGATTAATCGATCATTTTCGATTTTTTAAAGTTATTTGTTTTAAAATACAAAAAATAGATTAAATAAAAATAATCGATTGATCGAATATAATCGGTTATATTATATTATTGATATTTCGGTTATTTTTTAGAATTATCGATTTATCGGTCAATCGGCTTTTTATTAATCGATTTTCGATTTTTCAAAGAAAATTAAATAATTTTAAAAGGAATATGAAAAAAGAAAAGGATTATTTGTAAATAATCAATAATTCAGTTATTTTTTTTTTGTAAAATCGATTTATCGTAGAATCGGCTTCTTAATTTATTGGTTATTTTTGCTTAATTGGTTATTTTCGATTAACCGAATATTTTCGATTATTCGATTATTTTCAATTTTTCAAAGGTATTCGAATAATTTGTTTTAAAAGAAATGCGAAAAAATAGATTACATGAAAATAATCGATTGATCGAATGAATATAATCGGTTATTTTATATAAAAGATATTTCGGTTATTTTTTAGAATTATTAATTAATCGGTCAATCAGCTTTTTATTAATCGATTATTTTCGATTCTTCAAAGATAATCAATTTTAAATGAAATATGAAAACAAAAGGATTATTTGAAAATAATCGATAATTAGTTATTTTTTTGGAAAATCGATTTATCGTAGAATCGGCTTCTTAATTGCTTATTGTCCCTTAATCGATTATTTTCGATTAAGCGATTATTTTCGATGTTTCAAAATTGATTTTAAAGGAAACAATTCTTTTTTTTTTTTTTTTTTGAAAAATCATTTTATCGATTATTTGACTTTTTAATTATTCGAATATTTTTGATTAATCGATGATTTTTGATTAATCGATTATTTTAGATTTTTTAAAGATTGTCGAATAATCTGTTTTAATGGAAATACGAAAAATAATTGATTATTTAAAAATAATCGATTATTTAAAATAAACGATAATTCGTTTATTATTTTTTGTAAACACTGATTTATCGGTTGATTGGCTTTTTAATTAATCTATTATTTTTGATTTCTTAAAGAATCAAGTAGTCGATTTTAAAGGAAATACGAACAAAAATAGATTGTTTGAAAATAATCGATTGATCGAAAATAATCGATTATTATTAATGATCAATAATTTATTTCGATAATCACCCACTCCTAGCGACCAAATCACTTTTAATAGGTTTAAATTTTAAAATGTTATCTGGTTTCAGACATATGCATTTCTAGAGTTTATGTGACTCATCCTTTATATTAATTAATATTTCTAAAGAAACAAGCTTTAATATATCTTTTTCTGAGGTTATGATACAAAACAGCATTTTATTATTTTGACTAATTTTTAATATTATGCGCATATGCTTTTTTTATAATACTCTTAGACAATGAGTACCATTTCCTACTCGATTAAAAATATTCTATTTCAACATTTTACTGTAATATCTTACAGAAAAGTCCGTAGTAAATAATAGCTAACGAAATATTCTATAAAAGGTCTTCTCTTTACATTAAATGTCGTGGCATCTGTTTGATATTAAAAAATCACGTTAATTTTATTTCATAATTCAAAATTTCATTAAACGTATATTTTAAACAAATCTAATAGTTGATTATGATGCTAATAAATAAAGTCCGGTCCCTGCCACAGAGTTCGGGTCCCTGCCCAGTTTCCCCACTCTGTTAACCTTTCTTTAGAAATTGACAAGATTTGCGCAGATTAAACACCGGTGTATGTTATATCTCTGGTCTCTTTTATCTAAGGTTACTATTAATTAGTTATTTATTATTATTGCAGTTTTACTTTTTTGTTATTTTCGAGAATTATTACATTGTTCAGTTATAATGGGCATCTGTCGTATTAAAGTGAAAAATTAAAATTATTAGATTGCGTACTTTTCTTTGTATATCCTACAGGGTGTAATAATCATATAGGACAACAGTGAAGAAGAATTCGTATCGATCTTCCTTACAGGTAAGTCGACCAATCCGTTAGTTATATTTTTCAATTACTATTTTCTCAATTCACTTTTGTTGTAATTCTACTTTTATTAAAAAGATCCCTGATTGTACTTTAAAACCCCACGTTTGGGTGCCAATTGTTATATTACTTTTGACTATAAAAATTTTTGCTGGGTGTTATTTAGTTATTTATTCTTCTCATATTAACTTATAACAATTTACATATTATTATTATGTTTCTTTCAAAACCAAAACCAGCTAATCTTCTGTCCAGGAAGCAAATTTTGAAATCCCTTCTCGATTATATCATATATGAAATATGTATTAGTCTTAAAATCATATATACGTATATCCCACACAACTATTGTTCGACCTATAATAAGAGCTGACAAGATAAGCCCATTGGGAGAATATCTCTCTCTTTCTCTCTCCTGGCAGCAATGAATTGCACTCCCACGCCACGAACACGTAGAATATACATTGAAGTTTGATCGAGTAGTCTGGTTACCTGAGAACAAAGTAGTTTCCGATATTGGAACATTCCGATATGTCAACAGATACGGCGCTGCTTAGCAAACAATATTCCATTTCGGGTCCGTTTAAATTCACGTGATTGGAATATTTTAAATAGTTGCTAGGGGATCAAAAATCTCCGTGTGCATCATGACCTCGTCCAGTGATTCTCTTCACAAGAAAGTTCAAACTATCTTTAATAATTCTGATATGAAAATAGGGACATTCAAAACAAATCTTTCAAAATTTCTTAAAATTGTTTCCATCTGATTTCGCCCTAACAATCAAAAATATGAAAAGCCGCCACAACATAAAAATTGTTAATAAATGAATAATCTACTTATAGGCAGGGGCTGGTAACTCAAATGGAAAAACATGAGGAAGGTAATTTAGTACAACGCCAATTAACGAAATGGCGCTCGTATCGAAATGTCAGTTCTTGGAGTCATTTGTCATTTTTTGTCACTTGTCACAGAATTAAAAATGGATGTTTTAGATGCAATGTATTTTGATTTATATAGATATATTTTTCAATACCTTCCAAATTTAATCATCTTTTTAGAAGATGAGTTTCAGCAGCGAACAATAAAGCACTCACGGATATTGGTAGTAATGCAAATATATATACACTAGCTGTTGCCCGCGGCTTTGCTCGCGACTTTGCTCGCATGTAGTCGTGTTAATAATATAAAAAAATACATGACTTTCTTTTTTAATAATTTCCATTAGTTTTATTTATTTTCATTCATTTTTATTCATTTTTATTCATTTTTATTCATTTTTATTCATTTTTATTCATTTTTATTTATTTTTATTTATTTTTATTTATTTTTATTCATTTTTATTCATTTTTATTCATTTTTATTCATTTTTATTCATTTTTATTCATTTTTATTCATTTTTATTCATTTTTATTCATTTTTATTCATTTTTATTCATTTTTATTCATTTTTATTCATTTTTATTCATTTTTATTCATTTTTATTCATTTTTATTCATTTTTATTCGTTTTTATTAATTTTTATTAATTTTTAGTAATTTTTATTCATTTTTATTCATTTTTATATATTTTTATTCATTTTTATTCATTTTTATTCATTTTTATTCATTTTTATTCATTTTTATTCATTTTTATTCATTTTTATTCATTTTTATTCATTTTTATTCATTTTTATTCATTTTTATTCATTTTTATTCATTTTTATTCATTTTTATTCATTTTTATTCATTTTTATTCATTTTTATTCATTTTTGTTCATTTTTATTCATTTTTATTCATTTTTATTCATTTTTATTCATTTTTATTCATTTTTATTCATTTTTATTCATTTTTATTCATTTTTATTCATTTTTATTCATTTTTATTCATTTTTATTCATTTTTATTCATTTTTATTCATTTTTATTCATTTTTATTCATTTTTATTTATTTTTGTTCATTTTTATTCATTTATATTCATTTTTACTTATTTTTATTCATTTTTATTCATTTTTATTCATTTTTATTCATTTTAATTCATTTTAATTCATTTTTATTCATTTTTATTCATTTTTATTCATTTTTATTTATTTTTATTCATTTTTATTCATTTTTATTAATTTTTATTTATTTTTATTCATTTTTATTCATTTTTATTCATTTTTATTCATTTTTATTAATTTTTATTTATTTTTATTCATTTTTATTCATTTTATTTATTTTTATTTATTTTCATTTATTTTTATTTATTTATTTTTATTTATTTTTATTTATTTTTATTTATTTTTATTTATTTTTATTTATTTTAATTTATTTTTATTTCTTTTTATTTATTTTTATTTATTTTTATTTATTTTTATTTATTTTTATTTCTTTTTATTTATTTTTATTTATTTTTATTTATTTTTATTTCTTTTTATTTATTTTTATTTATTTTTATTTATTTTTATTTATTTTTATTTATTTTTATTTATTTTTATTTATTTTTATTTATTTTTATTTATTTTTATTTATTTTTATTTATTTTTATTTATTTTTATTTATTTTTATTTATTTTTATTTATTTTTATTTATTTTTATTTATTTTTATTTATTTTTATTTATTTTTATTTATTTTTATTTATTTTTATTTATTTTTATTTATTTTTATTTATTTTTATTTATTTTTATTTATTTTTATTTATTTTTATTTATTTTTATTTATTTTTATTTATTTTTATTTATTTTTATTTATTTTTATTTATTTTTATTTATTTTTATTTATTTTTATTTATTTTTATTTATTTTTATTTATTTTTATTTATTTTTATTTATTTTTATTTATTTTTATTTATTTTTATTTATTTTTATTTATTTTTATTTATTTTTATTTATTTTTATTTATTTTTATTTATTTTTATTTATTTTTATTTATTTTTATTTATTTTTATTTATTTTTATTTATTTTTATTTATTTTTATTTATTTTTATTTATTTTTATTTATATTTATTTATTTTTATTTATTTTTATTTATTTTTATTTATTTTTATTTATTTTTATTTATTTTTATTTATTTTTATTTATTTTTATTTATTTTTATTTATTTTTATTTATTTTTATTTATTTATTTATGCAAGAAAATTATATATCAAAATTAAACCTACCGATCAGAGATGTCATAGGACTATTGTGTAAGTGAAATTAAACTGTTTCTGTTAGCTCAAGTTTTAAAATAAAGATATAAAACTAACACAGGCACATAAAACCCAATATAACTACCCCAAAGAACACAATTTTATACATAAAAGAAAACTCATTATATTTTTTTAACCAAGTATTATTCCATAATAGTAAAACCCTTAGTAATGAAAAACTAAATATTAATATTTGTCATCATTTGCCAGAAACACACGTGGTTAAACTCATAAAATAAAGAACAACTTAATACTCTGAATTATAGTATAGTATATTACATTACGAGTGTGGAAAGTGACATTTTTCACACGAGTGGGAAATATTGTCGCACGAGGCGTAAGCCGAGTGCGACTATCACACGAGTGTGGAAAATCACTTTTCACACAAGTGATGTACAATATTTTTCCTACGACCACAAAATAATTTCATCAAAAAATGTAAAACCAGATTATTATAATAATTAAAATGTATTTAAAAAAATAATCAACAATAATCGTATTTATTAAATTTTCATAATTCCTAAACAAATAAAAAAAAAATAAAAAAAAATTCTGGCACAGCCAGGATTCGATCGCGGTCGTTGGACGGTCTCAAATTGCAAAGTTGATGCTCTAACCAACTGAGCTAACAGGCCTTACGGTAATTGATTGATCTAATCGCTTATGTGTTTAACCAGAATAAAAAGCAAATATATCTTAGTTATTTTAAAATTATTTTAAAAATAATTGTTAAAGATAAATATCTAGGATCTAATGTACAATAATTTAACAATCATATCGATTTTAGTATTAATATGGACATTACATAGATCAAAATAGAAATTATGTGTTTGACATTTTCTGACAGCTACTGCGGAAAGTAGCATATTCTCACTTGGGTGGAAAGTAAATTCTTATTCATACGCGTGTGATATAGGGCACTTTCCATAGGTCTATATAGTGTGATATGTGTCACTTTCCTAAGTGGTCGTAGGAAAAATCTTTTTTCTACACCCACATGGATATTAGCTTATCTACGCACACACTACAAAACAAAAAAGTATGTCATTGTGTTCAACTGAACAAATATATTTCATATCCATTCTAGGTAGTGAGAACACGGCAAAAAAATGAAATCCACCAATCACAGTTCATATTTGGGACACTCAACTACCATTATTTTTAAAATTTTACAATCCTGTCAAACTACTTGTCAGTATATTTTTTAATTATTAAGATTAAATGTACATTAAAATTAGTTATTTTTGTGTAGAATCGATAAATAATCGCAAATAATAGCATTTCTATTTTTATTTGAATCATATTTTGAAAAAAAAAAATAATCAAACTGTATGAAACTGTTTTAATTATGAGTATTAATCCACAATAGATCTGAAAAGGTCGACGTGGGGGAGGCCACATGGCCCATAGTCCTAATTAAATCTTAAAAAATGAGTATTAAAACTAAAATCCTAAAAGAGGACGTAGAGGCATGGATAGAGTACTTGACTTCCACGTGAAAAGCCGGGATCGATTCTCGGCTGGTGACTAATTTTTTTTTATATTTGATTTATTTTAATATTCAGTAAAAGTCATAAATTATTTTAAAATTAGTTATTTTGTCTTAATAACCTAAAATATATTTTTTAATTTGTACGTTTCCTTTAGTGGGTCGTAGAAAAAATATACTGTAAAACTCGAGTATATTGTCCATATCATACTCAGACTCTTGAGCACTCCACCTATGGCGTCATGTCCAAATTTCGTCTTCGTGCGATATGGCCATCATATCCACTCTTGTTACACAAACTACTATTTGCAGCTTGTCTGTAAATATTTTAGTTTTTCATTATGAACTTTTACCTAATATTTCAAAGTAAACTTTAATAAAAACCAAATTTTACTATTTTATTTAGTGTTATTAATGATTTATTCTGGTTTTTAGAAAGAATTCGCAAGGAGAAAAATTTTTGAAATCGCTGCTCTAATACATCAAAACAGTGTTTTTATCACACCCATTTTTTATGGCAGAAAGTAAAATGCTTATGTTTATGATAAACAAAGAGAAAACCTTAATAGCTTCAGTGTAAAATTACAAAAAGATATTACATAATTAAATTTACAAAATTAGCACCTCTTACGTCATTTTATGCTTTTAATGTTTTTTTAACGATTTTCTGACATAAAAAAAAGATGTTAATATTATGTTTCTTTTTTAGTAATATCGGTAGCTTCTTGAATTTTCGCCTCGAAATCGTATAGATAGGGTATACAGGGTGGGTCACTTACAAGTTCCACCCCCCCCTTATCTTTCTTATTCATTGAGATATCGGAATAATTTTTTTGTTTGAAAGACTAGAAAAAATACTTTTTATAGTGTATTCAATTATTCGTTTTTTTTTTCCGGAAATAACAGAAAATCGCAAATTATTTTTATTTTTAAATTGACTCACTTTTTTATAGTAAATTTAAATTTTTAAGGCATTTTTGTATAAGTATAATAATCGTGTATTGAATATTTTCTGGCATCTGTAAAAAACCGTTTTATAATTCCATCCGCTTTTATCTTCGTTGTTAATTGAGATATCGGAATAAAAACTTTTTTGTTTAAAAGCTTATAAAAGATACTTTCATATACTGTATCCAATTGATATGTGACGTCATGGCTTACTTCAGATTTTTCCGGATATAACTGAAAATCACAATTTATTTTTTATTTTAAAATCGAAACCACTTTTTTATTAAAAATTTGAATTTCTGGGATAAGAAGTGTGTATTGAAAATTATAGGCAGAAGGTGGGTTTTGCAAGCTGAATGGATAATAAAGAATAAGCTATAACCAGTACGGTTTTATATACTATTATATATTCCAAAGTAGACAAACTTTTTTTGAAGTAAACGTGACAAGTATATATTTTATTGACAACTAACAACAGCTAACTACATAAAAATATGAAATATATAATTCTAGTACTACCACTGATTGCACGAATGCAATACTGAGGCCCCATAGAAAGGGCCTCAGTAATTTATTGAAAATTATTTTTTACTTTTTAGTTTCTTTTGCTATTAAATAGTGTTTTTTAGTTTGTTTAAACTATTATTTTGTAATGACTAACACTATTCTACAAACTTTTTTATTTAATTTAATTTATACAAATATAGGTACCTCCGTCCGTATATATTCATCCATGTATTCACTTTTGTTCGAATTGAATTTAAAAATTCGTGATTAACTTTTTTAAAATTGTTTGTTTATGAAAAACCGAGTCGTAACCACTAAGGTCAAAACGCATCCGTATTTCGGGAATCATCTAAGATTCTTACGATTTCGGCGATTTCGCTGAAATCCACTTTAATAATAAACGATTTCGCCGATATACTCATTTATGTAATAATTGGCAGCCCTAAACAACGCCCTTTGATGTCAGAACAAGATGTCCACGAGGGAAAAATAGGATTCGGAGCGCTTTGTCAGGAAGCAACGCCGCTTTGCCAGGGAGCAACGCCGCTTTGCCAGGAAAATACGCCGCTTTGCCGACATTTATAGGAGAATGCCGCTCTACTAGGGAGCAACGCCAAGTAATTAGGAGAACGCCGCTCTACCAGGGAGCAATAACGATTTTTTAGGAGCCAGATCGCTCTACCAAGAAGCAACGCCGCTCTACCAGAGAGCTACGCCGCTATGCCAGGCGCCACGACGCGCCACCAGATGAGAAAATTGCGATAGAAACAGGAAAGTTTCAAAGTATTCCACGATCAACAGCATAGAATGGGCCGAATTCCAGGACTCCAGAATCCAAGGCTACAAAGAGACTGCTACATCTAAATCCAAAATCAAGGGGCCAACCAGTACCACCAAGCTCTTAGAGGGCATGAGTTATACCGCCAAGGGAGCTTGACATGATGTTGGGTCCATTTTGAGTCTGTGGGAGCCAAATCCACAGCAGGAAGAAGATGGAGTAAAATGCAAACAAAGGGACCAAGGAATTCATATGGAATGGACTAAGGTTCAATGAAAGAGGCCATTCCCAGTAATGAGTCAATACGGACCCACCAGTAGCAGCCGTGTACAACAGCCATGTACAGTAGCAGTCTCAGAGTAACAAACGAGAGAAGCAGTCCAGAGCAAATAGTAAACCAGAGAGTCCAAAGCCAGAGTCTATTGGAAAATTGATAGACTACCGCAGCAGAAAGAACCCGTAATCTCAGCCAAAAGGGTTACCAGGTTTAGCAGCCTAAGAACCAAACCAGATCGGGAAGGGACCATTCCAGGAAGGTCAAGGATCAGGGGATGTGAGAGGTGACAGCCAGAGAGCAAAGGGTAGTTACGGCCAGCCAATTAAGAAGACCAAAGAAGATACAACTTGTGTAGTGAAGCAAGCGTGAGGTTATCATATTATTGTAGATTGTTTTAAACATTTTTGTAAATGATTTACATTAAGGGTTTTAAAAAGAATTGAACAAGTAGTTCAATTTTTTTTCTGTCGGGGGAATAATGTAATAATTGGCATTATTATTAATTGAAAAAATCTAAAGAATTTACCAAAAATTCTAAACAAGTATTTAATGTTTAAATTAAATAATTAAAAGAACACAATGAAACAAACCTTTAATTTATTAATCTACATTGAACGTGACATTGTTAATCAACAGTCACATAAATTTTGGTTTATATAGAAAGGATCACTTGGGTAAACTCGCAGTCGGGTTCGGACTAAGGTCCAGAACTTTCGCCCCTTGGGCGAAACCCTTGTTTTATATTGTAATGTGTAAAGTTTTTTGTGTACGATGTGAATTATGGGTAAATATTTTTACTTAATTTTGTTTAATAATAATTGATTAATTTATTTACATATAAATGCCAATTTTACATTTTCGTCCCGATTTATATCTTAGGCATATCTTTATTACTATTAGTTATAGTGCTTTATTCCCTAAATGGAATTTTACTCATTTTTTCTGAAGACTATTTGTCAAGTTTTATATTTATTGTTAATATACGTTTGTTAATGTTTTAATACTTATTAATAATCTCTCCTCCCTTCCCAAACCAGCAAAATACTCCGAGCATTTGAGAAGCCTCGGCGTTTCTATTCCTTTAGGACTAAAAGAGTCTAAAACTAGTTGCCAAAAACCGCTCGACACATGCTATTAAGGGATGTTTTTTTGTATTTTATTATTTTTTCTTTATTGTTTTTTTTTGCCACTGGCGAATGGATGTTCCTTCAGGACTCCAGGACCCTTTGGCTGGTGACGTCGCTGCCCTAATCCCTTAATAGTATATTAACAACAGTAGCTAAAGACCTATCAGTAGTTACAAATGGTCTTTAGGCTAACTGGTTGTTACATTTGGTGACGAGCGTTGGTCTTTAGGCTAACTGGTTGTTACATTTATACAACCTCTGTGATATCGGCAAAATCGTTTAATAATATTTATAATAAAGTTACCAGGGATAAAGGGATAACTGAATAACTGAATCTAAAGCGAATTAAAGCTGGGTTTTGATTGAGACTAATCATAATAATGAGTACATGGATGAATAGAGGATCGAAAGAGATGGTAAAAAATGCACCCTCCTCCCCTGAACCCCCAACATTGACTAAAATTTGATTAAAAGTTACGGTATCAGATTTGCAAAATCGCTAATCCTGAAGGTCCTGATCAGGATAAAAGAACAAACTATTTAATTTATTAAATTGTCGTTTTATTAATCCGACGTATTGAAGGAGGGAAAATAACGTTCAAAAATTCCGTTACATAGATACATACAATCCAAGCTAATAAAAGTGTGTTAAAAAGATTTATATCAGGATTACGGACTGATCAAAAGAATTTACTGCCACGTTCTATCTAGCAATAAGAAAAAAATTGAATTAAGTGCAGACACAATACTGCGTGAGACACGCCACTGCATTTGTCCATATAGTATTATTTCTCGTGTCACTAACATAGCACATAATACATAACACCCACCAACGACCGGCCTGTGGTTAACGTCTACAACGGTATACAAACCGTAATTAATTCCGAATATCTGTGCAACACTAAATGGCGATGGCCAACTTTAATGAAGTCGGGCAATTTCATTGAACAGCCATTTTGAAATTTCGAATTTTGCATTTTAGACGCGGTCGCTGACGTTTTCGGCTTTGCCTCTAGCACAAAGAGAGCTTTTGGCCACATTGGATTGTGGAATTGTGCATATATCGTCTCGTGTCAAAGGACAAGGAACCGTCTTCATATTATTGGTAGTAATTTAATTTTATATGTATAACGTTTCAATAGAGAAAGACCGCCTATATTGATGCAACTTGATGTAGATACTACAATATTACTTTAAAATTGGAAATAATGTATTAAAAGTAGTAATAATAATAATCATAGGTCTCTAGATGTTATAATGTAAAAGCCTTACCTAATCTGTATTGCAATAAAAAGGTAATCTGGATCGTGATTGAAATAAAAAGTATCAAAACAAAAACAAATATTGTAATGAATATTACGATACAGATATTATGTAGGCATTTAATAAGTACTTACAATGAAAATGAGAGTAAAAAGAAAATATGTTATTTCGGAAAATTTTTACTGATAGTAAAAATATTTTTGTTTAATAAATAATACCGTTTTAAGCAATTATGTTGTATATTAGGGTAACCATATTTATTTTAACCCAATTCTGGATGTTGAACACGAACACAACATCGATGAACTTTGGAGGGATAAAGACCTTTTTATATTAGCTCCCCAAAGATAAAAATACAAAAACACAGAAACCATGTACGGGACAATATTGTGTATTATATTGCTGGACAATAATGGCGTTTTGCTGGACAAATGCAATTGCTGTACAGGATGGGCAAATTTCGATGTTTAAATAAAGGATCTGGTTAACTATAAATGGTATGGAAAATGGTTTTCGCATCCTTGATCTCTTTTTTTGAGAAAAACATAATGGCATTTTCAAAAATTAGCTATTGTCTTTTGTTTTCGAGTTATAAACAAAAGTTCATTTTTTCAAATTTTGAGTATATGGATTTTTTGCCACAACCAATTACCCGTTCCATATAAAAAAATACAACTTTATGCTATAACTCGAATTTAAAGAAATAAAAAAAAAATAACTACGCCACTGAATTCTTATCAAAAAAGTGCCTTAAGAAGGTATTAAATAAGTTCCTTTTACTTCCATAAATAAGCGAGTGCGAATAATCTTTAAAGATGGATTTTAGAATTAAATACTACTAGATGGTTCTTATGAATTTCATTTTAGAGATAATTTTGTAAATTTTGTAATGTTGTTAATTAATCTCTTTATTTCTTATTTGCATGTACATTTATAATATCACAGAATAAACAGTACACAATAACAATTAAAATTATTTAATTATTTAAATGTACATTAGAAAAATATTATTATTCGAATTTCGATCCCAGTTTAATGTTTTGAAATGATTTTAAAATAACAATTCAGTATTTTTAGTATCGATATACATTGAACCTAATATGAAATTGTAATAGTTTCTAGTACCTGCACATGAAAATAAACATTTTCATTAAAGAAAATGTATTTCATATACAGGATGTTAATTTAGTAGGTACTTAAACATAATGAAAAAAATACAATATTAGAAATAAAAATTAAAAAAAAAAACTATAGGCAAAACTTGTTTTTTTCTATGTGCTGGAAAGTAATCTTCATTTTTTTATTTGAGTTCGACGACTTATTTTGCCAACTTTTGCGCATCTCCTGACAATGCTATTCGCAAAACTGCTTATCGTTATCTGATTTATTATTTATGGATGAGCAATCTCTATCACTATATATCATTAGATTTTTCCCTTCTAGTACACGAGCGCTTTCTTAATTGTATACATTTTGGTGGACACTTTTAATATAAATAACCATATAAGATTATCCTCCTTTTCTCTACACTCCATAACAATGTCTTGGTCATAACCTTTATAATATTGGCATGTTTAAGATAATAAGTTACAGTTCCCTACCTTCACTGATTTCCCTATTACTTTATAAGAGGGCGTTTCCCGCGTTTAGTTATGTAGATAGTGACACTGATTTTTCTTTTGCTTTTCATGTATATTTTAAAAATATAATTGTAGTTCTCTACTTGGGAATAATATATTTCATTTGCCTTAGTAATACCAGATATCTAACATTTAATCCATAACATCAATTGTTTTCTATGCTTGAATTTAAAAGCGTAAAATATTGAATAAAATGAAATAGGATCTTGTTCTACATAAAAAACGCATTTATCAATTTGTATACCGATTACATCTGACATCGGCTATAAATACCGGGTGTCCGCGCGAAAACTTTAAATGGAATTATTTCTGGTGTTTTAAAATATATCGACTTGAAATTTTGGAAGGTCATTAAGGAAGTAGGGGGTAAATTAATAGTGTATAAGATACCACTCCAACGTGATATCTGCCGCCCCCAGCCACCCCCGGTTCAAAAGTTTAAATGACACCCTGTATTTTTTTTACATATTCTGAAAGAGCGTAGTTTTTTTAGTATCTCTATGTGAAAAAATTACTTAATTACATAATGAACTTTGAAAGATATTTACAGCTAAAGGTTCAGATACCAGATATTCAAATATCGAAAGCAAAAAATAATAGCAAGCCATGAAAGCTGCTTCGTTGCTTGAACTGTCAAATAATATTGTTTGTGACACTTCTGTTTACTCGTTAGTACAAAAGTTTTCGAAAAAATTTGACTTAGTTTAAATTAAATAGCTAAAAAAATAGAAAAATGGTTTACAGTTTGGAAGAAAGAACTGAAATTGTAGTTTTATATGGGATTGCAAACAGAAACTATTCGCAGACGGCAGCATTATTTAACGAAAACCATCCCAACAAAAATGTATCTGCTGTTTATGTAATTAATCTAATACAAACATTTTTTGAAACTGGATCGGTAAATAATAAAAAACGTGATATGAATAATCGTGGAGCACGAGATGAAGCAACGCAAGTTGCAGTTCTTGGTCACGTAAATTTAGACCTACAGCTTTCAGTTAGAAGATTATCAAAAGCTTCGGGAGTGGCAAAAACAAGTTGCCATAAAATATTAAAATTAAATAAAATAATGCATCCTTATAAAATACAGCTTCATCAAGAGTTGGGCGACGATGACTTCGATAGAAGAGTCCAATTTTGTGAAACTATGACAGACATGATTCGGCAAAATAGAAATATTTTGCGAAATATTTGTTTCAGTGACGAAAGTTGCTTTTCCTTAAATGGTTTCGTAAATAGACACAATTGTCGATATTGGAGCGATGTTAATCCCCACGTTTTCCGAGAAGGCCATACGCAACGTCCCCAAAAAATTAATGTATGGGCTGGAATTCTAAATAACCAAATAATTGGTCCATTTTTCTATCACGAGAATTTAACTGGGCCTAGATATCTCGAGTTTTTAGAAGAATTAATACATACTCTTATCATTCAGTGCTTGGAAGAAAACTTAGATCAAATGCAGGAGAATCAGTTATACTTTCAGCAAGACGGAGCTCCCCCTCATTACTGTTTAGAAGTAAGGCAATATTTAAATACTGTTTTTCCAGGACAATGGATAGATCGTAAGGGTCCTATTGAATGGCCAGCTTGCTCCCCAGACTTGACCTCACTGGATTTCTTTTTATGGGGACATTTGAAGTCTGTTGTTTACAGGACACCACCAAAATCCATTGATGATTTGCGTAATAGAATCATAGAGGAATGTAGAGATTTAACACCACATGTCTTTGAAAATATTCGGAACGCTTTCGAGAATAGACTGTACTATTGTTTAAATGTAAACGGTGAACATTTTGAACATTTGATTTAACTAAAAAAATAAAAAGAGTCCTTACTTTAGTTTATAAAGCGAAATTTTGTTGGTCTATAAGAATACCTATTTTTGTGATAAGTTGTATTTTTTTGTGATAAGTTGTATTTTTTTGTGATAAGTTGTATTTTTTTGTGATAGATTCTTTTTTTTTATATCTGGTATCTGAACCTTTAGCTGTAAATATCTTTCAAAGTTCATTATGTAATTAAGTAATTTTTTCACATAGAGATACTAAAAAAACTACGCTCTTTCAGAATATGTAAAAAAAAATACAGGGTGTCATTTAAACTTTTGAACCGGGGGTGGCTGGGGGCGGCAGATATCACGTTGGAGTGGTATCTTATACACTATTAATTTACCCCCTACTTCCTTAATGACCTTCCAACATTTCAAGTCGATATATTTTAAAACACCAGAAATAATTCCATTTAAAGTTTTCGCGCGGACACCCGGTATAAATCAACCATGTAATAAAACTTGCGAACTATTGACTGATTTGTTTAACAGATGTTACAAGCTTTATATTAGAGAAAACGTTCATACCCTGACAAGTAGAGAGTCAGTGATAGCTTCTAGAATTGTTAAGAGTAAAACCAGTGTCCATTTTTTTTATCCAAATTCGTTTTATGTACAACCGTTGTCTAACTTAGCTGTATAGCGAGTTTTAAGCTAATTTTTGGGCTACTTGTTTATATCTGCCTAATATTATAAATTAGTTCCTAACCATTTTATTCATATTTTAAACTTGTTTGGTATCAACTTTTTTTTTTTTTTTTAGGTGGACGTATAGATCACGCCCATCACTACAACAACGCATACAGAGCGTTGGACGAAACGTTGGCTATGGAAACGGCCCTTTTAGCAGCTCTAGCTCTTGTAAATCCCACTGAAACTCTGATAGTGGTTACGTCAGATCATTCCCACGTTCTGACAATGGGTGGACAAGCCACACCAAGGGGACATCCTATATTAGGTAAGTGAATTACTCGGTTGCTATTACTTAACTTAACTTTGATTTTGTATCTAATAGGTATTTAGAGAGACGGAGTCTAGCTTAAGCTACTCTACTTAACCATTCTTCACTAAAATTTACTAATTAACAAAATATTTGTTATAAAATATTAAGTTTTGAAATAGGAATAATTTCACAATTACAGAAGTATCAAATAGCTATTTATACAACCAATTACCAAATGCCATATTTTGTAACGTGTTACATTAGTACAATATGTTTTCTAATTTGAACTAGATTATTTATAAAATTGTGTTTTGGTAAAAATTACTAACAACTATGTAACTAATATTACTTTCACAACTGGTGACATAATGAATTTTTCGTAACCAGTTTATGCAACTAGTTGCGAAAAGTAGATCAGTTTATCATTTGCTGTGATTACAAAAAAAATGTCATTTTATATCTCAAAATTACAAAAATATATTTATGTAACGTTCACATACACCAAAGGCAAGTAAAGCATAGAACATAAGACTAAATCTGAACGGATTAAAGGTTTAAGATTTTTACTAAATTTTTAAGAATGAAAACATACTATCGTTTAATTACAAATTAGTTTCAAGATTTTGGCGCCCAACGTGGGGCAAAAAGGGCCTAAAACTGATCCTTGTGGAATATTTAAGGATGTGTCATTGAAATTGTAATAATTCAGTTTCGCTCAGAACAATTTAATTGAGAGAAGAGTGTCAATCCTGTTAGAAAAATTTTATTTCACAAGTCCCATATCTAGTGATCCAATTATATAATTGGTTATATTCAGTAACAGTGTGTTTTTTACGAAATCCATATTGGGTGTTATTTTAGATGAAAATGTAGACCTATTAAGACTTACACTACGCCACTGTAGTGTATTTGACTCTCGGTAATGTCCTTTAGTTGTAAAAGATTCTAGCAAGGTTATCACCTCCACCACTGAGATTTCAAATCTCAGCCTTCCAATTATATCAAAAATAAACGCCCCAATAAACACGATCTAAAGATATTTTTGATATCATTTTTCGCATAAGAAACAAAAAACAAGAAAATTCAGTAGACATTTTTATAGTTCGCTTATCCTCTTGGAGGACAAACATCGCTAAAAGGATACCGGGAGGCAGTTTTTCTCCTGTTTTTTTCATACTTTTTATTCGGCCTCTCGTCAGGATAGGGCCCGGGGGTGTTATTTTCTTAGCGGAAATGTGAATATGATATTAGATAGAAATTGATTTGGGTTGGTTAAAGCGTTCTCCAAGACCTTCGTGAAAATATTTTGATATTATGGACGATCCATTATGGATATATTTTATCTTGGGATTAAGTGATCTTTTTAAAGGGAATCAGAACTGTCTGCTAAAAGTCCCAACCCTAAACCTGCATATCTACCCTAAAAATACGAATCTCAATCAAACTAAAATTTCATTCGAAATAACAAGCTGATATTCCATTTTTAATTCTATTGAAAATAGTTATAAAATAAAAAGAATTTAATCCAATGCTTACTATGGGTGTCCCACAAGGGTCTCTTATAAACCACCCATCCTTTTTGTTTTATAGAAACAAGATCAAGATCAAGATAGAAGGTGTGTTGAAATTTCGGTATTTTATACGTTGTAGGAATATCTCAATACGAAACATGAGTGGATAGGACCCCTTGAACCGGCGCGCAGAGCGGGAAGTCAAATAAAACGGCGCCGCGCCGGTCAATCAAAAAAAAAAGTATTGATTTATATTTTTTTTTATTAAAAAATTGACCACAAATTATTGTACAATAACTGATAAATAAAAAACAAACTATATTTTTTTACATTAAAAACACATAAGTTATGGTGTAAGAATGTAGGTGAAGCGGTGCGCAGGTTCTATGACGTCATCATCGGTATTGTTACGACCGCCTATAAACTGCCATGGCTTTGTTTACATTTTGTAATGATTGTTACGATGTGGTCAAGATGTTACTCTTTGAATGATGGATGAAAATAGGAAACAAGGTAAAGAAGAAATAATGAAGAAGTTTGGGATTTTAAAATGTACAATCACAAAAAAATAGAAGAAAATAAGAAGAATATAAGAATAGAAATGATAGGAAGAATAGATGAAGTAGAAAATGAACAAGATAAGAAATATAAAATAATAACAGAAAAAGGAGAAGATTAAAAAAAAAAGATTTATACAGTGATAGACAGTGTTAAAACAGGTAGATAGTAGGATATCGAATTTAGAGAAAGTGAAGGAAAATATCAAAGAAATAGAAGAAGAATATAGTCAGAAGTTGAATAAGCAAACAGGTAATTTGGAAAAACAATTATCCAACAGAATAGATTTAACGCTATTAGAAATAAAAAAAGAAGTAAACATAAACCAAGACAATAGAAGCAAAACGAAGAAAAATAAGAGGGAATGTAAAATAAGAAATGGTGATCTTGAAAAGAAAGAAAAGAGAAAATATTGTTTGAAATATAAAGGGAAAATAAAATGAAAGAAGATTATAAAAAGAAGACATTATCAAGAAAGAACATAATCAAGGAAGAATGGAGAAACATAATCAAAAATAGGGGATTGACTGAAAAAGAAAAAGTCAGAAATAAAGTAGAAGAAAAAGTACAAAGAAAGCTTCAAAAGGGGATTAAAGATGTAAAATTTAAAAAGGAGAACATAAAGATATGGAAAACGGATTCTTAGAAATAGAAAATAATATAGAATGTACAGCATAGGATAGGATAATTAAGTAATAGTGAAATAAAATAGGAATAATATTTAAGAAATTAAATAAACAAATTTAAAAAAGTTAATGGTTAAAATAATATAACAATTATAAGTAAAAATATAATAGGTAAAAAAAAAGAATAAATCATAATCAAATAATAACAAAATAGTCCAAATTTATTAATTACCTTGGTAAAAAAAAGAGCATGAAGAAACAGAAGAAGCAACTAATCATTATAAATACGATAAAAATAAGAAAATAGTTAAATAAAAAAAAATTAGAAAATTAGTGGAAAAGAGAATTTATGTTTAAAAATAAAGTAGGTATTTTGAAAAAGGAGCTGGAAGAGTGAATTATAAAAAAGATGAAAGACTAGAAAGAAAGTGAGTTAAGTTGTAGGAGAATAAATGAAATATGATATGTATTAGGTTAGGTTAGGTTGAAAATTAGTGGGATGATCTCATCGCCCTCCACTGCGACCCAGATGGGTCTATTGTGGCTCATAACTAACTTATAGTTCACCGTACAAGCTACACCTTTTGATGAAGGTCATGGTTGAATTGGGTGAGACTTCTCTAAAGTCGGTAGGCTCCAGTCGGGTAAATCCGAAGATCTGGAACCTGGTTCTTTCCAGAGCGGAGCAGGTACATAGAATGTGCTCTGCAGACTCGTCCTCCACGCTGTAGAATCGACAGTCCGATGTTTGTTGCAGACCTATCCTTCTCATGTGGTTGCCCAGACGGCAGTGTCCTGTCATCAGTCCAGTGAAAATGCGTAGATCTCTCCTACTCCATTCTCGGATCTGAGCAGAGGCGTTCATGGAAAGGTTGTTTATAAACGCCTTCGAATGGGTTAGCCCTGGGGTATCTCTCCAGTTCGTGAGTGTTGCACCCTCCGTCCATTTTGAGATAATTCCTTTGGCAGTGCTTTTTGCAATGCCCAGGAATGGTTCTGGTCCTATGAACACAGATTCGGTTTCTCTTTTAGCAAGTGCGTCGGCTTTTTCATTGCCCTCCACACCACTGTGTCCCGGAACCCAGATCAAAGTAACTTTGTTCCGGGCACCGAGACACTCTAGGGTATTTATACAGTTCCCAACCAACTTTAAGTCAACTCGATTGGAGCTCAGGACCTTAAGGGCTGCCTGGCTATCTGAAAAGATCTTTATAGTCTTGTTTTCGGGGAGAAAATTAATCAACTCTCTCGCTCTCAATTCTATAGCAATCATTTCTGCTTGGAAGATCGTGGCCAGAGAGCCTAGGTTTATTGATATGTCAACTCTAGGCCTCTGGCCGAAAACTCCCGCTCCTACTCCTTTTTCAGTTTTGGAGCCGTCCGTGTACAGCGCATAGTCTGCCTGGAAGAGGGTTTTTCCCCTTTGCTCCATGCGTCTCTCTCTGGAATGAGGACGCTGTATGGCTTTTCTATGTGCTGTCGGGGAACTAGCGAGTCCGAGACCATGCCGAGGATGGGGTGATTATTAATTTCACTCACCAGCCCCGTCTTGTCCCACCGCAGTTCTTCGTATCATTGACTACCCACTTTGAGGAGCCTGTAGGAGAACATTCTGGCCTCCCTTTCCAACACAATGTGGAGAGGGGTTAGGTCCAGTATGGTCTCCATGGCTCCCGTAGGTGTAGTTGACATTGCTCCAGTTATGGCGAGACACGCAAGCCGCTGTATTACAGCCAGCTTTTCTCTAGCCGTCCGTTGGAGTCCCTTGTCCCACCAGACGACAGAGCCGTACGTAACCATGGGTTTTACCACTGTTTGGTAGATCCAATAGATTAGTTAAGGACTGATCCCCCATGCTTTGCCGCATATCCTTCTGAGTGTCCAGAGGGATAATTTGGCTTTGTTAATGCTTTTTTCCAATTGGGGGTTCCAGATGAGTTTCTTATCTAGGGTGATTCCCAAATATTTCACCTCCTCCGCAAAAGGAATGGTTTCCCCAGCCAAGGTAGGTTATCGAAGCTTATCGAGCTTTCTTCTCTTGGTGAATTGGCAGAATTTTGGTCAAGTATGAACGTGCCAGACCAATTTTATTCGAAAAAGGAATAAAAAATAAAAATGTTGATGTTTAATTTTTTCTTATACCTTGTATAGAAAATTTGTTTGTTGTAATAAATTTGTCGGGGGTGGTCTGACAAACAGTTGCGTCAAGAATAAGAATGCCAGGCCTGAATTTCTATATTCATCTAATCAAAACGGCATCGTAAACTAAAAAATTATTTTTATGTTATGTAGGTCAATTTTACAAAAAAAAAAATAAAATACAAATTTTATTTAAAAAAAAAATTGGACAAGTCATAGACTACCTACCAGACCGATGGTTTGTTATTCATCCAATATCCAAAAAGTAATGAAATATATTTTTGTACTTATACTGGTTGACCACCTTTTTACGGCGGTCGCCTTGGACTATGAAATGTATCAGCATTAAACGATAATACTTTATCCTTGCTATTAGTGATATTACAGATAAAAGCATTTCATTTTTTTAATTCAATAAAAAATTATTTAATTATTTAGCTAAGTAAATGTCATTTAAAATCAAGCACATCACATTTTGGCGAATTAAACAGGTTAAGATTTGAATGATGTCAATTATGTCAAAAACAAAAACAACTCGAAGTAGAGAAAGACTTGCTTAATCTTGGTCTGGCAGTATTTTGATCAAGTATGAACGTGCCAGACCAATTTTATTCAAAAGAGGAATAAAAAATAAAAATTTTGACGTTTGATTTTTTCTTATACCTTGTATAGAAAATTTGTTGTTGTAATAAATTTGTTGGGGGTGGTCTGACAAACAGTTGCGTCAAGAATAAGAACGCCAGACTTGAATTTCTATATTCATCTGGTCAAAACGCCATCGAAAACTAAAAAATTATGTTTAAGTTATGTAGATCAAATTTGCAAAAAAAATAAAATACAAATTTTATTTAAAAAAAAAATTGGACAAGTCATAGACTACCAGACCGATGGTTTGTTATTCATCTAATACCCAAAAAGTAATAAAATATATTTTTGTACTTGTACTGGATGACCACCTTTTTACGGCGGTCGCAGCACACTGGGGCAACAAGCCATCAAAGTTGGCAATAAATCACAGACTTTCTTTATGAATTTGTAAGTTAAATATTGCTTTGTAGAGGTGTTAGTATTACAAATGAAAATACATAGAGGGCTTATAAAGTGTTTGTTAAAAAAATAGTAAGTTATCAAGAACTTAATATAATAAAAATGTATATTCTATTCTTAATATCTTTCTATTTCTTTTTTAGCAAATAAACACTTTATAAGCCCTCTATGTATTTTCTTTTGTAATACTAACATATAATATAATAAAAATGTCATAAGCCTAATGAGGGCCTAAGTGCCGTGGGGGTAATCCACTTTCCACACGTTAAAGATACAGATAATGAAAATGTAATATTATAATAATTTCATTTAGAAAAGCTATGATAATTGTAATCAAATTTCATCCTCTTTAGATTGTGATAAGACATTTTCTTCAACGTCTCCACGTTCATCATCAGTGTCATGAATATACCATGGCTATGAAGCTGGACGAGTCCAGATTTAAACAAATCTACTGCTTCTTTAGGAAAGTGCTGCAGGTTGTTTATTTTTTAATTTTCGTGTGCTCGTGATTACAAGGTCGAAACTAAGTAAAAACGAATTAAAGACATCTTCATTAGTTTTCTCTGTTAATTGGACTCTAGGCAACAAAGCAGAAGATATTATTTCAGGCCCATGAATAAAATATTTGTGCAATGTCGGAGGCATATTGACCGTTGGTACTTTTCAACAAAGTATCTAACGGTGTTGTGAGCAAATTCTATTAATTTCATTCTTTCCAGAACTTCTCATGATATTAAGAAGTTTCCTTCTCGATAAAAACATAGTGGTCGGAAAGTATATTTACATACCTACCAAATCAGATCCATTGAGTACAAATCGGTCAAAAACTAAAATAGCAGCGTTGCAAAGCATAATAATGTTATTATAGCCTTCTATGAAAACATAAAAACAAAATACAATCTAATCACAGTACAAAAACAAGTTAAAAACTACAAAAATAACAATGAATATATAGGCCTCAGATAAGTAACTTTGACTGAAGGTGGCGATGAAACGCGTGAGACAGAAGATCGCACTTGCTCGTTTTATTATGTAGTGGACAGTAATATATAAGAAAAAAATATGAGGTAGAGTGTATATGCTATTTAATTTTTTTATTTATTGCCAAGTTTGAGGGCTTGTTGCCCCAGTGTGCGCCGCTTGGACTATAGAGGGCGGGTTGTCCAACGGCTCTTAAGCCTCATTAGACCCATTGTGCATCCTCTTAAATTAGTGGGCCACTTTTAGCTGTGAAATATTAATTTGAGGACTGTTACCTTATTTCAGCATTGTAATACGATTATTAGCATTGACTTAGGATCTTTTAATTCATGTGGGATTTTTATTTGGGATTTTTTTACTTTATTACAAAAACTGAAATAAGATCACACACGTAAATAGTAACTAAAAAATTATATACAATATACCCATAAAAAATAGACAAAATAGGCCAGCACGCCCATGTCTCAAATTTGCTCTTTTGAATGCTTTCAGACATGTTTTCTTTTATTAGCTTTACATTTATTTATTTAATTGGTGTCGCCTTTCTTCCTTTTTATGAATCCAACTAGGCAGTTTTCATTTTCCAGAAAATATGAAATTGCTTTAATAATACGCCAGGAATACTTCAAGGCTTCTTGCGAGAAATCTCATTATTTTTTTTTGCTAAAAACAATGTTAGAACGAGGCCATCTAATTCGTTAGAAAAATTTAGTTTCCAGGCAGTTTTATTTTGATATAAAAAGCGCATGTAATCTATACCTTCTTGGGCGCTAAACAAAGTGACGGCGTGAAACGGGTATGTCCATCTGGCGTAGTTATAATCAGGTCTCGAAAAAAAAAATAATTAATTTATTTCACCCCTTGCTACTTTTTTGGCTTGGTTCTTACAATTCCTGATACAGTATTTTTTTAATAGTCCACAATAACTAATTTCTTCTTGCAGGTCCTGATAGCAAAGTCTCTGATGTTGACGGACAACCCTACACTACCCTCCTATATGGAAATGGTCCAGGATATGCCACACCCAGGATAATACCGATGAATACGACTTCGGCTGCTGAAGATCGAAACCAAGTTCACGGATCAGCAGTACCCAGGCAATGGGCCACTCATGGAGGTGAAGATGTTCCCGTATACGCATTGGGACCTTTAGCAACCACTCTGTTTACAGGTTAGCGTTATTTATTACAATAATCGGTATTATCTTTAAGAATAAAATAATTAATATTGGTATCATGATATCAAAGAGTAAAGAAAAAGTTTCGATCTCACCTTAGGCAGAAAGCCCACTCTCGCGACATGTCGCAAGCGACCTGCCCCACGCGATTTTTTAGATACAATTTTAAACTGAATTATTATTATTAAAAAAAAACACTACACGCAGCGACACTGACGTTCAATATCAAAATCACAGATCACTTACTTTCACAATGAAAACGGCAATGTTAAAATTCGAAACAGTATGGTAGGCTGCGTGATAATTCTTTGAACTATTTGCCAGGAAGTGGCGCAATCTCACGGTTACATTAGTTAATAAAAAACGCGGGAACGTTTAAAATGGTCATTCAATATTTGCAATTTAAAAATTGTAGTCAAATTAAGATTTGTTCATACTAACGACGTTTTTATGTTATTGTAACAATAAAATTTTATTTGTTACAATAAAGCAAAAATGAGTACTTTGAACTAATTCTAACAAGACTACAAGTTTAAATATTTTTTTGATACACAAAAAATTAAAAAGCATGAATAACAAAATTAATTTAATAAAACAAAAAAAAAAACATGAAAATTAAATAATTAAATATAGCGTATTAATTAGCTGGAGTGTCAAGTTGGTTCATTTCCACAGCGGTTAAAGAGTTTTATCTAGCACAAAAAATGAATATTAATAAACTTATAAAGCAAATGAAGGGTGCAGGATGAAAAAAAGTGGCTAAGTCACATTTTTTCCAAAATTAAACTGTTACCGCCCTATTTTTAAATACCTGTATGTTTAAAATTATGTCCAAGTATTTAGAACCTTTTTCTTTTGTTTGTTTGGCCCTTTCAGTATTTAGATTGGTAAATTAAGTAGTAAACTACAAAATAATCAGGCATACAAAGTAAAATCTTTATTTAATAAATTACCTTAAAGTATCAAAAGTTTATATTTAGTCAGTCCAAATTAACTTTTTTTTCCTGGACATTTTGGTAATTACGACTTGGACTCTTTTTTCCCTGCTCCCTTTAATTTTGTTAGGGAGCTCAGAAAAGAAAGCATGAATAAAAAAGGTACAGTGACCATTACTTCCCTGACTTGGCTGTTTTCTCTTCCACAGTGCAATACTGTCACTCCAAACGGCTTGAAGATACTATGTATTGGAACAAATAAAAAAAAAACAGTAAAAGTAATAATCTAAACTAATTCAATATATTAATTAAATGTATTATGCTTTAGGGAAAGTGAGGCATGAATACAAAAAGTACAGTGACTATTTCTTCCCTCACTAGGCTGTTTTATCTTCCATGGTGCAATACTGCCACTCCAAACTGCTTGAAGAAAATGTGTACTAGCACAAATAAAAAAAAAATAGTTAGACCTCTGCGAGTACCAGGAACTTTAAACTTTTATCACAACGTTTATCATATATTAAATAGTTTTTACAAATTTGTTGTGTTGTTTTATTATTGAATAACGGACTGCGAACAGCCAATACCCAAATTTAAAATAAGTCATTATAGGGATCAGGTCTGGGAAAACGACGCCTTTTCAGAGTATTTACAAAACAAATTGGCATACAGCAATACGACATATTTCAACTTTTAAACAAAAAAATCACAAGCATTTAAAATAAGCTCACAATCATCAGCAAGATCAAGTAAACAAATTGAAAGTTAAAAACACAACAAGACCAAGTTGACAATCCAATAAACAATACTATAAAAAATATTTACTATTTATTCATCCAAGATCCAGGACACTCCCAAATACACAAAACTAAACAATAATTATTGACAATATTATGATATTAATCACAATAAATACTGGTAATGCAGTCCCACAGATGAATGGCAATGACCAATGACACTCCATCCCCAACTTCCTCTCTTTCAACCATCAATTGTAGGTTTCTGTAAATTGTGTGTACAGCGCAACGAGCGCTAATTCTTTAAAACTAAAACATGGTGTTAGTTCGGGCTATACCAGTTACCGATACCTAATCAAAATGGAGATGAAAGTAAGAGCGACGTTGTTTAATATTTTCGTTATCGGAAAAAGTGAAACGTATGTACTGGATTCATCCTTTATTTATAGGACGTCCAGTTAAATTGCGCATTAAATTTACTTTATAATATACCGTTTCATGTTTCAGGTTGGTCTTGAATATCAGAGATACAGTGTGTTTCATGACGTATTGAATAAGTTTAAATCATATTCATAAGTTCATTTCAAGCAAAAAATGTCTTATGAACGCATAACCAAGTCACCATGGTTACCAAGCTACAAGTGTTCAAAGATCAGAAGATAAATTAATGTGTTTGAATATGTCGAAACGATTGGTGATTTTAAACTGGAAGGTACGGTTATTTGTCGCCGATACTCCCTACATACAGCACGCAAATTTTGATCAAAAAATTAATAACTATACACTACAGCATATTGTTCATTCAAAAACAGCACAGGCATTTTAAAAATTTAAATTTATAACAAACAAAAACCTAGTTGACAAGTGTAAAACTGACCAATCAACGGGCGCGGCGTTTATAATAATTGTTGATAAACCGACAACCAAAAACTTAAAAACTTGACATACTACGTTAATTTATCTTCTGATCTTTGAACGATTGTAGCTTGAAAGTGGACATTTGTTTGTAGAATATTAATTGCCGGAGGTTATTTTAAAACTGAGGAACCGAAAGGCAACAAATAATAGGAACACTCCAACGCTATCGACGTGTCGCACGTCGCACACGACTGATATTCAAGAGGCACCCTCAAATATGAAACAGTAGTTATAAGTAAATTAAATGCGCAATTTAACTGGACGTTATCAGTAAAGTATAAGCGAGAAAGCCCACTAAAGCGACACGTCGCGCGCGACTTGTCGCTAGGCATCGCACGCGGCAAGAGTCTAGATGTATTTAAGTGGGCTTCCATACTAAAAAAGCATGCAACGTGCGACTTGCTGCCAAAAACCAGGAAGCACGTCGCAACTGACGTCTTCACGATTTACTTTCATAACAAAGTCGCTCAGTGTGACTTTTTTTATTATCAGACCTTCAAGATGTCGTAGGAAGAATACAATATTGCGTTAATTGCTGCTGTGATTGCAAGGAGGAGGAGAAGGGGGATGAAAAAGATAAGAAAATTGTAGTTTTATCCGTAGTTACGTGATAATGCTGATACATATAGCACGTTTATTGTATAGCAGCAAGTACATCCTCAAAAATTCCAAAACTTTTACAGGATGGAAAAAGCAACATTTAAAAAGCCTGTTGATCTAATGAAACCATTAATACAGTTACAGGATACAAATTATCGAAGGCAAGAAAATATTGAAAAATTATAAACCATAAAATCGTTATTCGGTCAACGACAAGACAATGAATGTTTGAGGCGTATTTTAACCCTTATATCCAGAAGGATAAATTGGTGGGTAGTTACCTTCGCTGACGAGTGTGCTTCTATCGGAGGGAAACGAAGTAAATTGGCCAGCGTGAATTTTGCTATATATGTGGGTCTTGTTTCGTCTGTCATTATTAGACACAGAAGTGGAAGTACCCGCTAATGTTGATTTAGCATATCGTCTAATGTCTGCAGTACTATCACCTTGAATCTTCGTTTCTCCGATGCGTTTAAAGTAGCAATATCAAGGAGAATGCTTTTAGGTTGTGGCGCACTTTTTGAGTAAGGTAATTGACGACAACATGCTCCATTTCTTTCACTATAGTTTTTGGCAGAGCCTTCCTTTTTGTTGAGGATCTACTCGGTGTACGTGACAGTGCTCGTGACGGTGTACGTGACGGTGCACGTAACGGTGTACGTGAGAAATTAGTATCCAGTAAATCTGCTTGCGGATGATGATCAGTGGGGTGTTCTTCAAGACCGGTAGCTCTTGACTTTTTGTCATCATCATCTATACTGTACTTTTTTGGACAGCCATCTAGAAAAGTCTGTAAATCGATATTTCGCCGACTGTTTATTGGCTAGTCGTTACCGGTCGACAAGACATAAAGATTTTCTTGAGTGCCGAACATATTTAAATAAAAATAACAAACTCACATGTAGAAAAATATGTCCCAGCAACTTGGTTCCAAGCTTATCTTGTTCACTTCTATTGCTGTAAGCCTTTAAAGTATGATCATAAAGACACGGGTACTTCTAGACAGTCTAAACAAAGTCTATATTAAATTATTCATCATCCTGTAATGTTTTTACATCTTTTATGCTAGACATCGCGAAATGACTTAAAAATTAATTTATTAACTCGGCCACTAAACAAGTCAAATAACGTTTGCGCGGGTTGGAAACACGTGACTAAGTAGCGAATTATATGACATGTTTTATATTAGAGTCGCTCGTCGCATATTGCCACTTCGCATTTTTGCGACGTCACTCCGATGTAAAACCATTAATTTGTTTGTATAGGTTTTAAAACAAGCAGCATGCTTCCTGCTTTCTGGTAGCTAGTCGCACGTTGCATGCTACTTTGGTGTAAAAGCCCACTAAATGAACCAAAGTCCATTAACGTGGTTCTCTCGCGTAGTCGCACGCGGTTATATAATAGGAACGACATGCCCGCAATTATCTTGCCGCAAGCGGCAACACTCATTACATACGTTGAGTCGCTTGCGTCGATAGAGTTGGAGTGTTCCTAGTGGTTGTCCTACGGTTTTATAGTTGCAAAATAACCTCCGGTGTTGTTATTTATTTATTCAAAGGACACTTTTTGGTTGAAATGAACTCATGAATAGGTTATTTAAATTTGTACAGTACGTCATACAACACCCTGTGTATCTGATATTCAAGACCACCCTCAATTATGAACCAGTATATTATAAACTAAATTAAAGACGCAATTTAACTGGACGTTATAAGTAAAGGATGAATCCAGCACCAACTTTTCACTTTTTTTTTTGTTAACGGAACAAGTTCTTTTAGACCGTTATATCCAAGGTGTATCCACTCTTACCGTCAAGGTCAATGCGTGTTAAGTTTCATACCCCCGCCGTCGTGAGGTCGCCACCATCACCGTTTATAGGACACGCTTGTGCAGCGTTGCCAATAGCAATAATTTTACCCGATTTTTGGGTATTCCTAATTAACTTATGAACTTTTATGAATCGATTTAGAATTTATTAATGCAAGATTATAGCATTTTTGTCGTTTTTCATTTAGTAGTATCTACTATTGCTGAAAAGTCATGTTTTAAAATATTTTCATCGTCACTATTGCATTTATTGGTGACTTCAGGCGTTTGGGGTAAGTGATGATAATTATCACCATTTGACCGTGACAACACTGCCTACTTTGTGTACTTGATACCTACATAACCACAAATATTTCTTATTTCTTTATTATTTTTATGAATTTTGTGAGTTATTTGTTTGTTTTTGAACTGATTGTTAAATAATAAAATGGAAATAAAACAGAAAGTCAATAGTGAAATGGAAATAAAGCACAAAATTAATACCACAGCATAAAGTTTATTTACGCCCGCATGCACCGTACACGTTTAATCCAGATCAAGGGTTTAATCGCGTTTAGTAACATAGCTAAAAATGGTACTAAACGTAATTAAATTCTTGATCTGGATTAAACGTGTACGGTGCATACGGACGTTAATAGGCAGTGTCGCGATTAGTTTCGGCTTAAATTGGTCAGTGACCACATACCACATGGAGGAAGGATTAATGTGACCACATTACATTTGAAATAATGGATAAACTTTCAGTCATGATTGTAAAGTGTAAGTGTTCCAGGTTCCAGGTTGTTACATTATTTTAATGGTAAAATACGTCTTCTTGCTAACACAAGATACCTATAATATAAGAAATAATAAAAACCAGATAAAACTAAAAAAATGAAAACACTTGAATCCTTTTTATTTTATCTTAATATTTTGCATGTACCTATTATTTACCTTATTACCTTATTTTTAGCTATTTTTAGTTTTAGTTAAAATAATACCTGAAATTTACATTTTATAAATAAATCGTTATAAATATAATAAATGGTTTCATTTCATAAAAAAATGTAGCACCAAAATATGATTAAACCATTATAGTTACGATTTGTTTGCTTATTGTAATCAAATCTCAACTTTAATGGCACACATAATAACCACGTTCAAAGCGTGCTTCCAAAAAATTATTCAGACATTCAAAAATTGCCGCCATCGTTTAGTTTAAACCCCCACCACTGTGAGGGCGCTGAAATCAGCCACGAAAATTATACATTGAGTGTACTGTCTATAAACAATATATAAAAGGTCTGTGGTTATATCAGTTCTCAGTTCAGTTTTAATTTCAGTTCAGTTGTGACTTCATTTGTGGAAACTGTAATGGTTGGAACCGTTATTCGTTATTTCAACACAATCACCTCTACTCAAATGTGAATTGTCGTTTATGCCTTGTATCAAAAGTTCGTATTTCATTTGATTTGAATTTATCATTTTAATATCTTGGTCATCCGATATACTAATTAATTTTTAATATTCTTATTGGCCGTCTGATTTTATAAGGTAAGTTTTATTACTAATATATTGTTGAATATATATATTTTATACAAGGATTTTTTAAATAGTTGTCAAGTATTGAACATAACCTCAATATCAACAATATATGAACAATGGATAACACATGTTCGTTTTATATTAATTTATATATTATTTTTTGGAATAAGATATTATGCTTTACTATGTTTAAATATGTTGAATAAGATTTTTCCTTTTCATATTAATTTTAGTCTCTGTGAAATTATTCATTTATTAGTTTTAAATTGTTCATTTAATAGTTAAAAGCATTTTATCCAAATCCTCTTCAAATTTCCAATTTCCTGTCATAACATTTCCCTTTCTTTTTAGCATGGCTATATCTAGATGGTTTATTTGGATTTACATCTAGACGGTTTATTTGGATTTATATCTAGACGGTTTATTTGGATTTATATCTAGACGGTTTATTTGGATTTATATCTAGATGGTTTATTTGGATTTATATCTAGACGGTTTATTTGGATTTATATCTAGACGGTTTATTTGGATTTATATCTAGACGGTTTATTTGGATTTATATCTAGACGGTTTATTTTGATTTATATCTAGACGTTTTTGAATTCCTATCAAGAAGTTTTATGGTTTTTATACCTAGAAGATTGCTTTGGTTTTGGTACAATCTGAAGACCGTGGGTTGATTCATCTCTAGAAGATCTAGATAGTTTCTAGTTTAAGTTAGAATACCAAATATCACATCATTCAAGTTGCAGAATTACGAATAAGGATCCCGAATCCCTTTGAAGAAGGCCTGAAGATATACCATGCAATAAGCATTCCTTATATTACCTTCTTTTAACTAAAGATAAGTGCTTTTAAATAAATCATCTTAAATTTGAATTTAGTAAAACTATGTGAATTAGAATTTGTTACTACCTTATTTAAAACATGGTTTAAATATAATTTGTTAGTGGTTAGTGATTTTCTATATTTTTATCACTAATCTAAAGTCAAGTATAGTAAGTTTTAAATATAGTGGTGCCCAACTTCTTTTTTAAAGTTATACGAGTTATTTAATAACCTAACCCACGCCCAATCAATTGAGCTTAAACACATTATAACAAATAGATAAAATAACAAGTATCACGTCACAAAACGCTGTCGTTTTAGATGATCAGTTTGAGTTTTCATTTGTCGTATACATCAGTGATGGATGAAGATTTCGTAATTGCGATCACTTTGTGTTTAGTACCAAAGGGAACACGAAGAAAATAACTAAATGGAGCAAAAATTGGTTCCTAAAAAGAAAATTACTGTCTCATGTTAACTTTATGATAAAACATCATTTTGAACCTTGTGAATGGTCAAACTACTCATGGATAAGCTAGGATGCATATCAAGAATTGCTGTACCTACTTAGGTAAACCAATTATAAATAATCGAGACATGAGAGGAAATATATCACCATACGAGATGTTAAGTGCAACACTAAGATTTTTGTCAACTGGGAGTACTTTCCAAAGTCTTAGATTTCTTACTGTAATAGTATCATAATATCTAAAACTTGTAAAGCTATAATAAAAGTATTGAAATACTGTACTGGAAGCAGTAACAGCGGTGTTGCTTAATATATTCGATTTCGGAAAAAAGTGAAATGTAGGTACTGAATTCGTCTCTTATTCACGCATTCCATTGCGCATTTAATTTACTTTATAATATACTGTTTTATATTTGAGGGTATTCTTGAATATCAGATATATAGGGTATTGTAAGACGTAATGTACAAATTTAAATAGCATATTCATGAGTTCAATTCAAACAGAAAATAACCTATGAACAAATAAATGACATCACCGAAGGTCATTTTGAAACTGTGGAACCGTAGAGAAATCAATAGGAACACTTTAATTCTATCGACGTGCTGCACGCAACTGACCGTCTGTAATAAGTGATGCTTTAAATACATCTACACTCTTGACGCGCGCGATGCCAAGCGACAAGTCGCGCGCGGCGTTTAGCGCTAGTGGGCTCTCTTTCTAGGTTAAACATCAAATCACTTAATAAAACATTATTTAATCTTTGGATATGATTAACTCACCAGGAGAAGAAAAGAAAAACATAGGTCATGTGTTATTGACAAAAATGTGAGGGAGCTTAAATATGACATATAAGGCTATTTAATTGATCCAGTAAAAAATCAATTGTTGATTGTCCTTTAACGCTAAACGCGTATTGTTTGTGTTTAACGACGCGTCTTTCTGAAGCCATTTTGGACACCTTCTATATTAGGGACCTACATCAAATTGCTCTAGTTTTCCCCCGTTTCCACCCTTTGGGCGGAGCTGTACTCAAATCCGCTCAAACCACGCTATATAAACTCCAACGTTGCTGTTCAAAAATAAAAAATAGATTTCATTTGTTTATGACTTAATCGGATCTTCATTAGCTCCACGGCCCCTATGAAAACGATTCCAATTAACAAATTCGTTTAATTTTATTACCCTAATTAGGAAAAGTTATGGACACAGAGAGAGAGCGGGTTGTATGTTCTATATAGAGTCGCTCTAAACGAATTTTGACGAGGGATTACTCAAATTTACACTTGGAATATATTTCGCTTCCAGTAATTGAGAAGGGATCAACGTTAATCAGATTATATTATGTAACTGGCCCACTTTTAAAGTACTTAGTCAGTTTCATTAAGTTAATTGCGTATGGGGTCAGAAAATATAATTTTAATGTTGTTTGTTTGGAATCTAAAACGGAACAAATCTAATTTTGGTTGTAAAAGAATCGCGGCTACGCTGTGAAAACATTTTTATCGTAACAATTAAGGCTGCGATTACCACAATAATGGCGACAAAATAATGCATGCAAAATATCAACAACCGCGAAAACAGTTATTGAAAAAAGTAAAAAGAGTTCCTGAATTTTTAAAGAGCTCTAAATAAAGCAAAGTTTTAGCTTTTCTATGAACAATTTTCATCATAATACAATGCTAAATAATTGGTTAAATGATTTTTTGCATAAACAATAAATTATCATACATAGTTTTTTGTATGGCGTTTAAATTTATTTCATAATTTTGTAACTAAGCTACTTCATCAAATAGCTTATAAATTCAAACATCTTGCCTTCAAATACTGGTGTCGAAAACTACGTATTAAAGTCAATTACAAATTTTACTATAGTCTAGGGAAGAACGTAGTACAAATTCAAGAGGTAGACATTTTATTTATAGCTCATCCTTCAATGCTTATTTGTAGTTAAAATAAAAATTTTAATACATCTGATTGGCCCAATAAAAGTTTTCTTTCGTTTAGATTTATTCATGAATAATAAATTAATAAATAAATTTATAAATAATAAACTTTTTCTTTTACCAGATAAGTCTGACTTTATTTATTATTAGCCGTATGTATTTTAATAAATTCTGAATTTTGTATATGTATTATATTACAATTGTACAGTTATATAAGAATGGCAAGTGCATTGGAAAATATTTCAAGCGCAAGTTAATGACCTGTGGATAAAATAGCCAGGACCGCCGAGAGCCATGGTGGGCCTCGGAATATTTTGTTTTTAAATCGAGTCTTCTGTATGTTGCAACTCTAAAAAAAAAAAACAAAGGTCCTCAAGCAAAATCAGATCATTTCTTAGTTAAATCTAAAAAAAAGTCTTCACCTTGTATTTTTGGTAAACTACCAGTTCCTCTCTTTTGTGGCGAACTTCTAAAAAAAATTAAATATCCTCAGCTTAAGCTGCCGGGCCTTCTTTGGGCAAGTTCAAGATGACGCCCTATGGAGTGGGCAGGGCATGAGCAGAGTCCTGTCAAGTCAGAGAGCGAATGTAGTAACATCTTGAACGCGCTCTGTCACTCAAAGTAAAAATCATAACCTCAATCCAGTATGTCAGTCAACAGTCAGTTAATTATTATGCAATACAGTAGAATAACATAAAATAAACTTTCAGAATTTACTTATAATAATATATAGGAGTTAAATAATTTTAAAATACAAATATTACCCAGCACAAACCCTCAGAATAATAATATGTGCCGTTCATTGGCATAATTGACATTTCATTATTTAACTTCCCGACAGATCTCAATCTTCTAACACAGAGTTAAAAGAGTCCATACACAGAGTCATATAATAAAGTCCTGGTATAGACAATATAACTGCCGAAACATTAAAAGAAATTCGTACAGAACTTTCTTAGCCACTCTGCTTTATTATTAATCTAATTATAGAAAATGGAATTTGTCCCATAGAATTCAAGTCTGCAGTTATAAAACCTCTTCATAAAAAGGGAAATAAACAAACTCTTACTAAGTACAGACCTGTTTCTTTAATAAACAATTTCTCAAAAATGTTTAAAAAAGTAATAAAGATAAGATTAGAATCATTTTTAAACAATAATAATATTATTTCTAAAAAACAATTTGGGTTTCGCACAGGTATTTCTACAGAACATGCAATATTAGACTTAACAACAAAATGTGGACTGCAGTTGTCCGGCCACAGGGGTATTTCTTGATCTTGCAAAGGCGTTCGTTACTGTGGACCACTCACAGCTGTTGGATTCTTTGCAGGATGTGGGAATACGAGGAATTGCACAAAAACTGTTCGAATCTCATCTAATAGGAAGAAAACAATGTGTTAAAATAGATAATAGTATAAGCTAGGAAAGGATTGTTCAATGTGGCGTTCCTCAAGGGACAGTTCTTGGTCCCATTCTCTTTACAATATACATTAATAATCTACTTACACTTACAACTTCTGGAGAGATAACAAGCTTTGCTGATGATACTGTCATCTTTTATACTGCAAACACCTGGAATAGTCTGAAACAAAAAATGGAAAAAGATATAAGTGTTATTATAGATTGGTTTAATTACAAATTGCTTACAATAAACTTCGATAAAACTATGTTTCTACCTATAACAAGCTATAAAAATAATCTTCCTAATTACAACAAGCTAGAAATCAACAATCATGGTAACTTAAAAAATATTAAACAAACAGATAAAGTAAAGTATTTAGGAATAACGATTGACAACCATCTCCGTTGGGACTATCCATATTACTAGTGTTACAAAAACTCTTAGGTCATTACTAGGTAAATTCAAATTTTTAACAAAAATTTTGGACTTACCTCTTCTTAAAACACTATATTATGCATTGGTTGATTCTCGCCTCTCCTATGGAATTGTAGGATGGGGAGGAGTAACATATACTCATCTAAAAAAGCTAGTAGTCCAAAAATTATTTTTAAAAATAATACTTCAGTAAAATAGAACTTACTCTTCGAATGCTCTTTATAAAGAGGCAGAGATCCTAGACTTAAGGCAAACATTTTTCTTAAGGGGGGTATGTTTATTAACTAAAGAAAAATATTCTTTGGATTTGAAATACATATGTCATTGTCATAAAACTAGAAGTAAGGATTGCGGAAAATTGCCAAAAAAACGATAGGGCATAAAAGTCTTATGTTTTTGGGACCTAGATTTTTAAATTTTTTACCAAAGGAAATATGTTTCTCAACTTATTCGGTATTTTATTTTAGGAAAAAAATTAAATCCTTTTTATTAAATATAAATATAAGATATTTATAAATTTTTTGATTTGTAAAAAAATTAAACGATGTTGAAATATAAAATATTATTTAGTAAGATGCACTTAAAAATGTAAAAATAAAGTAAACAAATAAACCCAGCCCACAGACAGCTTTGGCTTTGCGGAAATTGTTTTCTTTGTTTGTGTTAATTTTGAATTTTTAGAAAAATTAAAATGTTAAATTTAAGTCTAATTGTAATAATTGATGCAAATAAAAATTATTATTATTATTATATCGAACGCGACAGATCACACTCCGAATCTCTAAAAAACGCGAAAATGAACTCAGAGCAACCTGAGTTTCTACTCGAACTCACGGTTTATGACAAGGGCCCCGCAAATTTGTCATGGCTACCCCCTCTCGTAGGGCCTGGAATTAGCCACTAAATGTGATACCTATACTGAGGTATCTAAGCGGACAATGTATAACATTATGAAAGAAGATACAGTTATTAGAGAAGTCTCACATCCGAAAAAGTCTCCAGGAAAAAATAAAACCTTTATTGAAACTTGGGTAAAGAATGTAATTAAGCAAATGGTACATTCTTTTTTTTTTCGAAATGAAATTCCTTAAAAAAGTTACACTTAGAAATAGAAAATAACCACACTCTTCCAAATGTCATATTTTCATCTGCAAAAATATATACATGAATTAAATTTTGTTTGCAAAAAACGTGACAGAAAGAGCTTTTTAACAGAGAAAACCGAAATCGTTGCGTGGAGACAAGAATATTCAAGGAAAATAACGGACGCAAGGAATCAGCATAAACAGGTATTTTATTTAGATGAAACATGGGTTAATGCTGGATATAGAGTAACAAAAATTTGACAAGATACCTCCATCAAAACTAAAAAATAAGCTTTTATGGAATAGGTCTCTTATGGTATAAAAAAATCCAACAGGAAAAGGGAATCGGAATAATAACCCAAATTAGAAGCACCGATGAATTTTTGCCAGATGGTTTATTAATGTTCGAGTCAAAGAAAACAAAAGTCTACCAAGAAGAAGTGGATGGCCCTATGTATGAAAATTGTTTCAGAACAGTATAAAAAAAAATTCAGCAAACTCCGTTATTGTTTCGGATAATGCATCCTATCACAGTCGATTAAAGGAGTCACTATGTAATAATTGACAATATTATTTTAAAATATAAATAATTTACTTAAAATGCCAAAAAATTCTTTTTTAAGGTTTTAAATTAACATTCAAAAGAAAACAAGCGAAGGTGTTGCAAAAAATAAACAATTAGGTTATTAATCTAGTGAATGGCTTACATTGGGGTCTATTCTGTAAGAATTCCTTTATATTTAACGGCCTTTAAAAATATTGGCGGCCTATAAAAATATGTTCGTATTCGTTAATTTACTTCTATCATTATTTAAACAGATTTCTTTAAGATAGTCCTCTAATGTATTTTAAAGATCCGTTTAAATAGTGACCGAATTAAAGAAGAAAATATTTTTAAAGGCCGTTAAATATAAAGGAATTTTTACAGAATAGACCCCATTGAACTAAAGAATTCAAAGTAGAACGGGGACATTCTAACAAGTACAACTATCACGTAAATTTTGTGTTTTTGTATAGACTAGGCAGAAAGAAAAGACTCGAGTGAGGGTTGAGGTCCAGACTCTCGCCGAAGGCAAGAATTCTCATTTTCGGGACCCTAAGTCCCGAAACAAAGTAATGTGTAGGGTAAAGTTTTTGTGCAACCATTTGTGAACTATGGGTAAATATCTTTAACTTATTTTTAAAGTGTTTTGTTTGAAATAACTAACTGATTTACATATAAATGCTAATTTAACAGTTTCGAGTATTATATTTATCTCATATACATTATATTATTATTATTATTACATAGTTAAAGTTTCCAATGCTATTTTTAGTTGTTAATAAGTCCGAATTATATAATTAAATAAAATGTTTATCTAGTTGTCATAAATCTTTATTTAAAGTTTGGATATATTATTATCACATAGTGCTATATTTCCTTAATATAATTTTATTAATTTATTCTTGAAACTATTAGTCATTTTATACTTATTGTTAATATACATTTGTTACTGTTTTATTGACCCTTTCGGTCACAGCTTTTTATTAATTGCCATAAAATTCTGAAATGTATTAGGAGGAATAATATGTCTTTTCTATAGGGTTTTCATGGTATGATTTTTTTGACACGATTTGACATGTCCAGTCTGATGGACGTGACTTACTGAAAATTAATAAGATCAGACAATAGTGGGTAAAAAACTCTAATTTGAAAAAAATTGTATATTTCAAGTTTTTGTGTGCCTAACATTTCCTATATAATATTTTAGTGAAGTATATAAACTAATTTTTTTGGTGGATATTTTTTCCGGTTGTCGTTGGTCATTTTCGGTTTCTTCCGGTTGACTTTTCGTTTGCTGTCTCTTGTTTTTGCATGGCATTGAGCAAAATATTTTTGCCTGAGTCAAAAAAGTCTATATTATCTATACCTATATCGTTAAAATTATCTTTATCTGATAAACCAATTATTTCAGAATCATCATCATCATTCGTTTTAGATATTTTCGTAACATTCTCTTTCTATCATTGACCCTGCCCATTTCTGTGCTTTACTCGTTGAAGGTAAATCCATTGCGTATTATTCCTCAAAAAATTGAATATAAGGTCTATTGCGGAAACTGTACTTTGATTTTTTTTACTTAGGTCATTATGTCCATTATAATAGACACTCTATTCAAACGAATATATAATGCTTTTTCTAACAGTATTTTCTGCAATATTAATAAAAGCCAGCTAAATCATAGTTTTTACTTATCAGCAGTGTCCAACAGCACTTATTTTGTATAAATATTATGGTTTTATAACGTATTTTATTGCGAATGTGTAAAGAGGTAGATCTGACAACAACAAACCGACATTAACACAACCGTTGTAGAGTTCTCCTCTTCGGTAATGAATAGCGGCACATGCCTTATAGACGTTCTTCATGCATTTACATACAGATGGACAAAGTAACTTATTTAAAAAGAAAGGATTATAATTTTATAAAAGTTATAGAAAATTAATGTCCATTGTAATGGACGCGGTGACTGAAAGGGTTAAATATTATAAGTCTCTCCTCCCCTTTCCAAAAACAGTTAAATATTTCGAATATTTGTGAAGCCTCGGCGTATCCATCCTTAAAGGACTAGAAGAGTCGAAAACTATTTGCCAAGAACAGCTCGACTATGCTATTTAGGGACAATTTTTGTTCTTTTAATTTATTTTTTTTATTTTATACAGTGAAACCTGTGTAAAACGGAATCGCACGGTCGTGCACCGATTTTCCGGCATATACAGGATTCCGCGTTACACAGGATAGATAAAAAATTGCACATAGTAGATTTAAAAAAGTGATGATTTTATTAAAAAAAATCTAATATACGTACATTTAATATATAGTTGTTATTATTACTATGTACCTACATATTTTTATTTATTATTAGAAACAATATAAATTATTATTTATTACACATTTCTATCAATGTAAGTTGTTTTTTATTCTTTTGTAATACGTAAGATGATTCCATGAATGTCCTTAATTCTAAAATCTTCTTTCTCATCGGTTCGCTCTCTATTCTTTGGGAAAAATCCTCTAACGCTGCAACACTCCTCAAAGCTTCAGAAAAATTTTTTATCCGATCGGATTCTTCAACTTCTGTTCCTGTAGATAAAAATAATAATTTAAGAACAGATCGTTTTGAAAAGCTAATGGGAAAATAATTTTTTCTATCTGTTATTTTTGTGATGGTAACTGAAATCTTCCTATCTTATTTTTATTATGTATTTTAACTTTATTTCTACTTGGCCAAATGCCCAATTAAGATGGAAAGAATAAATAAAAAGTTGTTTATTTTTTTTAGAGAATTAGAAAAATCGCTTACCAATTCCAATCCCATCATTATCGTCTGCCACAGTAGTTTCCACGGCAGTTTTTTCTAACACCAGTTCTTCTATGGACTGAAATCCAGCGTTTGTTGTAACGGCTTCATCTAATGTGATGTAATCATGAACATTACAACCGGGATTAATTTCAGTAATTAACTCTTCGACTTCTTTTGTACTTTCGTCAATTTCGTCAACATTTTCGATTAGGTCAACGTCTCCATCTTGCTTGATTCCACATGCCGCAAAACATTTTTTAACACAATCAGGTTTAATATGTTTTACTGAATAATCAATCCATCTGATAGCATCCAAAACTGATATTTTTTTAGCCAAATCTCCTGCTGATTGAGAGAATCTCATATTCGCAATAATTGACCGCAGCACTTGTTTTCTGTAATGCATTTTGAAGTTTTGTATAACTCCATGATCGAGAGGCTATGTTTGACTTGTGGTGTTTGGTGGTAGAAAACACAATTTTATATTGGATAGTAATATTTTGGGGTGACACGTTGCATTATCCAAAAATAGAAGGATGTGTCGATTTTCAAATTTCATTTTTTGATTTAAAATTTTTAGTCACTGTTCCATAAGAACTGATGTCATCCATGCTTTTTTATTTGCTCGCCAATAAACTGGTAGCTGAGGCACATTGGTATTGTTAAAACATCGCGGTCTGAGGGATTTTCCAATAACTAGAGGTTTTTCTATTTTTCCGTCAGCAAAGGCGCAAAACAAAACGGTTAACCTTTCTTTAGATTGTTTGCCTCCTTGACATTTTTCACCTTTAAAGCACATTGTCTTGTCCGGCAGCGCTCTATAAAAAAAGGCCAGTTTCGTCACAATTAGCAATGTCTTTTAGGGTATATCCTTTAATTAAATCTGTAATGTGCGATGTCCATTCAGTCACAGATTCCATGTCGACGTCCTTAGCTTCACCGCAGATCTGATTAAATCTTATGTTATGTCCTGTTCGAAAACTTTTCAGCCATCCATTCGAAGCTTTAAAATCTACTTTTCCAAAATGGTTTGCAATTTCTCTTGCTTTTTCTTGAATAATTGTTCCAGATACAGGAAGATTGAGAGACCTTGCATCCATAAACCATTCCAAAACTGTTGAATTTACGTCGTCGTGATGTGATTCCTTTGGCTTTCTCTTAATATCGCCATTACCACCACGCATCCACTCTTCTTTAATTTTTTCCTTGTTTTTCAAAATTTCATACACTTGCGTTTTTCCGCACTTAAATTGAATAACCAATTGCTTTGGAGTAAGTTTTTTTTGGTCACTACATTTAATTAAGTCCATTTTAGATTTTAGCGATAATGTATTCGTTTTTCGGTTTGCCATTTTGAAATGTTTGCACTTTCACGGATAAACTCAAACTGCCGTACCTACACAATACTGGTTTATTTGTGTATTTACTGCTTTTGTACCTAAATTTCTGTGATAATGGTTCTAAGTATTGATAATAGTTCGCCCTTATTATGGGGCTTTTCGAAATCATAAACTAATTATGTAAACATCTATAAATTCTTTTATACCTGCAAAGCAATAACATAAGTAGGTTCCGGCTTAACAGACTAGGGAAATTCCGTGTTCGCGTTAGATAGGGTTCCGGCTTATAAGCAATTTTTACATTACAATATGTAGGTAATCGCCAAAATTTCCGTCATACACAGGATTCCGTGTTACACAGGTTCCGGCTTACTCAGGTTTCACTGTAGTATATTAACAAAAGTATCTAAGGACATAGCGCTAGTTACAAATGATCTTTAGGCTAGTTGGTTGTTATAAGATGGAAAAAAGAAGATATTTCAGTTTTTCTTAATCCTTGAAGGCAGAATTATTCGTAATAACAAGGCAACATAAAAACATATTCAAAAAATGTATTATAGACGAGATAGACTGTAATGAAGTCAATTTTTCCTCAATCGGTTTATTTTAATTTTTAATAAATATTAAACGCGCTTGAATTGTTGGTCCTGGGCTAAAACAGCTGCGCACTGCCGATCGACATATCGATGCGTGGTGATACTGTCGAAGAGTGGGAATTATTTTGGATAGACACTTGATTTCAACCAGTTAAGAGTAAAAGCCGCATTATCAATTAGGTCCGCCGTCGATAAATTTTTTGTATCGTGTTTATAAATCTGTTTGGTAAAAAAACCTTGTTAAATATTTCGATAGAAATATTTCTTTTTATTGGAAAAAAATTTAAAATAGGGTTTCCAAAATGACTTTAAAAAATCATATCTTAGAAACGAATAAACGGAATTTGACGAAACTTGCACCGAAGGTGCGGACCCACGGCGTCAAAATCTGTTTGACAGTTTCCTTGTAAATCGCAAAAATGCTCGAAAAATCGCACGAAAATCGTCCGAAAGTCCTATGAGTCCCTTTTCCGGGATTTGGGTGCATTATGGAAGTGAGTTTGCATAAACGGCAGATACCTAAGACATCGTAGTCGGCTCGAGGAGGGGACATTTTCGTCTCCTGTCAACTGTCACTTTTTTATGACGTTTTGAAAATTTCTTTTTGCTTTTTCGACCATTCATTACAAACGAATATTTTTTTTAATATTTTTCCCAAACACCTCTCGCCTCTCTCTACCTCACCACGCACACAAATTTTTCGTCGGGCGTCATTTTTTTTTCCGACCAATTTCGTATGAGGGGTTTCCGGGCGACTTTAAAAAATCGTACCGTTCGAACGGATGAATGGATTGCGATAAAACTCGGACGGAAGCTGTATACCCATGGGACGCATTTTAAAAAAAATCGGCGTCAAAATCTGTTTGACAGTTTCCTTGGAAACTGCGAAAAACCTCGAAAAATCGCACGAAAATCGTCCGAAAGTCCTATGAGTCCCTTTTCCGGGATTTGGGTGCATTATGGAAGTGACTTTGCATAAACGGCAGATACCTAAGACATCGTAGTCGGCTCGAATCAGGGTCATTTTTGTATCCTGTCAACTGTCACTTTTTTATGACGTTTTGAAAATTTCTTTTTGCTTTTTCGACCATTCATTACAAACGAATAATTTTTTTAATATTTTTCCCAAATACCTCTCGCCTCTCTCTACCTCAACACGCACACGGATTTTTTAACGGGCGCCATTTTTTTTTTTTGACAAATTTTGAATGAGAGATGTTCGGACGAAACATCCCGTCAGCGTCCCCGAAGGGGTCGCTGCACAATATTTAATCACTTTTTATATGATTTCATCATGTCCGCGACCTTTACTAATTCTATCGAAATATTTCCCCTTATCTCTTCTGTTTTTTTAGAGAGGAAGTAACATGTGTTTTACGACTTTTACTTCCTCTAAATGATCAAGTTTGGTCATCTTTCCGAAGCATCGACGACGCCGAAACGACACCGCGCTCAGTCCGAAGACCTCACTAAATCATTCAATCGGTAGTAGCGACGGGCGGTGTGTACAAAGGGCAGGGACGTAATCAACGCGAGCTTATGACTCGCGCTTACTGGGTTGTTTCGTTTTTACTTTCATAGTTTTATAGAAGAAACTTTTTATATTGAGATCGTATTTCATTTAAAAACCGAATTATCTTTTAGAAATAGGAACACTTTAATTCAGTGTTGAGTTAAAAGATATAATTTGGTTTCATTATTAATATTAGAATTTATTTCTTGGCAAATATAATACCGTTTTTAAAAATATTGTTGAGAGAAAGATTTAATTTGATTTAATTAATAAATATTAGAAGTTAGCTCTTTAAAGATAGAATACCGTTTCTTAAAAGGGAATTGAATTTGATTTAAATAATAAATGATAGGATTTAGTTCTTTAAAATTGTAATACCATTAAATTAAACTTTTCTTTTTGGTAGGTTAAATCGGGAACTAAATTTGATTTCATTGATAAATACTTTTGTTTAGTAAGTGCCGCGTTATAAATAACTTGAGAGTATTTAGAAACGGAGTTTTCGAGGAGACGTTTTCCCTCTTCTAATAGTTTGTTTATTCTTTTACCGCAAATTTAAATAATCTTAAATAGTATCCTGTCCCTGGCTGAGCGGGCTCGTGATGACGATCAGCTCATTCGTGGAGTAGGTACTATCCGCGTTAGTTTTCTTTTCCCTTTGTATTTGTTGAAGACATGCTGTATATAATTTTAATAAGTTGTTAATTTTAACTGATAATTTTTGTAGTAAAAAGTCAATATACGTTCCTTCTAAGTTTCTTCTATAATTATACAATTTTTATTTATGAAAAAGAACCTGGTTAACGAGGAACATCGGGTAGCAGTTTCTGGCCGTTCACAACAGTATTCTTTATTTTTTTCGTGCAAATTGCAAATTAAAGAAATCTTAAATAGCTTTATTACCCTGTCTTAGCGGGCTCATGATGACGGTCAGCTCATTCTGGGATAATAGGCTACCCCGGGTATACATTTTTTTTTCCCTTTGCGTATATTTACTATAAGTAGTTCTTTCGCGATCATGTCTCCTCGCACTCTCTGCGACCGTTTAGATAATTATTCCTTACCGAAATAGTAAAGTATCTACATTTTAGTTTAATTCCCTATACGACAGTTTAATAGTTAATTTTGCTACGACCGCTCTTAGAATTTTTCCTTACCGAAATGGAAAATTATGTTTTAGTTTATTTACCAACTAAATAGTCAATTTAATAATTTCTTCTGCGAACGAAACACTCATTTTATTTTAATTCAATTTTGACGTCTGATTGAGACTAGTCGGGATTTAATATCGTCCTTTTTTGTTTTGTTTGTTCAGGGTTATATTGACTATCATCGTAACGAGGGTGGGCGTTAAAATATACAATTTTTATTATTTTTAATGTGTAAATAGTTATTCTCAATATATGTGTCAATGTTAACTAGCCGTATTACTGGTTACTAATTCTATACTTTATTTCCCCCTTGTATTTCAGCTAGTGATAAATTCTGTACTAGCCCAAGCAACGATTAAAGCTCGTTACTTGTGGCCTACCAGTACCTGTGTCTGGGTGACCTTTGACCCCTGGAATTTTTCATCTCTATCTGTAGCTACCCGAGTACTTTTTCGACGCCGTTTCGAGAGTTTGTGGAGTAAACCATAAATAAAAATCTAGCGCTCGAGAACCGCCCGTAACCAGCGCCATTCGTAAGGAACCGTTTTCTCTGTGGCGAGAAAACCCCTTAGAAGACCGAGAAAAAAGAATTAAAATTATAAATAAATTGGAATTAATATAGATAAATTATAAATAAACTGTTTTTAATAAGTAAACTATTTTTAAATTAAACAAACGTTATATTGGTGTCAGAAGTGAAAGAGTGGCTGAATTGCATCGAGAATTAGAAGAACGTGAATTAGACACGACAGGGAAGAAATCAGAGCTGGCAAATCGACTTAAAAAAGCACCAGAAAATAAAGGTTTTGATTCGAAAACGTATCTATTTTCTGATGATTTATCTTCTGCTATAATTTCTTCAATTTCTTCCGATACGGAAAGTAAGAACTCTTTCCTAAAAACCGACATTTCATCCGATTTGGAAACTCAAATGTCCTCTGTAAAAAATAAAATTCTTCCTTTTTTTTTTCTATAAAAAATTACATTTTCTCCTTAGAAGAAAAAGTGTTTTCTGAAAGGTCTTCTCTAAAAAATGAAATTTCTACTGATGTGGAAAATAGGATTTCTTCTGTTGAGAAAAAAATAATGTCTTGCGTTGAGGATAAAATCAAGGAAATGGAAGAGAAGATAGATGAAATCTAATTCGTTGACCAGGCCAAGGACGATGACATAAAGTGTCATGAGGTGGAGTCAAAGCTGAAATTGTAATGAGCTATAAACTCTGCTCGTGTTAAAGCCCCAACTTTTGACGGGAACATGCCATGGACCAATTACCTAACAGTTTGAAACAGCTGCCAGAGCAAACGAATGGTCTGATCAAGAGAAGGCAGTAAATTTGACCATCGCCATTCGAGGAGATGCGTTAGATGAACTTCAGACTATACCTGTAGAAAAGACCGATGATACTGAACAACTAAAACAGAGACTAAACATGCAATATGGCCACGAACACTTAGAGCATTTATACCAGTCATAGTTAAAGAATCGCAAACAGAAACGAGATGAGACTCTTCAAGAATATGAAGTAGATATTGCCAGGTTAGTGCAATTTGTCTACCCATCAGCTCCAGAAAACATGATAGAATGTTTGGCAGTCCAAATATTTGCTGATGGACTCCGTGACCCTGAGATGCAGAAAACACTTCGCTTAGCCCGCTACAGAACATTAGTTGATGTCTTGTCCGCTGCTTAAGAGTATGCTTCTGGTGGATACAGTAAAGCGAGGACTCTAAAAGGGGAAGAAGAGGAGGATAAACTCGACCAATTGGTTAACATGATGAAGAGCCTTACTGATAAAAAGATGAAGACAAAGACCATCCAGGTGCTGGAATTGCGGTGAACTGGAACATATACGCAGTTTGTGCAAACTTCGTAGGGTCTCAACAAATGAAGACAACACTCCTTAGGAAAACTAGAGCAAGTCGGCATAGAGGGAACAGCTTCGACCCGAAACCGTTTCAAAGACCCTCTCATACTGATAGCCTCTTTGAAATGTCGCTATGATAATGTATACGTAGACGGCGAAGTAATTGGTAAAAAGTATACACTATTGGTGGATACTGGAGTCAATAAGACCATTATATGTCTAGCAACCATAAATAACCGTAAGAGACTTCTACCAACTTCCATATTTCGTCAAAAAACAACTTCTGATAATTCCAACAACAAATTCGAGCAAATATTTGCAGTTGCTTCAATATCTAAATCAATAAGATAAAATGAAAATAAAAGAATTTATTCGACAATATTGTGACATTTTTGTAGCAAAAGGAGGAAAAACAGGAAGAACCTTTATTGTAAACATAAAATTGACATTGGTGAGGCCAGGCCAATTCGTCATTCAGAGAGAGGAAGCTAAAAAAATTGTTTGGGAAATGGAGGAAGACAAGGTAATAGAACCTTTTATCAGCCCATGGGTCTCTCCGGTAGTCCTGGAACAGAAAAAGGATGGAACTACGAGGTTCTTTGTGTATTACCGTCAGTTAAACAATGTTACCAAAAAAAAATATCCTCTGCCTCAAATCAATGATTTCTTCGACACATTGGCTGAAAGTAAACTATTTTCTACCTTAGACTTAAAGTCTGAATATTGGTAGGTGGAAATGGTCCCAGAAAACAAAGAAATGACAGCTTTTACTCACGGATCTGAATTGTGGCAATTCAATGTCATGCCATAATTTGGACTATGTAATGCCCCCGCGACATTTTTAAGATTTATGGAAAACGTATTAAGAGGGTTATTCTAAAAAACAAGCCTGGTGTATTTAGACGACATTACAGTCTTAGAGAAGACCTTTGATGAACATTTAAGGAATTTATAAGATGTTTCTAAAAGACTACCCAATTGATGCAAAACCCCAAGAAATGCCAGTTATTTCAAAATAGAGTTAATTACCTGGGTCATATAGTAAGCAAGAAGGGTGTGGCTGTAGAAAAGGACAAAGTCGTTTCCATCAAACAATGGCCACAACCAACTGATACATCAAATATGAAGTAGTCTTGGACTTTGTACGTGCTACCGAAAGGTTTATAAGGAAGTTCGCAAATATTACTAAGCCATTAACACGTCTCACAGAAGAAGCAAGGTAATTCTGCTGGGACAAAGACTGCCAAACTGCTTTTGAAACACTAAAGAAGCATTTAACATCAGCGCCAATACTAGGCTACCCACTACCAGAGGGAGAATTCTGGTTACTGATGCCAGTAATGTGGGAATTGGAGGAGTGCTTTTATAGATTCAAGGGGGACAAGAAAGAGTACTGGGTTATTTTTGTAAATTACTCTCGAAACCTGAGCATAATTACTGCATCACGAGAAGAGAACTCCTGACAGTTATAAAATGCGAGGAATACCAATAGGTAACAGAAGAAAATTCTTAATTTGTACCGATCATGCATCCCTTAAGTGCTTAATACAGTTCAAAAACGACTTTAATATCGGAATAAGCCACAGAAATGCCGATTCTGTCTCTAGGAGATCGTGCCCAGCGGACAACAGAGCAGAATCCAAAGAAAGTGGACTACTTAGAACAACTGTAGTCATTAATGAATGGGCTCCTGGCAAACTTAGGAAAGAAAAAGAAAACGATCCCGTTTTAAAGAAGATGCGATAATGGAAAAATGAAAATCGTCGGCCTCTTTGGCAAAAAGTATCGAAACATTTCGCAGTTGTTAAATCATATTGGACTCAGTGGGACTCCTTAATCCTGGAAAAAGTTTTAATAAAGCGAGTACTAGAGAATAATGGTTCCGAAAACAGAAGACAGTTGGTCATTCCAAAGACTAGAGTAGCAGAAGTACTTCGTCAGTTACCCGACAATCCATCAGGAGGTCTTAAGAAAACCATTCAGAAAATTCGTGAAAGGTTTTATTGTATATACAGTTCCAATGGTATAAAGGACTGGTGTAAGAAATGTACCACCTATGCTATGAGTAATGGACCCCAACGAAAAAGGAAGGCCACAATGAAGCAGTACAATGTTGGTAGCCTATTTGAGAGGATTGATTGCCTTAGGTATTGCTGGACCATTCTCCATGACCGAGAATGGTAATAAATATATGATGGTGGTCATGGATTATTTCACGAAGTGGGTGGAAGTCTGCGCCATTCCAAATCAAGAGGCCGCAACTGTGGCAGATGTGTTAATAAAATAATTCATCAGTAGATTTGGAGTGCCTTTGGAGAGGAAGTTGTGAGAGACTAAGTACGAAGATAACCAAAACTATATAATTGCACACCCACTAACTATACCCCAGTTTAATAAGGGAATTCGGACAGTTATTCTTTCTAATATACCTATTACATATTAATATTGGTTGGGATTAATTCGGCTATTGTAGTGGATTACGACGATTACGTTAAAACCAAAGCTGTTCAACAACAAAAACAACAACAATAATAACAGCAACAACAACAATAACAACAACAACAACAACAACAACAAGAACAACAACAACGACAGCAGCAACAACAACAACGATGAATAGTATTAAAAACATACAGAATTCAAAATTGACATCAAATCAATAACTAGTGTTCATAAATTTTTTATGCGAGGTTTTCAACTCTACCAGATTAGAAAAAGTTTTTATACATCATGACATAAATACTGATGTTTTTCGTGTCTCATTAATAAAATAAACTTATTGAATTTATAATTTATTGGTAACCAATGAACGTTAGTTTTTTTTTTATTAAACTTGACAAGGTTGCCTAGAAGATCAAATTAAGCTACCAAAATAGTAAAAATTACTAAAAATGTACCGAAATTCTTTATGCCAAAATGGTTTAAAAACTGGGTCAGAATATTTTTGTTCTAAAATTAACGTGGTTGTGTTGACCTTTTAGTTGGACCGCTGTTTAATATTTTAAACTTTAATTATCACGTAAACAATAGGTGTACCATCGTTATCTGTGAGCATATTAAAGAACCATGGAGGTAATAGGCGCAACCTTAAATATTCTTAATAGCAAACGCATCGTGCCTCGATTTAATTATGGCGGCTCGTTAGGCAGAGGGTAGATCAACAGAGGATGCAATTTTTAAATTAATATCCGAAATATATTCACATATAGATAAAAAAATACCCTCGTTATGTATATTTTTTGATCTGTCCAAAGCCTTCGATACTGTTTGTCATGAGTTGTTGTTGAAAAAACTTGAATCATATGGTATTAGGGGCAATATGCACAATTTAATCAAAAGTTACTTATCAGGGCGCACACAACAAGTTAAAGTAGATGATGTTGTAAGTGAAATTAGAGAAGTAACCTTCGGTGTTCCGCAAGGAACAGTCTTAGGTCCATTATTGTTTAGTTTGTATATTAATTCACTTTTAAAAATGAAAACAGACGGCACTGTTATTAGCTTTACAGATGACACAGCCATCCTTTACAAGGGAAAAAACTTGGGATTCACTAAAAACCACAGCTGAATTAGAAATGCAAACAATAATGAAATGGTTTCAATATAACAAACTTACTCTTAATATTGAAAAAACTAAATACTTACCCTTTTGTTCATACGTAAGTAGCCTACCCAATCTTGGTCCGCTAAAAGTAAGCGATTCATCTTCCATTCCCGAACAGCCTACAATTAAATAGGTATTTGGGAGTTATTTTAGACCGTCACCTAAGATGGAATTATCATATTGACCATGTTGTACAAAAAATTAGGGGTTTTCTGTCACGATTTAAATTTTTATCGAATTATTTAGACATCAGGCATCTTCGAACAATTTATTTTTCACTAATCCAATCACAAATAACCTACGGTATAATTGGATGGGGTAGTACCAATCAATGTTACCTAAAAAATATTAACGTTATACAAAAATGGATTATAAAATTAATGTATAAAAAAAATAAAACTTACCCAAGTGATAAATTGTACAAAGAGAGCAAAATTCTTGATTCTAGACAACTATATGCATTACGACTTTTGTTAAACATCTATAAACGTAGGCCAGAATTGCAAACACAAACACATCAATACGAAACTCGAACAAATCTATACTTAATACCAAAATGTGAAAAAACCATGGGTCAACGCAGTCCCATGTATATAAGCACAAAATTACTTAACTGCCTACCTGAACACATAAGAAACTCAGCTTCGTACTATATTTACAAGAAAAATGTGAAATATTGGATACAAAGTACAGGTGCAACATTTTTTCAAAATATAATGAATCCATGATGTTCATATATAAAACTTAGGTATACGTAGTTATTCCTAAAATTATTATTATTGTGATACTAATTAATCTCGATTGTGTACAAAATATTTTAACAGTTTTAACAGATTTTAACCATTATTTTGTTTAAGATTGTGTGGAAAATAAATATAAATATAAAAAAAATATTTTAACAGACTGCAAATTTTTATCTAGCCAGTTTTAATAAATTTTATTTTTTATTATCTTTATGATTCATTGTAGTTATAGTTATTACATTAGTATTATTATTGTTATTATTTATTATTATTATTAATTATTATTATGCTTCCCCGCACACAAACACCATCGTGTCTCAGCGGATCTATGAATGTTTATTTATTATAAATTAAAACATCTACTACAATTAAAAAACCTATTTAGTAAAATAATACTTTTTTATAATCGAATTAAATTACGGGTTTTGAGCTTACATTAAATTGTAATTAGATGAAACAAAATGGATTCTATGTATTTTGAGGTGACCTTTTCGAAAAAAGGCAAAACAAAATGTAGCAGTTTTTCGAAAGTGCCGAAATTTTGGATTTTGTCAATTTTTCAATTTTGCGCAGGCGCATGTCGGAAATAAATCAATATTTTTAAAACGCAGTTTACGACATTTGAAAGCTTAGGAAAAATGCTAATTTTTATGTCTCTTGAGAAATTTTGATGCGATGCACCGTTCTCGCGGTATGGACGATTGAAATTTGTTTAGTATTTTGAGTCGACGAAGGTCGAAAAATTTAATTTGTTAAATGTTCAAACACTAAATTCTTTATAACATTGGTAAAAATTAAGATATTTGAAAAAACAAAAATGCGTTTTGAACTTAAGGGATGTGACTAGTGATTCGCAGAAGGGAGCAAGAGAAATCCCAAAATTGGGCATATGGCGGAAGGGCAAAATGCATCGCGGTCCTAATTTCATTGTTTGCCTATAACGGCCAAACTATTTGAATTTTAATGCCACTTACAAAGCTTACTCTTAAATGTGAAATCTTATGTGTGTGTGAATTTCACCGACATCGGACCATAATTGGCTAAGATATCAAACAATTAAATAATTAAAAAAAAAAAAAAAAAAAATAATTTTTTTTTTGAAAGTTTGAAGTGGCACAAAAATGCACCCAATGGCTCAAAACTTTTTTTTTGAGTACTCTATTGTGTCTAGAATACGATTACATTACGGAAAATTCTGCAAATATATTTTATCTATTTTTTTGACCACTGTTCATTGAGTGACGACCAAAAAACACGGTTTTTGAAAAAAATTGCCTAAAATTGACAATTTTTAGTTTTTTTGTCTGAAAATTAAACAAACCCAAATTTCTTGTCTTCTAAATGTGTATACAAAGTTTAAAGTGTGTATGTTTCTTCGAAGTTGTAGAATTCTCCCGACAAAAGTCCCATTACACGCGCTCCGCGGGATCCAAAACTCGTGTATACACTACATTACTGTAATTTGATTTTTTTGCGATTTCCAATTTTAAATTTCTTGCATATCTAAATTTATTAGGCTTAAAATTTATTAAATTGTATTTTACTGACTTGTTATAAGACGTTTCTTGAGTTTTGTGCAAAATATAGAATTACCAGATATTAGCGAACAAAATGCAAGCTTATCACCAAGTTGGAACTTACACTCAGGCTTAGGATTAATTTCCTAACATTTTTAAAATATACCTTTTTGTGTATTTTTTGTGCTTTTTTCGATGGCGAAGTTAGTTTTTTCAAATATATTTATTTTGTTAGATGTTTTCGGATAACCCGGAAAAAATCACATGGGAAAAAATTTTAAAAAAACTACGCCTCTGGTTTCCTGCGAATTCCCGAAAAATTATGTCAGATTTCGCCGCGGGACTTATTTTATTTGAGAGCCAACAAAAAAATACGCAACTTCTCTCATGGGCACATATGTCTAACATTTATAATTTCGCCACAAATTCATCGCAAATTTCATGTCCATGGTTCTGATCAAAAAAACGAAAAAACGACTTTTTGGTAAAAGCACTTCTGGCGGCGAGAAATTCGCCATTAAAACTACCTTTGCAATGAATTTCCGAACTATTTTTGCCTCCTCTTTCGAATGGTGCATTTATTTTCACTATCGGAATGATACTTGCCCAGATAATTAGCATTTTTACAATGGAAACTTCCGGAAAACCCGGTTTTTCCTAATTTAAAAAAAAAATGAAAAACTGCTACATCTTTTTTTTCTTTTTTTTTTGGAAAGATCACATCAAAATACACAAGATCCTTTTTGTTTCATCCAATTACAAATTAATGTAAGCTCGAAGGGGCTTTTTTTCGTTATTTAATTGGACTATTATTGTAAATCGACCTATATATTGTATCAAGATGTCATTTATCCTCCAGATAACTAAAGTAGTAATGAATGTGAGTGGTTTATTACTACTTTATAAAATGTTAGGAAGGCTTAGTATACGTATACAATTTACTACCAATTCTAATATAATTGTTTTTACAGGCACTTTCGATCAGAGCTACATCCCGCACGCCATAGCCTACAGCGCGTGCCTCGGAGAACATCGGCTGCGTTGCCAAGGCCTCGATAATTATACGGGCGCCCCCTTAGTGCCTCACAGCGGCAACTGCGCTCAGCAAGAAATCACCAGCGTGGCTCATTCCGGTCAACCGATCGTCATAGCCAGCAGTGTAATGTCTGATGACGGACTATTGAGGGTGAAATCTTCAAGCGATGCTGTGGTACTAGAAATGTTCGAGTTGACAGTTGTGGTGACGATAGTGGGGGTAATTGGTGCTGTTATTACGTAAGGATTGTATGAATGGGTTAAAGGGGTGTGATACTTAAACGAATTTATTGTTAAAATGGAAGAGGTTGAGTTGATTTTGATGGAAGAAGTCAGTAGAAAAAAGTGTGGATCAAATTAAGTTCTATCAATTACGAAGCACACAATGGACAGAAAAAGTCTTTGATCACACTGTATTTACATTGAACTTCTATTCAAACTTATTGGTACTAAAGTAACATAAGAAATGGTTTTTAAAATTGACTATTGAAATCAAACAGATATGCGTTAAATCAAAAGTCAAAAATGTAAATAAAAAAATTTCTTATATACAGGGCGTTTATTAATTTGACTGTCTGATATCTGAGTAGGTACTGTGTAGTGATTCTTTTAAATATCGCCTTGTATTTATGTAAAAAATGTATAGTGTAAATAACTGTATTGTCTTGAAGACCAAAAAAACTATATAATTTAAAAATTTTAACATTTTTAGTTACATATATCAGCAACTCTTTGTATTAAAATAACCAATTCACTGAAAATTATTTTAAAAAATGCACATTGTTGCTTCTTAATTTTTATATAAAAGTCATCCAAACATGTAAATCATAAAATTTTTAATGTGTAATACTGATTTTTAAAATCTTATTGTGATTTTGGTGTGAAGCACAAAAACTGTTTCTAAATATTACGACTTAGTGGGTATACCATTTCTTTTGACAAACAGGTGCCTTTGTTTTTCCAAAAATAAATTGTGGAGAAAAACATAGACTAGCGAAAATTAATAAGCTTTCATTTAGATTTGACTACATCACTAAATTAAAAGCTTAAATAAAAAATCAAAAATTTCATTGAAATATTTATTAACATTATTTGATTATAACTTTTAAGTAGATTTTAGACATATTCTGAATACTGACAACACTGTAAATGGGAACGTTAAACCTTGTTATTGACTTTGGTTTTTTACCAGAAAACTTTGGTATTGACAGTGTTGTAGGTTTTCAGCGTATGTCTAAAAATTTTTAATAAAATTTTGGATTTTTCCATTACCAAATCATGTCTTAAAAACTGCTAAAAATTGTATTTTGGGCAAAAATTGTCTCCGCAAAGCTAGTTTGGTTTAAAAAAATAAAAAACTCTCTCACTACTTTTGACTAAACTACTTTTTAATCAAAGCTATGTATATATCTTATCCCTTCTTATTAAAACATACAACAATGCAACATGAAGAAAGAAAAACAAATTAACTAAAAGGCACCTTGTTTCTCTCTCGTCTCTTTGTTTAATGAAACCTTGAAAGTAATGCAAGTAAAGAGGTAATACATACAGATAGTACAACGGAGACCATTCAGTTGGTCCAAAATACCTGCTACAATCCGTTGTTGAAAAGGGGTCAACATAATACCGTTGTATGAAGATAATATAGTAGGGTAAAACCTTATGGACATATAATTGGAGGACGATGGACATAGAATGTAGATGGTGACACTGTACTTCTATCTAAGTCAGGTCTTTAGGTCATGTCTGTGCTTGAGTATGAAAATTTAAAATCTTCTTTTTCATTTCTCCCTGTCTTCGGGAATGTATTTTTATACTTACAATTTACTATTGCAAATTATTACAAAAGGGTATTTGAAGGTCACATAAAATGCCAAAATAATCAATATAATAAAATAAACCAGTTTTTGTTTGGAAAGATTAAATGAGTTGAGATAAGGTGGAATTTTACTATAAGAGGGAACATTTTTTCTATATTGTGGTTGGATGTTGGATTGATCGCTTATGGTTAATTAAAACTTGAGTTTTACGCTGTTAATTTTTATTCACTTTTATATAATGGTATCAAATTAAGAACAACTGAAGATTATTGTTCAAAATGAGATGAATAGACGAAAAAAAATGCTTTTTTTCTGAACTGTTATCAAAATACTACAAAATTTAGCAGAAAGATTGCATTAATTATATTTTTCATCTTTTTTCCAAAATAAGAAAGAATGTTTTTATCTGTAATTGAATCTGGGTTGGGAAATCCAAAGTTGAATGCTTAACGACTTAAGTCTTGAAGGCACTTATATCGAGTTAATTATCTAATCAAATATGAGACGTGGCTTTTTAAAATACCATTATTGTGCGCTCCACTGCTAGTGTGTCCATCTTCTACAAGAGAAAAAAGAAGGAAACATTTGTAAAATTGCCTTGTACAAATGTGTACCAAAAGAGGGCAACTGGCTCTCGTAAGCCTTTTTCGTTTAATCGTCTCATTATTTGAACACTAAGCGCCAGCATGGGAAATATATGTTAAAGTTAGTTTTAAGAACTTTAAACATTCAAATAAACAAAAACAATTTATAAATCTATTATTAAAATCCGTGTTGGAACAAAACTTAAAATTATTGAATTTAAAAAATAATATTCTAAAAATGGAAAGGATTTCGGTCGAGAGCCTATTGGACTGAATATTCAGTTCAATCAATGACAATTATTAATATTTTAAATATTTTATTTAATTTGCTTGTAAATTTATGTGTAAATATATTTATAAATTACACTGGTTAACTGTGATTTTGTGGACGGGGTTTTAAGAGCATTTTTGGACGAACGTTTTACCGATTTCAAATCGTTTCTCCGGTCTATAAATCTTCAATTGTTTCAAAAAGAATAAAATAAAAAATAAAGTAGTTCTGCCTAAAACTAAAATAAATTTGCTATCTCGAAGTCCCCATCGATTATTTCCAAACTTTTTCTTAACGTCTTAGCTGTAAGTTTCATATTACATTTTTTTTAAATTGCTATTTCTGTGGAATCATTAATTTCCACTTGCGTCATTGTTCTGAAAAAGCAAAATGTAACTCACGTTTTGCTTGATTGGCTTTAGTTTTTGAGATAGTCAACCAGTCGAAATAAAAAAATGCAAATAATAAGATATTAATTTATTTATTTAATCAGTTTTGTCTGAGCTAGCTAAAAGACTGTATTCTATAAACAATGAAAAATACTGATTATTGTTTTGAACTACTTAAAACATTTTCACTCGAACACCGTGCGTGATTCAATTTAAAAATACTTTCCAGAATAAAACCTCGTGTTCCGGTTTTGACTTTGTTTATTACTAAACAGCGAAGTTATATACAGAAACGTTAATCCACAATCTAAATCAGATACTATCACAAGAAAATCACTATGTTACAATTAATTACTTAACCAAAAACTAGAGTATTTATTAATAAATTTAAATGGGGGGAGAGAGCAACCTTACTACTAAAACAATTAAAACGAAAGAGAGCGTACTTAAGGTATGTAACCAGAAAGTGGCTGTAACATTTATCCTAATATTTATTTTATCTCTCCCTACTTAATGGTAAAACTTAAAAGCAATAACAAATTGCCTATCTACTAGGGTCGGTTACCAAACGTATAAACAAAATGGGCAGATTTTGTTCATAATTAACATTACACACTGACACTTAACCTGGATTAATAATTATAACTATACATACAAATATTTACAAACAAATATACTTTTCCCAAACAGTGATAAATTATAAAAAAAAAATGTTTTTTACAAGATTTTCTTTTATGTTCAAAGTTAGGACTTTATAATTATTACGTCGTTTGTAGAATTCTGTACTAAATAAGAGCACTGATTTTAAAAATAAATTTTAACCATTTTGACAAGTTGTTGAACCTTGTAACATTGCATAATTAAATATCAAGACTAACTGAATATGTCTGCAGCAGATAGACCACTTGTAGGTCTATCTATTTCATCTTGAGCTGGTCCTAAGGAGCGAAGCTATTGAAAACTTCCTTTCAAGGTGATTTATTTCAACACTCAGAGCCAGCCGAGATACATTTGGAAGTCACTAATATATCCCTGTGACTGCTAGTTTTTTTAATTTGTTCTCCAGTGTTAGGAATTGATTTTAACCTGATTAGTGATTTTCTTGTTCCTTAACTCAATTCCTTGCAAACTGTTGATAGCTTTGATAAAATTTTGTAGCAAAGCTTGTTCGAATTTTGAAAAATTTAAAAATATTCAGCTATTTTTATAGTTATAAACTTTTCCAACACTTAGTCCAGGCATAGTTACTGGTAAAAGATGCTTATTGCGTCCAATTAGAGGTACTTAGATTACATGCAACAGTTTCAGAAGCTTATTCCTTTTTTGTCTTCTACTCGGAACTTTTCAATTTATTTAAAACATTGCACATTGTTATTAGTTGTTATTGTTTATATACATTGACATAACCGCACATAACCAAAATATTGACCTAAGTCCTTAACCACTTTTTATCACCTTCATCCAAAAATTGTATTTGTACGGTTTTGTCAACTGGAATAAATTTTCATTATTATGTTTAATTTTTTATGTCTTTTATCATGAATTGTTATTTTTAAATAAATAAAGATATGTGTTTAACTTTAATAGGTAAGTGATGACATAGTAGAGGCCACGGCCTTATCGAAAAGAAGACGTAGAGGGCATATCGGCATAACATTAAAAATTGACTACTTCATTAAATCGTCAGTAGATGGCGCTCGAGATTGCATCAAACACTTTTTACTGTTGCATTATCCTGCTATATTATCTTCATACAACGATAATACTATAGGTTGGATGGTCCAATGTTGGAACAGGTAAACAAATAATGCAAATTAACTAAATAATATTTATATTTATTCCTACGAAGTAGGTAAATATTTATTTGACAAACATTTAATAAAATTAAAACAGGACAGTCTTAAATTTTATAATTATATCATCAATAAAAGCTTTTTTTTTTATATACACCTTCTGAGTTTGTTAATTTTAAATGTACTGGCTCACTTAATTTTTATACAGGGTGTTAGTATATTCGACCGATAATGCTCTACTCCAGAGAGCTATAGTTAATTAATGAATTTTGATAAAAAAACATGGTCCTTTAAAAGGCTTAGTTAGCGAGATACAGGGCGATTAAAATTTTAAATCAAAATTCAAAAGTTGCTACAAATTAAAAACGTATCTAAATATTTTTTTCAAATTTGGTTTTTTAATTCTCTAATCATTTTTAGATCAAAAAGTACATTTTATGGTTCTAAAAATTTGCTTTTAAACAAAAATATGCATGTACTTAATTGGTAACCACACAATTTTTCTAAATTCTAATCTAGTTAGCACGAGTCAAATTGCCTCTAGATTGACAAGTTCTTGGTAAATTAAATTTGAAAAAGGATTTAAAGACGATTTTGAATTATTCCAAATTTTTTATTTTGATTAAAAATTTTTAACACCCTTTAACTCGGTAATTAATTTGTTTAAGGGTTTACGTATCAAAATTCATCAGTTAACGAGAGCTTTATGTGGTAGAGCGTTGTATATGTCTGAATTTGCATATTCTTGAGCTAAATTAGGAGTGGATTGACTCACATGCATTCGTTGTTCTACACCACATGCTGTTTGTCATCTAGTACATTAAAAGGACATTAAGGATTAAGGGTAGTTAATCTCTTGATTTTATATCCTAGACCCAATTGAATGATAGGATTTGGAACTACCTGCCTTTTTGTTTTAACTGACATATAACGATTACAATATAATAACATGAAATATTAAAGTGCACTTTCAAAAAATCTTATAATAAATTATGTGATAATTTTATTCTTTCTTCAACAAAAAAAATCTAAATCATGCTGGCCATTTTTAAAAGAATAAAAATATTTTTTTAGCCTTTAAAAACAATCTATCTATTGATAATTTTAATAATTTTTTTGTGGACATAGCTGAAAATATGATATTGTTCCAGTGTTGATAATTTTGAACAATTTCTATTGTTTCAATTTTTGCAAATTTATTAAAAATTTAATCAAATATCGAATAGTAACCTATTTTGAAACAAATAATTTTTTTTTAACTTGTAATTCGGATTTAGAAAAGAACGTTTTACTATGTCTGTTCTAGATGTCATGATGCAGTCTTTAGAGACTTACTGCTAGGAAAATTATATTTCTGTGGTGTGAGAGGAATTCCCTTGACACTTAATAAATTATAAATATCAAACCAATCGAAACTAGGTTGTAACTTATAATTAGACTTGTTTATACGGCCCGACTTACTACGCGTCGGACCGTATAAACTGGTACTGATATTATTCGCTTTGATTCTAAATCCCTATAGTTTTCACATGCACTTGTGCAACGCGTATTGGAAAACGTTCAGCTGCTGATGCTGTATATATTATTCATGGGTCTTTTGATGAAAAGTAATGTTCGGACTAGTCCGACGAAAAAGTTATGAAAAGTAGTCCTCCTTGAAAAAGTAGATGTATGGGTATGTGGTAGTCAGGGCCGTCTTTTTATTTTGATTGATTAACTTTGAATCAGATAAAAAAATTAGTTTTGTTTTTATTTTTTTTATAATATTTTTTTATCAAAGGTAGAGACTTTAAATTAAATTTATATCCCTTAACAGAAAATATTGTTTAAATAGATGACACTAATATAAAATGTGTCATCGGTGTAACTCATTAAAACCATAAAGGTCTGTGGACTTTTCCTAGCGACCCATCACTAATATACAGGGTATTTCCGGATGAATTGAAAAAAAGGAATCAAAAAGGAATCAAAAATGTTATTCCTCGTAAAAATGTTTGCTTGTTTCAAACATATTAATATTCCAAACAGAAATTGATTATCTATCCCTTTGCTTTAGTAAAAAAAAGACAAAAATAATAAAAAAAAAAAATTATTTTCGAATCAAGAGAAAACTTTATGAAGAATAACATTCTCTAATTATTGAAAATAAAACAGGTTTTTCTTTTTTTAGCTCACGCGGGACGCGTAAAGGCATAATGTACTATTATTCAGAGCAGTTGTAGTCTGAATCGCAATATACTATGGTTTAACCTTAGGCGTAACTTCAAAAGATAATCTGTACCATAATTCAGAGCACGACCTTATTATAACGATCTGAAACACAGTATATAATGGATTTAAATAATTGGCGTTGCTGCTAGAACAAACTGTATCACAAAGTATCACAAAGTATCACAAAGTATCACAAAGTATCACAAAGTATCACAAAGTATTTGTTACATAATTTATATTATCAATTACAACTAAATTAAATTCACTGCAAGATTAAGAAAAATATCGTAAATTTCATAAAAAAAAATTGAGATTAAACAACTGTCTTTATTAAAAAAAAATCATTAATGGGTTTTTGCATTAGGTTGATTTCTAAAAATAATTTCTACCAAGTTATGCTTCCGTTTGGCTGTTGTCTTCAATTCCTAATTGGATAGTCTACCTGATTGAATCCATTTCCTTCCAGATGTGAGGTCATTTTGATTCCTTCTTCTGCTAATAGCTGTAGGTTGAACCCCTATTTGTTTTGAAGAGTGTCCTTTCCTTAAATTGCAACGAAAACTTGCGAGTTGCATTGATGTTGTAATTTTTTTTAATTCAACATTAGCCTTAATGATGCAATTCGTAAAATCTGCGGTGTTATTTTCTGATGCAATTTCTATTAGTTTCTGAAAGTTTTCTTTTAGACTTTCTACTGCAGAAGTGTGTTCTCTGTTAACTTCTGATTCCTTTTTCTTTGTTTCCAAAATAGAATCAACCTTGGTATCAACTCCCTTTTGAATATTTCGTTGTGGACTTTTATTAATAGGTGTGTTGTCTAACCGGCTTTCAGAATCGTCTAAGTCCATATTTTCAAAAAAATATTCTGAGGCGTCGTAACCGAGAGCTAACGTTGCTAACATTTTCTTATCGGGTGGAGTAAGTAAAGGCGCGTTCGGAAGAAGTACTCCAAAATTTTGTTGCACGGTACAAAGATGTTTGCAAAATTTACCGCCTATACCTTCATTAAAGTGTCGAAAAAATGTTTCTCGCACCTCTGGTGCCATTCTTAAATAGCTAAATGCTTGAGCTACGTATACTCGGTGGGAATAAGTCGTGCTCTGAATCATGGTACATATTATCTTTTGAAATAACGCCTAACGTAAAGCCATAGTATACTGCTATTCAGACTACAACTGCTCTGAATAATAGTACATTATGCCTTTACGCATCCGGGACACTTCTATATAACGTACCTATTTATTGAAATTTACAAAAAAATCGGATCAATTAATTTAACAATCTTAACATTCATAATTATAACACGAGGCAAACGAACATAATAGAATTAATCGTTATCTTAATTAAATGTTATATCTCCAATGTCTTACCTAATCATTGCAAATGCCTAAATCTAAATAATTTCAAAAGCAATCTAAAAATATTTCAAGTTAAGTAACATAAACATACTCGCCCTCATAATATGCCCATTGTTTATTACAATTTTAAATATTCTATTTTCGTTTTATTATCTAAGTATATTGTAAATAAACTTTATTATTTTTGCTACAAACTTTTAAATTGTAACTTGTAACCTAGGTAGTTAAATAAAATTTTCTTCTATACATATTTCCTAACCCGCAAAACTTCCAGTTTACACGCCTCGTTAACCAAATTATTTACGTCGTTTTTGTACACTGCAGACACCGCATTACAGTATCATAAGAGACTTATAATAATATTTTCCACTTTTCCGCGATTAAAAATTCAGTTTTGGAAAGAGAGAGCGATAGTCAGAGAGTTCGTGACTACAATTTTCACGGGTATACGGAAAATCTACATAATTTGCTCGAGGAAAATCTAAACAGTTCTTTTATCTTTTAACGAAGTTTATTCTGCTAGTTTTGAGTTTGAATTGTTCATGGCGTTTTAGTGGTTGGTTTAAGGATTGTAAGATTTGATGTAATTTGATTTTTGTGATAAGACGAATGATTGTTGAGGGTGTAAATGTCTACTTTTCTATCTAAAAGGTTGAGTTTTATGGTATGTGTATTCCCTGGAGTTGTCACCGCAAAATATTGAAATGTATGTAGCGCCAAGATCCTATTATAGTTTATTACCTTCAGAAATTAGAAATACATGGTCCTTCAATACTCTTAAAAATAAACTAAAATCTATTTGCAAATGAAGGAGGAACAATATTTAGTGATTTAGTGAAAGTAATTATTATTACTTTATTTATTTTACGAAACTAAATTACATTTTCTATATTTATTGTAACTTTTACCCAAATTAAGTAGGTATATATTTTTTATTCATTATACCTCTCTGTGCTAAATTACGTCATTATATATTTTGCGTAGTAACACTAAACAATGCCTGTATTATGCATCAATTGTCAGATTTTTAAATTGTTTTTAATCATTTATGCTGGTATTTATTTTACTTAGCAGCAGAGACAACTAATGAGATGGGTAACTAAATGCAATTTTGCATTTCGTCAAGAATTGACTGGGTGATTGGACTGGAAGTCATAGCCGATGGCGCTGTTATACCTTCTGCTTTAGCAGTGGCCTTTTTTCTTCATAAGCAACCAGTCAATTTAAAATTTTGTTTAAAAAAAAGAAGAATGGCGGAAAGTTCAAATATGCAGCTTCCTTTTATCTACATAATATTTTTTTTTCTGATTTGGTGCAATTAAAAAGTGATTAAATTATTCACATTTACTAGCACACTAAATCAGAGAAAAAATCATTTTATTAGAGATTAGACACATACAAAAGAAAGTAATAAATTAGCATTAAAAAGGGAAATAAAACAAAGTATGATTTCAATATTTTGTAACATTAGAACAATAATAAACATTCACACAACAAAGGTTCTAAGACTATTTTATCTAAATGCAATTCAATCAAAGACATTACAACATAGAGACAAAATGTTTCATTCATACGCAGTAACGTCACGAAATGACAGAAAATATTCTACTTGGGGTCGTACATTAGTTTTTTAAAAATCTAATATTTTATTGTTATTTTGTGGTGTTTATATTTTTATTTTTTAACTTTTTTCTGCTGTTAGATATTTTATAATATCGGTAGTTTGATTTTTAAAAGACGAGCAACAAAAAAACAAGGAAAAATCATGCAATGATTTCTATCTCTCAAATTTCAAATTACTTTTTATTTGAAATATAAAGAAAAATATTATTGTGTGAATGGTTAATTTTAAACATTTTGAGTTAGGGTACGGCCTCCGAGCTGAATTCGGATCACACTTTGTTTATATCTCGAAATATTTTGAAATTTTGGCAAGCCTGGAACAAGTCGTAGTGTTGCCAAACAATTTTTACTTTTTACACATAAAAATCGTAAGAAGAAATAAAGGCACTCAACCTAAACTAAAATAAAAAGCTAATGGTAAGATTTTAGAATATTATTCTCTAAATATCATTCACTATTAATAAATTAATTGCAGCTTTGTCCACCATACATTTAAAAGCAGACGAGATAGTTTCTTACAAACACTAAACACAACTAAGAGCAAGAAAAGTCAAAGGGGTTTACTAAAAGTACCTATATTAAAAAAAGGGTTTGCTGCAGGAAGTTTTTAGTAAAAAGCAGTTACAAATAATTTTATAGAAGAAAACAAGGGTCTGTTGGAATTCAGAAAAAACATACAATGTATATTTATATCGGAAATAAGAAATATATTTTGTTTCTTTCTTGATATTTGATGTATGAACAGTATAATTTACTTGAATGAAAAAAAACAATAAAACAACAACCCAGATTTATTATAATATTCTATAAATATAGGTACCAAATAAGAGAAAAATTGTTTTATAGATTGTGTTTACATACATACAATACACGGAGATGGAGATTTAACATTACATATACTTGGAGCATTTAAATAAATCATCCAAAAGACCATATCTTAAATTTATTTGAGTAGCGCACTTTTGTAAAGTTAAAATCCCCAGAAAGTGATACTTTAGAGAATTTCTGAGGTAAAGATAGCACCTTTTTTTACTTAAACATCTTATCGTGAATGCTTTACAAATTTCTTTTCAACTCCAGAGGGCCCTTGATTTTTTCTTTAAAATTATTTGTAACTATATACTTTTTACTAAAAACTTCCTGTAGCAAACCCTTTTATCAAAAATGTATGTAATTTTAGTAAAGCCCATTGACTTTTCTTACTCCCGGTTGATTTTAATGTTTGTAAGAAACCATCTCATCTGCTTTAGTAAATAGTAAATTATATTTGCAAAATAATTTCTCTAAAATCTTACCATTGGCTTTTAATTTCAGTTTAGGCTCAGTCCCTTTATTTCTTCTAACCATTTTTGTGTGTAAAACGTAAAAATTGTTTGGCAACAGCAACACTTCGGCTCGCTCCAGGCTTGCCAAAATTTAAAACTACTTCGGGATATAAACAAAGTGTGATTCGAATTTAGCTCGGAGGCCGTACCCTTATCCAAAATGTTTAAAATAAACCATTTATACAATATTATTTCTCTTTATAATTCAAATAAAATGTAATTCATTTGAAATTTGATGGAATATGATTTTTTTCATGCCGTTTTGTAGGTTGTCTTTCAAAAAATCAAATTATTGATTTTATAAAAACTTTAACACAGGTATATAGTTCAAAAATAAAAATATAAACACCACTAAATAATAATAAAATATTGGAGTTTTTAAAAAACTAATGTACGAACTGCAGCAGAATATTTTCTGTCATCTTGATTTTTCATTCCCTGACGTCACACCCTTTCTTAGTAATGGACGGAAGAGGTCACCATGTTTTCTTTGAACCGTGGCCCATGCCAACGTTACAACGCGGTGGAGTCGTATAAATGGCAACGCTGACATCATTTGTTTCACACTCGTCCAATGCCAACTCTCTGTAGCTTTCATATGCACTTGTGCATTTCGTATTGAAAGACGTTCAGTGGCCGACACTGTATATTATATCTTTTGCCTTGATTTTGTTTTAAAAGAGGTATAATGAAAAGTATCCTTTATTACACATCCATGAATGCTGTTTCCGTGCGTACATGACTTCCCGTGTTTGGGTGTCTGGCTTTGCCTTACACGGGAAATTGTCAAATTGTGATGAAATATACTTTTTTAATTACTTAAGAAAGATCAAAGGTCATGTCACATCTTGCTAATTTACTTGCCAAGAAGGCAACCAGCCAACCAGCTTTTTGGTCCTGGTCCCTCTATAGGACTGACAACATCAGTAATGACAAAACCTTATTAAAGAACATTCCCTTGTGAAATTCAAGGAACGATGGGATGAAACAAGAAGCTGCAACTTGCCAGGGATCTTTTAAGTTATCCTGACAACACTACAGCAAACAAATACTTGACTATGACTAAACAGAATCTGCGCCTGATCACAGGCATTCTGACTGATTATTACCAACTACAGAAGAACATGAAAACATCGAGCATATTCTCTATGATTGCTCGACGCTCTCATTTATTAGAAGATTTGAGTTCGGCGAGAATTGGCTAACACCGTCCGATATAAGAGAAGAACTTCTTGTCGACATTGTTAACTACATTGAATCTGTAGGTTGGCTCGAGGTTCCTATCTACTTAGGAGGATGTACAATAATATGCCTAGTAGGCCTATGTGTCGTGGATTAACCCACCCTCAACACGTTACAGATAGAGATAATATTGTGATTGTGACTTGTTTTTTTACTGGGACTAACTTGTTTATAAAATTTATTGTATCTACATAAATGACATTATTTACTTCTGTGATTTTAATGTATATACTAATATGCCTGGTTTTATTTTATTTAAAGTTGACAAATTTCATATATAAATAAACATTTTTATAATTTGTCTATATCTCTGTCTGGCTTATATTAATCATTTACCTGCTTCTAATTATTGATTTAGTCTTATAGCAACCAACTTCAATTGGTTTTTATAAGATTTTTAAGTGTTTAATAGCTTTTCTACATTACTTTCTGGTTAAACATTCACTTTTTAAAATACTTTATTTATTTTATTCACTTTAACTGTAAGAGATGGTATACCTACACAATATAAATTTTCTGTTTTCTAATTAATTTATGAAGATATGTAAAAATTGTATTAGTTTAATTTTTAAATTGTTAAAAATTTTAAATGGAATTAATGGGTAAATTGTAATATAAAATTTAATAAATTTTGTTTGATGACAATATTAGGCATTCCAACGACCTGTCCAAATGGCTACCAGTGGGGACTGACAGTTTAGATATGGCAACCCTGTTATCATGTTGTCATTAACAGGGTCAATGATACATATATAGTTATATAGATTGCTCAAAGCTGGTCGTTTGTCAGCGGCCATATTGCCTGGCAAATATTTATTAATTTGAATCGGTTTAGCAAAACTGTGTATTAAAACCAATTTTCAGCCTTTAGATATTTAAAAAATAATAATTGGTTACATTTTTACGTCAAGGCATAAGCTTATGTTTATTTTGAAAAATATGGATGATCAATCTATGTAACTATCTATTTCATTGACCTTGTCAAATCACCAGGCCTACAGGGTTGCCATAATTTTGCCATATAATAATCTGTCAAAACCCACTGGTAGCCATTCAGTTTGGAATGCCTAATTGTTTTTTTCTTTTTAAATATTGTATTATTCAAAAAAAATAAAAAATTGTTTGTCTAGTTCTAACTTTTTTTTTCATTTTTGAAAACAGGACAATTTTATTATACAAAACTCATTGAAAATTTGAATCGTTTTATTATAATCGTTAATTATTCTTACATTGTTTTATTAAGTTTGTTAAATATTTAACTAAATTGTTTAAATCTGACTTGTACAAATAAACTTTTCCTAATTGGTTTAGCGTTTTTATTATCCCACAAAATAACTTGAATTAAAAATAACAATTTTTTATCAAAATAATTTTATTCAACTGCTGTTTTAGGCATCTAAAAATTGTATACACCAACTACCTAATTTTGTACAATTATTACATTCAAGTTCTTACTTAAAAATTGTTAGTTGAATAATAATTTATTTTTTTAATGGTGATTTTAAGTTTTGTTATTAATAGAATATCACAAATAATCATCGTAAGTCATCTCATCGTCAGATAAGTCATCATAATCTTCAATATCACTAGAATCGATCGAAATTCCAGTATTTTCAGTCACCACTTCAGTGTCATCTCTAAATTCTTCAATTTCATCCATATTTTTCGCGTTTTTAACCTTTAATGGAGGAGATTTTTCTTGTGCGCCCTTTGTATCCGCTTTGATGGTGGTTACTGGGGGATTTACAAATCCTTCCAAGATCTTCTTGTGGTGGATAAACCGGTGCTTTTGTTTGAAGCGCTTCTTTTGCAACGCTGTGTCAAAGTCGAATTTTGGGGGACTAAAAATACAAAACTATAGGTGTACAATTTAGTAAAAACTACTGAATATAAACAAACGACTTATTGCGGGGTTTAAATTAAGCTACAAAATTATGAAGAAAAATATTTTTTTAAATACGGACCTGGATTTTTAACTGTATAGCTTTTGTATAGCTAAATACAACGATATGTTACACTTTACCATTTTACTACGTTTCGTCTATGAAAATATCATCAGCTATGTTGCTTCTGATGATAGGGGTTCTTACTTGATTAAAACAAGATAGTTACTTAAATAATAATAAAAAAACAAAAAATGCTTAAAATGTGAAATTTTAAATATTATTTGAAACATAATACAATAATTATTTAATTACAAAATGGGTTACAATTTTTTATCAAACATGATTAAGTACAACCAGCAAACAAGACTAATGAAGAACGAATTATGGTTGTACACATTCTACAAATAATAAAGCTAATAACAAAAACATAAAATGAAAAACAAAACGGTCAAGCAATCTATAAATTCCTATCACCTAATTTTCACTAGTAATACCACTAGAGGTCAAGTTATTTCCGGAAATTTTTTCGAGCTCATGAATATTTTGAAAATTTCCCGAGTCGCAAACGAGGGAAATTTTCTAAAAATATTCATGAGCGAGAAAAAATTTCCTGATATTAATTTGACCTCGCGTGGTATTCGGTAAGAAAATTCCACGCCGAATTATGGTTAAAAATTAAATATTTTTAAAATTTATTTTTCGTTTCTCAACAATGCAAATTATTTTCTCCAAGTCACCAGTGAAACATAAAAGGTGTTGTCGCCTTGATTGTTGAGTTGTCATGGTAACTAAGTGAGACCCTAACCTCGAATATAATTTCAGTTTTGAAGTTGTCAAGCGGCCCAACGTAAAAAAATGTTTCGCTGCAATTATTTAGGCCTTCAAATTGCTTATTTCTACTCATTGTAGTTGCATGGGAATACCATTTGAAAATAGAAAATAGTATATTCTTTAATTTTACGTAAGTTTTGAATAACTACAAGTGGTAGAAAATTGTTTTTCTGCGTTTTTATTAACATGCGTTATGAGCGCTTTAAAATGGTATGAAATTCATAACCAGCGTCAGCAAGCATCAATCGTAGGAGGCTGTGATCATTGTATTTTGACAGTTCAAAACATTAAATAACTCGCGTTTTGTTGCGATAAAGAATATTGCACAGCAAGTAAAACCAACAAAATTACCTATTTGTTTAAAAATGAATCGATTTGAAAATCATACGCTATGCAAAATATGCGTGAAATTGTCTGATGTAATGATCAATCATTGCACCATGACTTACTTACTCGGATTAATAGAGGATTGTGGCTCCAACTTGAAAAACGAAAATTTGTTCCGAATTGTCCACGAATATTTGCACCTAAACTACGCAAAATTCAAAGTGCTGAATGGGAAAAAGGTGAATAAATAAGTGTCTAAATATTATATATATTTTATTAGACATAGACACATAATTCAAAGCATCCAAAGTCCTGCATTTTCGCCATTAAGAAGAAAAGAAGTGGCCGAAGAATATAGAAAACACCTTAGCATTGTAACTAAAATGTATCAAAACTAAACCTATTATGTGAACAAATAAAAACCAGTCTGTTAAAAATGGTCTGTTATTGTAAACGTCAAAAAATTTCCAGTATAATTCGCTGTTGGGTACCCCACGAGAAAAAAATTTCCACTAAAATACCTCCGTTGCCATGGTGATCTGTCAAAAACACGTATTTTGACTGGTTTAAAATTACAGGTGTGGAATTTTCTGTAAAATCTTTCGCTTAGGTTTCTCACACCGTATTTTTTCAAATCATTAATGTTTTCATTTTTGCATACATAAGATCTTAACAAAATCATGTTTGCCATGCATGTCAGTTGTAACTTGTCACCAATATTTCTGTTATAATCTGTAACATCTAAAATTGCAGTACTTTTTTAGCTATAAATAATTTAAAATTAAATAAATATTATGGTTTGTTATATACTGAAGAAGAAAAGAAAGATATATATGATGTGTACATAAGATGCTATAGGAATGAAACCTGGTCAGCTTAAACTCATTTAGATTTATATCCTGATAGACAACATCCATCTAAGAGGATGTTTTCTTATATTTCAACAAATATGGCAGAGCATAGCAGTGTGAAAAAAAGGAGAACTAGATATCAGGTTCGACATACTGATAATTAAAAATATGTTCTTGCCCAAATACATATTAACCCTGAAAATTCTACTAGGCGAATAGCTAAAGAATGTGTGGTAGAAACCTCCACGGTTAAAAAAATTTTAAATAAACATAAATACCACGGCTATAAATTTCAAGAAGTCCAGAAATTACACGCTGAAGACTCTGGTATAGTAGAAAACTGCGAAATGACCGTTCTTTCAACAAAAAGATATTATTGATGGAAAAATGCTCCTTTACTAATAGTAGAATATTTAATCCCAGGAACAAGCATTGTGGTATACTACTTCTAATCCCCATTTAATCAGAGAAGTTAGACCACAGTTCCGTTTTACCCAAAATGTGTGGAGTGGACTAATCAATAATCAGATTATTGGGCCGATTTTTTTGGATGGTAATTTAAATCAGTTCCGATGCCTACATTTAATGGAGGAAGTACTCGATGAGATGTACCTACAAACAAGACAAAATCTTTAATACTTTATGCAAGACGGTTGTGGTATCTCGATCAATATTTTAGAGGTAATTGGATTGGTAACAATGGACCAATAAGATAGCCTCCTCGATATCCGTGTCTTAACCCCATGGATTATTTTGTATGGGGCTTCATATAGAACCAAATCTACAATAAAAATTTGCCAAATAATCTACAAGAGCTTCGTCAACGAATAGTAGATGCACTTGAAAAAATTACACCAGAAATGGTTAATAAAACTTTATCCCAAATGTCTAGGAGAATTCCACTCTGTATCCAATAGAATGGACTACATTTTGAGCAACCATTGTGACTCTTTTTGTTTTTGAATTTTGTTTTTGTTATTAGCTTTATTATTTGTAGAATGTGTGCAACCATAATTCGTTCTTCATTAGTCTTGTTTGCTGGTTGTACTTAATTATGTTTGATCAAAAATTGTAACCCATTTTGTAATTAAATAACTCTTGTATTATGTTTCAAATAATATTTAAAATTTCACATTGTTTGTTTTAATCAAGTAAAAAACGGTATGATCACGGTATGATAATATTTTCATAGACGAAACGTAGTAAAATGGTAAAGTGTAACATATCGTTGTATTTACCTATACAAAAGCTATAAAAAATTACCGTTAAAAATCCAGGTCCGTATTTAAAAAAATAAGTTGAAGGTGGCCCTGCAAATACGAAATGTAATAAAAAATTTGACATGGTAGATTATAGGGAACTTAATTTGTAACAAAAACTTCGTATAATTTTATTTTTGTATCTTTTATTATAACAACGCACGACTTAAAAAACGAAAATGAGGTTTTTCGGATTTTATCGAATATCTCCGGAACCAGTCAGAAAACCTAGAACTTCTATGGACCGTTGTTTTATCCGTCAAAATACGAAACTTTTTCCCCATTTAACCGACAATGTATATCTTACGGTTTACGAGATCTCTGTATACGCAAATTAAATCCGGCCCACCCTATAGGGTCAATAAAAAAAAAATAGCCATGAAATTGTAAAATTTCAGCATTTAATAAACCTTTTCGAATTTGGTCATACCTACCTAATTTGTATTTTATATAGATCAAATTAAATAATTTGTCAATTAAAACATGCAAGACTTGTTTAGAAATAAATATAACAGTATGTTATGTACTTTATTTAGCTATAAACAAGTTTATTTTTATTATTTTGATAAAATTATGTATAATTCCCATAAGAAGCCATGTATTTTGAACACCGTTAGTAGTAGAAGCGCCCATGCGGTTAAGTATAAAAGCTCAATTAGCGTTTTTTGGGACCGTATTTTGAGTATGCCGATTTGCATCTTTATCCCTAGTCTTCATAGGTAGATTCCTTCTTTTTTCCTTTCGTGTTCTACAAGTCCAAATGACAATCATGAATGGTTAATTTGTGGTTAAATTTTATGAGAAAATATTTGCTTATAGGTTTCGGTTTAAATAAATTGGGATTGGGGGTTTCAATTGGTTATGAATTATCAAAATTGCATTGATCTGGCAACCTAGGGATACGACATGCGTAAGCGAAAAGTGGGACCGGTCCGCCATTACTGTGAGTGCAAATTGTCAATTTTATAGGTTATATTTTTACTGTCATTTGTGTAATTAAATTTGAATTTAATTTGTGTTCGAGCAAATTTTGAGTGTTACAAACTTATAAAGTATATAATGCGTTGATGTGTTATACGTTCCTGCTCTAGCGATAGACGTTTTTGTAAAAAATCGACTGGAATAACGTTTCATAGGTTAGTATTAAAATTATAAATATTATACAGGACAGTATTATGACAGGTTTGTATAAAATGTGTAAAAGTATGCTTTTAAAAATGCAAAAAAAATCATCTATCAACTTTTGGGCCTACCCATATTGGAATAATACTTTTTCATACGAAATAATATTTATAGATTTCCAAAAAATCCTAAAACACGTAGCGCGTGGATACAGTTTGTCAACAAGTATAATTGGTAAGTACATTAATCGTACGCGATTTCGTTTATCAAATTTATAGGCATTTTATATTCTTATTTCTATTTAAATATAACCTACATTTGCTGTCCTTCCACCAATTTTATTTATTAGTTCTACAGCTGATTAAAAAGTAGAGTTTCATGTTTTGTGTATGCATGAGTATTGTTTGTTTTATTATAGTTAATTTAACACAATATTAATATACCTTTTTAATTACCTATAATTTGTTTCAGATTAGTGCGTTTAAAGGAATTGGTGAAAATGAAGCGATTCGCCAACTTTGGGGATGTGCCAGAAAAGTGACATCAAAGTTATTCAACGGTTCCAGAATTAAGCATTAAGGAACATCGTCAATGCACCCTGATACTGCCACAATACTAATCTTCACAGGGACCTTAAAGTGAAGACTGTTGAAAATACAATACAAACATTTGCCAGTAGTCACCAACAACAACTGTTCCAGCATGGAAACCTCGAGATTACCCAGCTCCTCAACAATGCCAAATCTAATAAGAAGACTCAAGAGACCAAGCCTTTTGAGTTAGTTCAGTGATGTTAAAGCATAGTATAGTGCAGTTAAGTGATTTAGACTCTAAGGTTAGAGAGTAGAATATCAGTTTGTGAAGTTTTTCATCCCTTGATAAGTTAGAATAAAATTTGTAATTGATTTTAATAATTAGATTGTAATAATCGTAAATGTTTCTTTACTTGGGGCATTTATTAAAAAAAATGTTGCAAGACGCACTAGACAAACTTAAATATCACATTTTCAAAACTTTTGGTTTTTTATCAACAATAATTATAAACGTCAGTTGGCTACTCAGTACTACACTTGTCAACTACGTTTCCTTTTTATGATAAATTTAAATTAATAATATGCCAAAATAGTGTACCTTTAATGATTTTGTCATGAATATTCGCGAGCTGCTTGTATGGAGTATCAGTGACAATTTCCATACCGACAAGTTCCAAGGCACCAAACATTCAGAGCTGTGTTTCGACATATACCAACACATGGCATACTATGTTAATATATCTTTTGATATTTAAACTCTTGTAGCTTGGTAACCATGTAGAATTGGATATTTGTTCATAGGACATTTTATGTTTGAAATGAATTCAGGAATATGATATTTAAGTTTGTTATGAACATACTGTATATAACTTCTTATAATAATAAATATTTAACATCAATACTCACTTAGTTTTTTTTTAATGGGACTAGCAAAAAAACCATAACCGTTAGTCTAGTATTGAAAATAAATATCACTCATACATATGGATAAGAAAATATTATAACTTTATTCTTTGTACACTTTTATTTAATCACAGTACACATTATTTGCATTTACAATATTTGCTTGTCGTTCATATGCCCCAGTCTGTTTTGTTCACCTTTTCTAGTGGCTTTTTCTGCTAAACTTTAGTCCCTATTCTACCTTCACGTAGGTAATGAATTATTCAACCATTTAGTCAACAAAGGGGTTTTACTTGTTTTACAGTAAGATACTTATCTTTAATGTTCAAGTTTTAGAATTTGAACTTGGTAGGCCATTTTCGTCAATTTTGTTCTTAGAACTTTTGGAAAAACACTTGGGAAGTACTCTTACAAATTTATTTCTTATTTTGCCTAGCGAAGAAATTGTGTATAAGGAAATATTCTGGTTTTTACCTCAGTGGTTAAGAAAAGCGCATACAGTGGATACTTTTCCTAACTCGATAAACATTTATTACCTAGTTGTTGGCCTCCCTTTATCACCAGCCTACAATTTCAACTCTTTTGCTGTTAACTTTAACTTCATCTTTGACTTTAACTATGATTGGGACTTAAACATTATCTTCACATTCTTTGTCTGACTTTCAATCATACATTCATGATTATTGTGCACAGACCAATTAAATGGACCGGCATGCTTGTGGTGCATGTTGTGTGTTACCACGGTAGGCCTTTACATAAGTAGCCATAATCTCTGCAGATGGTGAGAAGCCCAGCTCAAACCAACTACCATAATATCGTCATTAGATCTATAGGTCTCAAGTGAGATCTCTTCATATTTTACATTTGTTAGAAGTGCACCTGCACATCGCTGGTGTGGCTTCGCTGATTTACTGAATGTCTTGCATGAAGATATACACCTTTCAGTCTGAATCTACAAAAGGACCAAGACCAAGTAAGATTAATCCACATTTTGATTTCCTGAATAGTGCATCTACCTACACAGAGATTGCTTATTAGCCATTTTCCGCGAGCCTTGCATTAAGTTTCGTATCTGATTATCGAGCTTTAAGTGTATGAACATTTGTTCTTAATTTCGAGAAAGCTGTTAATTAAAGTAAGGTTAGATTACTTGACATTTGCGACCTTGTACTTTCCGATTTAAAGACAGAAAGCATTGGGCTCATAGAAAAACGAAAAACTAAAGATTGGGCTATTTATGTGCCCTAATGCAAACGTGTGACGACTGATCCAATAAATCGAACTCTGTTTACTTTTGTCGCTTATTTATTTTTTCTGTAAATGATTTCAACGCTTTAGTGTTAATTTCACCATTGTGTTAAAGTTTAAACTATTAATTGAATATTAAAATTACATTTTATATAAAAATGTCATTTTAAACTTCTTTAAACCCAATGGTGAAATCGGCCCCAAGTTAGTTATATTATGGTCATTGATTAGTTGCAATTTTGCAAATAATATATTCTCCAGCGCTTAATAGCCACTTGAGTGATAATTAAATCAGTTATATTTTATTTCTTTCATTTACTTTATTCAGCACCTCTCGGCTGAAAACCGGGCATATTTAAGCTTTTAAATCCCCTTCTTTTATAACCTCGGCCTTCCACCCCCTTTTAAGTCAATGTCTATAAAAGGAAATTCATTTTTTTATAAAATTCAAATAATGATACTTAACCAGAAATAGTACAATAAAAACTTGTAAATCCGGTTCTGCTCTTCCGCCATTTTAGTGAGTGCAAAAGCCACGCCTACCGGTCCCACTTTTGTATATCAAAAATAATACATATGACGTATCCTTACGTTGCCTTATCGATGCAAAATTGCCATTACGCCTCCTTATTTCTAGTCTTCATAATAGTGACAAATGTCACTATGAAGGAAACGCAGACGTAGATTTACACTGAAATAAAAAATCATGCCCAGTAGCATGACCATTACTATTGGTCAGAAAGTCGATCAGTTTAGATTTATTTGTTTTTGTGAATTATTCATACGTAACTTTGGAAAATAAATATTAGAAAAACAAATATTCAAAAAATATTTGACTAATTCGATGTATTATTAAAATGGTTTAAGCTTTCTGGTAATTTTCTAACATTAATAAAACCGGTTATTTAATTGTAAGACACAACGGATTCACTTCTGGCTAATTTAAAGCAAACTCTAGAGTTTCTCAGGGTCCAAATCTAGGACCACTAATATATTTAGAATTTATTAATTATCTAACTTTTATTCTTAAATATTCGAAGTGCCTTTTGTTAACCGATGACTTACAAGTTTTTAAAAATGTTCAAAATGTAAGAGATTGTATTAAATTACAAATACAGTGCATAGTTTTTCGTGTTAGGCGACTAGTATACAAGATAATAAAATGGCAACAGTTCAACAGTCAGTCGTCGACTAAAAATAGAAGATATGATGGTGGGATATTAGACGAACCGAATGAGTGATACAGAACTAGAGAGCATACCGATAGCGGGGATATCGTAATTGCCACATGTTCGCTGTGAAAGAACGGCTATGCCTAATACAAAATAATAAGTACTGTAGATTTATATAATGTATAAAAAAGGTTCTGTCGAACAATGGGGCTTATAAAATATTATATGTTTTTCTATTATCTTTTAAATAATGGGTGTCTTGAACGTTGTAATAAGGTAAATGATTTAGATGTCTCGTAAGACACCTCATTATCTTTTAGTAATCACATTAGTAAAATAGTTAAGTCTGAAAATAGGATATTAAGATCTATTTATTAGCAATTTTGTAAATTTTACAAACTAATGTTATTCAGCCGCAAAACAACACCAACAAAATATTGAAGCTATTTTTGTAAGAGAATATACTTACATCTCATTGACGTAGACTTTGTTCTGCAAATGAACGATATCATGTCTAAGATCTGCCAGCATCAGTAAAAAGAAATCTATGGACCATTTATCTCCTCTAGGACCTTTAGGGCCAGTATCACCTCTCTCCCCCTTAGGCCCCTGCGGTCCAGCCGCTCCTATTTGCCCCTAAATCAGAAATAAATTATTCTAGCAACTTTACCTAATATATTTAACAGAAGATAAAAGGTTAATCTCATTTCTAGATATATAAAATATTATTAATGACATACATTGACAATATTGTAGGTTAATGACATTGGAAGATATAACCTGAAATTTATCAACTACAACCTAGCTACTTTGCAGACACTAAAATCAGTATAATGAATTGAAATCAATGTACAAGATCTGACCCAAGTAACACAAAAACTTATATAGTGAGCACCATAAGTCTTACCCCCCCCCCCCCTATCTAACTCGTTACTGGAGTCTTGTTAGGAAAATCGACGAGACACGTCGATTTTTGATTTTTACAATGTACATTTTTGTATAAATAGTTTACCCTTATTTTCATCCCTTACTGGAGGGGAGCTACCCTTTCGAAACATTTAAATGGCATGGGGTGGTGAATGATAGCTCATTTGAAAGAGGGTTTTATTCTCTATTTAACCGTGTAAAAAAATTTGAAATTTGCTTAATTAATTCTCGACTAATTGTTGTTTCAGAATAACGGAAATTAACGTAGCGCACTCATCCTTAGAATTAAAATTTGTTATTGTTATTTTTAAACAATAATAAATCAACACGTAATGAAGCAAATTTCAAAATTTTTTGCACGGTTGAATAGAAAATAAAACTCCCTTTCAAATGAGCTATCACTCACTACCCCATGCTATTTAAATTTTTCGAAAGGGTTGCTACCCTCCAGTAAGGGATGAAATTAAGGGTAAAATAATCATGCAAAAATGTACACTGTAGAAATCAAAAATCGACTTGTGTCGGCGATTTTCCTAACAAGACCCCAGTAACGAGTTAGTTAGGGGGGTAAGACTTATGATGCTCACTGTATAAGGGTTATATCGACGTTGCAACATTGTTTCTTAAAACTCAACAACTTACATATTCTAATATACTATACCGTTATTATATATTATTATGCGACTTTTGGTGGATATACAACCTAATAGTATACGTTTTACCGTAGTTGCTACTCCAGTTAAAATTAACTTATAACTTTATAAAAAGATAATGTTAATAGGTAATTACAAATGGATATAAAAACGTTAAGAGTTGATATGTCATAATATAATTTGGTTTTATCTATAGATTATTATTTATATATCTAATAAAGACCAATAGGTATAAACATTACAGAGTTACTTCTTACAAAATGACATTTACATCATAAATATCTTACTAATAGCAATTAGGTAAACCTTATTATTAAACTTACATTTTGTCTAAAAACTTGGTGTAAACTACCTAAATTCTCTGACGAAACAAATTTTATGCAGTAACATTTAATTATAGTTTGTAAAAATTAATGCGCCTTATCATTTTCCTAAAATAATGGTTTTAAAATTTATTTGAAAAATTACGAAAATAAAAAAAAACTTTAAAAATATTTTAAAATAATTGTTATTTTAAATAAAACATATTAATATAACCCTATTTTGTCTATGCAATTATAATGCAGAATGAGATCCAAATTTCATTTTTTGTTTATTTTTTACCAACATGGCATGGAAAGGTTGTGTTCCTTTTTACCGAATAAAATCTTATGACGAAAAAGTTGTAATTAATACATGTAAACACCACGTTAATATTATTTAATTTATTATTTTATAACATATTCTTTCGTTGCTTTAATGTGCACGTCATATGGTTATTTTAACTTAATTATGTAAGTTTAATTTGCATGTATCATATTATTTATTACTAGAGAGCGGAATATATGCAAAATGCATATATATTCATTTTTTGCATATTTTACCAAAGTTCAGAAAATATTGCATATTTTTCCAAAATTCAGAAAATATTGCATATTTTACCAAAGTTCAGAAAATTTAAGAAAATATTGCATATTTTCAAAAAAAAAATGTATTACTATACTGTGCAAATCAAAAACTGTTTTAACAGATTATACAGATATATTTGAAATATAGACCTTTTAAATTTTTGTATTTGTTTTTAAGTGTCACTTCTTGTAAATTCTTGTTAATTAGTTCTTGGAGGGTGGCATGCACTGGGTTTTTACCTTCTTAAGAGATTAAGCCCATTAAGGTAATTGTTAATAGATGGTATTTACACAGATAAAGTATTACCTAAAATGCAATAAAACGGTTTATATAAAATTCTCAGTAATTTATTGTAACCAATCTACCCTAACATCGGAATATTTTGAATGTTTTTCATTCAGATTAATGAGATAGTATCCTCGTTATTTGCCTAGTGAAAAGTCTTGTAATAATTTGTTGTTTTAAAAGTGTCCTAAAATGTCGAGAATTTCTTCGTGGATTAATAACTTTCCAGAGTTGGAAATCAATGGGGATAAGGTTGTAAAGCTTGTGCCAAAATAGTGGTTTGCGAAAAAAAGTTCAAAGTGGTTCAACACGTGAAAACATCATTGCATAAAGCCAAATTGCAAAAAATGAAATCACAACCGGTTCAACAATGCGTTGTGAGGTCATTTCAAAACGCTGACAAAACAGAAAGTGACAAGGAGGTATTTAATCAGGACTTGTGCAAAGCTCTTGTTGCGGCAAATATTCCATTAAAGAAGTTACAAAACCTACATCTAAGAGAATTTTTACAAAAATATTGCAATCAAACCATTCCTGATGAATCTACACTCAAAAAAAAAATGTACATGCTATACATATATATATATATATATATATATATATATATATATATATATATATATATATATATATATATATATATAAATGTAATAGAAGAAATTAAAGTTGATGAAAGCACAGATGCTTGTGGAAGATATATGGTACATCTTATGATTGGAGCCTTAAAAGAAAATGAACCAGGTACATCATATTTAATTGCATCAAGTCAGTTAGAAAAAACTAACAATACAACTGTTACTTGATTTATTCAACAATCTCTAGCAGAATTTTTTTTACCAAATCAAATTTCCTCAGAGAAGTTCTTAGTGTTTTTGTCTGACGCAGCACCATATATGATAAAAGTAGGGCAGAACTTAAAAATATTTTATCCAAATATGGTCCACGTTACTTGTCTTCTCTATGGAATAAACTTAGTTGCAGAAACTGTGAGAACAGAATATCCCTTGGTTAACAAGCTAATTTCGAATGTGAAAAAAATATTTTTAAAAGTCCCTTTAAGAGTGCAGTTGTATAAAGAGAGAATGGTAGGGGTATGTTTGCCCCCGGAACCCGTAATTACGCGATGGGGGACATGGATTAAAGCAGCTATATTCTATGCAGAAAATTTTAAAGCAATTAAGGATTTAATTTTGGATATAGAAGACAATTCACAATGTGTAGTGCAAAGTAAAGAATTGTTAAAAAATCCCCTTGTGCCTAAGCAACTTGTGTTTATAAAGGTTAATTTTAGTTTTTTACCTGATGTAATAACTTCATTGGAAAAGAAAAATTTAAGTTTAATCGAATCAACAAATTTTATTGCAACAGTTTCCGATAAATGTAACAATGTTCCTGGTGACATAAGCCTTAAGATTAGAAAAAAATTAAATACAACTTTATTAAAGAATGAAGGGTTCAATGAAATAAGGGAAGTGAAAAACATTTTTGAGGGAAAATTTTCCAAAGAAGTTTTACGTTGGCCCTGTACATTACTTCCAAAATTACGGTATTGTCCTATTACTTCGGTAGATGTTGAAAGGACCTTTTCTATATCAAAACATATTTTTACAGACAGAAGACAAAAATTTGTAATAGAAAATTTCGAAAAATATTTAATTATAAATTCCTATTATAATATTACTATTTAATATTTTTATACTATTCTATACTTGACTTCTACTAGTTTTTGTGTTTCGTTTGTTTTAAATAAATTTTTATATTACATATTTTCTTTTGTTTTTTTTTTTTTTTTCGTGTAATGGCTTTGATAGCGTACCAAATTAGGAACAGCAATGTTAATTAGAACCCAACAGTGAATGGTCAAGTGGAAATATTCGCTAGGCATCAGAATTAATTTTTAAATAAATTAATTAATTTAAAAAATCGCGTCCCGGCTGGAATTCGAACCCGGGACCCCTAAGTCCACAGGCCAACGCACTAACCACTGAGCTACCCACCCCCTACTTTTTTTTAAAGTATTTTTAACAAATATGCATTTGCATATTTAGGCATAATTGGACAAAATAACTGCATATTTTTGGTAAAAACGATGCATATATATGCGCATATTTTGTTATATTTTGATGCATATATTCCGCCCTCTATTTATTACCATTACGTTACTTATAACTAATTATGTGTGTTTTAATCAAAAGTCGTTTACCAGTGAGTAATAACTGTCAAAAACTAAATATATTTTTATAGGTTATGTAGATGTGCTGTGTTTACTGTTTATGTTATGTTGATAATGGGGTGTTAATACACTGCGACCTAAAAGATCTATTGTGCCCCCTTCTGTCGCCACTGCACTAAGGAAATGTCTCAATGCCTATAGCGACCCTTCCAATCCTATTTTCTCAAGGAAGTGTAGGATTTGAAGTGGCTTCAAGTTAGGGTGTTTACTGTTTACTAACATTAATATTAAAATTATTTGCAATCGTTTAGGAGTATTTTCTAATATTGATCTGCAAGGATTAATAGAGAAAGGATCAAATTAAAAGTACTTATTGTATGCCATAGGGTTTTCAAATAATAAAATACCATTGGGTTTTGGTCCCATAATATCTATATTTATTTTTCTGAGAGTTTGCAATAAGGTTCTTGCATTATTGGTATCTGTTTACTTTTAATTGTGCATATAATTATTCTCACTAATTTATTTACAATTTTATGTGGTAATTAACCTACTTTATTTTTTGTTATTGACCTTATTTTTAGTTATTGGTCCCTTTTTCATGTCAATTTCTATGTTGCAATATTTCTTGGTCTTTATTAGTTGTTTCTTTTTATGACTATTTCAAAAAGTATTGCAAGAAGCACAATTCCTAATATAACTGTTGAAAACAACGGATGGTTTTATTGTATGGGTAGGTACTGCGGATCTATGTTTGAAATATTCTCAATTTTTCTTATTTTTTGAAGTTCTTTGATGCATCCAGTTTAAATAGTTTTTTACATATATAAGAGCCACCTTTTTATCGGATACATGATAATTATCTTCTAAAATTTATAAAGCAGTTATTTCTAACTCCTAACCTCAGAAAGATAATAATATATTTTAGGAATAAATTATTATACACATTTAACCACTGTTTAACTTCTATAGTAACGGTGTATTATGTAGGTGGAGTTTGTAGTAGATTGCAAGCTATCGAATATTAGGTACCACAGGGATCTATACTGGGTCCTATTCTTTTTACCATATATATAAATGATTTGTTTTCACAGGGAAGTATAGGAAACATAACTGGGTTTGCGGATGACACAGCTATTTTCTATTCTGACGATAGCTGGAATAACCTAAAAACTAAAGCGGAACAAGACTTTCTAATTATTAAATAATTTTTGAATAAAAAATTATTGACTGTAAATATAGAGAAAACACATTGTTTACCATTTAGCTGCAATTCATATGGTGCACCACTATTTGATCACCTAAAATTTACTGATGGCGGGGCTCTTTTTTCATTTAAAATAAAAAAAAATTAAATTCCTTGGAGTAATAATAGACCCTTATTTAAAATGGAACCGACACATATCCTACACGGTAAATAAACTATGCAGTATTTTGTATAAATTCAAATTTTTAAAAGATATTTTACCATTACACCATCTTAAATCCCTTTATTGTGCTCTAATTGAAAGCCATCTTCGGTATGCAATCACTGTGTGGGGTGCAGCTTTGAAAACACACCTTCACTCTTTAGAAGTCACACAAAGGCGATTTCTAAAGTTAATTTATTTAAAAAAAAAACTAGATATCCTACAGAAACCTTGTATACCGAAACAAAAATAATGGATATAAGACAATTGTATTTTTTTTGCTGTAGCAACAAATATCATATTCGTAAATCTGAAGTATATCATGAATATAATACTAGACAAAAATGTCGTTATTTAGCTCCATTGATGTTTAAAGTGGTTTCACAGAAATCATTTTCCTATTTCGCACCCAAACTGTACAATATAATTCCTAAGAGCATTCAAACGGAATCAAACTTGCATACTTTTAAAAAAAGACTAAAACAATTTATTTTAGCTAACTCTCGCAGTATGATCCATGGATATTTGGAAAATTATTATCTTTTAAAAAATGATTGTGCATGTTTTTAAGTTTTTAAGATTTTAGGTTTTTAAAGTTTTTTATAATAAAATAATAAAAAAAAAATAATAAAATTAAAAATTAAAAAATGCTAATATAATTTATAGTACCAACATTATGTTACATTTTTAATTTATTTATGTTTAAATCGATTTTAGTAGTTTATGTTACTTTTAAATATATTTCTTTTTTTTTTTTTTTTTTTTTTCGAAACAAGCGTTTATGCGCTTATCGAGTATATTTTATTCACAGATACCGATTTTTTAAATTTGTATAATAATACTTTGTAATTATAATTATTATTGTATTTTTTTTTTGTTAATAAATTATTATTAAACAAAAGAACCACTGAAGCAGTTTGTATTAGTTTTATTAACCATATAATAATTTTCTGGATAATCATAATAGTAACTACAGTTTACAACGGTATTACAACTGTATTATTAAGTAAATATGTATGTATTTAAAGTAGTTGTAATTTTAAAGTTATAGAAACGTTATAAAAACTACATGTATTGTAAATTTTAAAACAATTTAATTTAATTATACGTTTCTTATAAACTAACGTTGCTACAACTCTAGTTAAATATTACTCAATAACTTCTAACAAAAACATAGTACTATTAGTTTCTACACTATTAAAAAGTTGTATATCAGTTTTAAAATTTTTATTTATTTACTGTGTCGTATGCGTGTGTTTTTTAACGTTTTAATCAATTATACCAACATTGTGTGTTACTTGGGGATTTACTTCAATAATTATGAAACGAAAAAACTCACTTGAGGACCTCTTTTACAAGCGCACTGTGTATTTTCCTCTCCAGGCAATTGAACGTAGGTGTCCACAATGGAGTAACTATAATCCAAACTAGGATTGATGTTATTTGACATATCTTGTCCTAAAAATCGTCATACATTCGATTGTTTTAATTTTTTAAATAATCATAATTTTGCTTACCAGGGAAACCACGTGGTCCTATTGGTCCAGGTGGACCTGGTGGTCCCATGGGACCTGGTGGTCCAGATGCAAAGCTGGATAAACGAATTGCGGTACTAAGAGCTGCTACCTCATTTAACAAAAGAATCAGAGTTTATAAATATGTCATGTAGGATTTGATGTCATACAATAGTTTCTTGTTTTTATTATTTACCATAGCCCTATTATTTACCTAATGTGGTTTTTACCTAACGGTACTTATCATTAGCTAATTTTAAACAAAGGTCAGAACTGTGATCTCGGTCTTGAACTGGTTAATAACAACTACTGTTAAATTATTGTGGAAAATAAATAAAATATTACCAGAGTTAATGTTTTTAAATTCTAGAGTGATAAAATAAGTACTTACTTTTTCATGTAGTAAATCTAGTTGGTTCTGCATTTTGACGATACTATCGCAATTAGCATAACACAAGTTCATGTATGCAGCTTGAACTGAAGAATCAGAATTACTATTCGAAACGTTCGAAGGAAGGCAAGTTTTATTGTCATTTTTTAAAGAAAAACCTTCTTTACAGCCACAAGTATGTGTTCCGAGTTGATTTATGCAGATTTGTTGACAGTCCCCGTTGTTTATCAGACACTCATCAATATCTATAAAGTGGAATATAAAATTTAAGCTAACCTTAATAAGATAGAATAATTTCAAACTCATAATACTAGTAGAAGACGAAGGTATATTCAAATAATAGAGAAACCTAAGTGAAAACTATCTACATTGGAAAAATTTTACTTTACAGAAAATGAAATAACCTTAGAAATTATGAAATATTTAAAAAAGACAGTAAGTGGGAAAAAACAAATAGGATAAAAAAGCAATAATCTATATATCAAATGAAAATAATAAAAATAAGTCCTGATTATTAAAAAAGGAGTATCAAAGAACAAGAAGAGAGAAAGAATTAGAGAAAGTAATAAAAAAGTTTGAAAGAGACAGACAATGCTAAAAAAGTAGGTGAAATAAGACATAAATATAAGAAAGTAAAGAAATAAGAAGCAAAAATCGAGAATAAAAATATAAACTTACCCACACAAACTGGCTTTTTACCAAGTTTTTGGTTTTCTGGACTAAACTTGTACCCGTGGTAACAGGTGCAAATTATCCTCTGCAGATAGATGGTACAACGTTGTTCACAAATATTTAATGAGCAAGGATCTTGGTTTTTATGTAAACATCTAAAAAACAGCAAGAAAATGTTCGCATTATTGAAAAAAAGTTAAGAATATTATTGTTTTTTTAATAACAACTTAACCAAATAAAGTTTAAAAACTATTTAAAAAATGTCAGTTTCCCTAACCTAAACTTTGGAACAATTTTATAAAGTTTTGTAACTTTCATAAATAAAAACAAAAATAGTTTGTTTTATTTTTTTAATATATTCAGGCATTGATATATTAATAAAATTATATAATTTATTCATATTTATCAAAAAAAAAAAAATACAATTAACAAAAACAAAAGTTTTTTATATAAAATGATTTGTATTGGACACAATTTGTTTACTACATTTACAATAGTAGTTAATCCAAACAATTTGAAAGACTTTTAATCCACTGAAAAAAAAAGCGCTGTTCGTGGATATAGGTTTTCACATTACTAAAATGTTTTAAAAGATTGGGTGATACAATTACAATAGACACCAATTACTTGTATGAATAATAACAAAATAAGTACATAAAACAAAGTGACATATTAAATGTAGGAACAATAATTGTTGGAAATACATCCAACATGTTTAGAACTGGAACCCGACCCTGCCCTTGAATTAACTTCCGAGTTGATTATTCATAACGCTAGAGATAACTTACTTTATGATTATATAATCTTTATATTTTATGTAAAGGTACTACATCAACTTTTAAAAACCTCGCAATTAAACACCAACAGATATAATTTTATCCACAACTGGTCTATAAATCAATTCTAAACTGGCAAGTGTCTAATAACATTTGGTTGACATTCAAAATGAACTTGATGTTGCTGACCTTTGCGCAACTTATGCTAAATTTCTCCAAGAGACTCTAAAGGAGACGACGGCCGAAGCACCAAACAATAACAATGGTTTTGAAAAAGTTCTCGAACACTATCCAAAGCACAATAGACATTGCCTATAAAGAATACTGGCCCCTGAGGCTGGTCCAACACTATGAGATCAGTACCGCATGGTGGTTTCACAGGTTAAATCACCTAAGATGGCTAGGAAATCCTTTAAAAAGTTAAGAACCATAAAACTAAAAAAATACTGGGATACTTACAAATCTTATCTCATAGAATACAAAAAAAATCGTTAGGCAAAAAGAAAAAGATGCATAAGGATCCTACTGCGAAGAAATTTAAAATTTACCGCAGACAGCGAAGCTTCAAAAAGCACTCTCAAAAGATCCACACCTCAGCATTGGTGCGCTAATCAAAAAGGATTGTATAAAAAGTGCAAAACTCAAAGATAGCATCAAACGTCTGCTATCAACTCACGTCCTTGGCTCAGTCATCAAAGATGTGGCCGACTGGACACAGGAAGAATACAACCCATCTGTCTTCGATTGGAAAACACATTGTAGATGATGACAAAATTAGATTGGCAATATCTAGCTTCTCTACATTTAAATCGCTCAGAACTGACGGTATCTATCCAGCCCTACTTAGTGGAGTATAAAAGACTTTGTAGGTATATTCAGATCCTCGTTGGCTGTCCCAAAAATATACCGACCAATAAATCTGACATCGTTTTCCTTAGAATCGCTACGCGAAATCGACATACATACAATCTAGGCAGATCTACCGATTCAGCCCTTCAGTTAGTTGCTAGCCGAATAGAGAGATCCCTGGACATAAAATAAAAATTATCATTTATTTAAATTCATTCATATTTTGTCCGATATTTTAAATCTCCCTGTAGATATCAAAGGTTTCTTGGCAATATTTTAATGAGCATAAAACTGCACAACTTTTGTCTAATTTGACCAACTTTCTATCTGTTACCGTTTAAAAAATAACAATATTGTCCTTATGTCCTACATACACTGTTTCATAGGGACAGTATTGATATTTTGCAAATGGTAACAGATAGCAAGTTGGTTAAATTAGACCAAAGTTACGCATTTCTGTGCTCTTTTAAGTGCTGCCAAGAAACCCGGGATATCTACAGTAAAGGTCAAAATATCGGAAAAACACTGGAAGTTTTTATTTTCTTAAATTCATTATAACTCAAAAACTAAGGATTTAGGAAAAATTTACTTTTTTAGTAAAATATGTTCTTTATTATTTTCAGCAAGATTTAATCGTGTATTTTGTTTCTTTTTAGACATACGATGTACAACTTTTGTTTTTCTTATGGGCGAAAGTGAGTAAAAGGTTTTCCTTGATGGCATATTTGTTTCAGGATATGTCCTAGCTTATTGTCGAATTGCATCACTGTAACATCTGATATGAATGTCATAAATTTTTTTTACTACTAAGCTGAGAAATTGTTATTATTATTTACTCCATTCCCCTAACGAGAAGTAATATTTCTCACCCTAGGTAAATAATGATAATAAAAAAACACCTAGGTAAATAATGAGAACAATTCTATAATTTTAAAAATATTAACAGAAACTTTTGTTAAGTTAATTATCAACTAGAAGTAGAAAATTGAACATAGGCAATAGGCTTAAAAATTATTTGAAATTATAATTAATTTTAAGGTGAACGGGGAGAAAAAGTCCTTTATATCTCAAGTCAATGTTTAATTATTTAACAAAACATTGAGTGCGACCGGTTTCGAAGTGTCATCACTTCATCTTCAGGCTCGCCATACTCTCCATCCACTAGGGAGTCAAAGTCTTCAAGTGTCGCTTGTCACCACTGGCATGTGGAAACGCTTAAACAACTTGAACCAAAATAAAGAGAGAAATTTAAATTTGAAAATATTAATATTAATAAAATTATGATTTAGCAAGTTGTAAAAATCCCGAAATATATAATTTTGGGAGTGAGGATGACCAGGAACTTGTTGGATACGTTGTGGACAGTAGGTAGACTTTTTCATAATTATAATGTATATAAAATATATAAAAAAACCTTCAGTTTTTTTACTTTGGCCTTCTGCGTTTTACTTTCTTCATATCAAATATTGTATTCTAGATTGAAATTTCAATATATCTTCCACAGTCACCCTCTAATTGTAAATTTCTTTAAATTTTAACTAATTTGTTAACCTTCTTTCAATTTTGTGAATAGTGAGGGTGGCATGATTCCTTAATTCCACACAAGCTAACTTGCTTCTGGAGATCAGATTTGATTTGTAAGGGCTTATCCCACACTCACTATTCCCAATACCAGTTTTTTGTCACTTTGTTTGTTTCTTGTAATTTTTAATTTGTTCAAACAATTGTATATATACTATTTTAACTTTTGACTTAAAAGTCTAATTCAGATTTTATAATATATTTTTTAAAATCTTTTTAAATTGTAAGTTTACATCCACAATTTTTGTAGATGAGCACTGATGATGGCAAATAAGCCGAAAGCGCTTTGCATTGATTAATAAAAATGTTTTGCACGAAATACAAGTTTTTCCTTTTGAATGTTATATAGAATTTTTAGCTTATTCAATATGACATCTAAATTTGATTTATGACCGCGTTTGGCAAGCTGACAGCAATAATAATCATTGTGCAGTATTTTGGTTGTTATGGAAACGGCAAATGTTTTCATGGCCTAAGTAAATTTTGCGAGCTAATCATCGGCGTCGCGTGTTCAATATGGAAACCGTGCCGTTTCAATTTGACATGTAACAATGCATGGCTGACTGAGGTTATCATATAATCGAAAGAATTTTTTTCTCACTATAATGGAGGATTGAGAAATTCTCCGTTCTGAACGTATGAAAGTGATGAGAGAAGTGGAACATTTTATAGCATCCGTAGAAAAATTATATATACATATAACTCGGCTGAGAAGGCTATTATTTACCTAGGTAAATAATGATAATAAAAAAACACCTAGGTAAATAATGACAAAAATTCTATATTCTTAACGAAATTAACAGAAACACTTGTTAACGTAATTTTAACCAAAAGCACAAAAATATATATTAACTAGGAAATTCAACACCGGCAATAAGCTTCAAAAATTATTAATTAATACCAATAAATCCATGTCACTAAAATATCAAAAATGCAATGGGATATTTCCTAGAATCATATCAAAATTTGACACATGCCAAATTTTTACATAAATAAAGCCAGTCTAATTAGAAACACGCTCTACTCTGCTTAATATTTCGAAATATTAAGCAAATTGTTAGGAAATTACTTATGTCAAAATTAAAATTGCTAATACATTAATGTTAGTAGTAAAAAAATTATATGTATACCTCGGCTGAGAAAGCTATTATTTAATAATAGCTCACTTCTCACCCTAGGTATATAATGTACTATTTTTGCACTATCACTATAAAGCACCATTTATTAGTTTTAGATCAATTTCTGTTTAAAAACCAAATGATCAAAAATAGAAATATATTAAAATTACAGTAATATGGCAATTTAAAATAATTTTTTCATATCCTACCACATTTTGTACTCTTAAGTTAAATGTCTTTTTATTATTTTTCATAGTAATGTAAACGTGTAATACGTAGCTTTAAAAGAAATTTTTACCTTTATTTAATGGTATAAAAATCATAGCACTAATAAGAAAAACAAAAATTGTACATCGTATCTCTGAGAAGGAACGAGATATACGGTTAAACCTTAGTGCAAATAATATAGAAGATATTCTACTAAAAAAACAAAATATGTAAATTTTTCCTAAAACTCTTAGTTTTTAATTTATAATAAATTTATTAAAATGGCAACTTTCAGTTTTTGTCCAATATTTCGACTCTCCCTGTAGATATCTCGAGTTTTTTTTTGTCTAATTTAACCAACTGCTATCTTTTACCATTTGGAAAATAGTAATATTGTCCCTGTATATTTTTTTATTATTTATCTGTATTTTAATCTGTAATGCTTTACAGTAGCCAATAACGATTGTTCTGAGCGTAATGTTTTGGGAATGAATTGTCAAATCTTTTCACCTCATACATCACAGAAAATAGAGTCTTGAGAACCTAGTGGTGTAAATGTACAAAATTTGGTTATTTGTATAAATATCTTATAGTTTTCTATCTAGTTCCTGATCTGTTGCTAGATCTTTCGTTTACAGAGTGGAAGGTATAAAAATTTTATCCATTCGAATTAAAAAGTCATCCTCCAACATGTAGAAACTTGGTAGAAAATCAAGCTGTCGGATCTGTCGTAGAGATGCTTTATCTGCCTTCTGCTGAAAAGCGTAAATCAATGGCTTGTGATCCGTTTCCAGGGTATGCGCATTCCATTCACATTCCACTGCTAGTACTATGCACCAATCTCACAGAGGGCGTTACTATAATTCTTCGTTATTCCTGTAACGTCAGTTGTTTTGACATACCAAAATTTGTTAGTTATCGTTTGTCCTTTGTGGGTGACTGGATTTTATTTTTTGCGAATTATATTATTGGAAAATTGAAAAGTACATTTATTTTATTAGTTTTTAATCTGTTTTTCGTGTGCTTCTTGGTTTTTTATGTGTGTTTTTTTGGGTTTTTGCTAGTGTTAGAACTTGTATTCATGCTTTGTTAATATTTAAGACATTTATTATTTGTTTTTAAATCTGCCTTAACTTTTCAAGTAGATATGTAAATAAAATTCCACATTTAGCATTCATTATAATTGTAACTTTGAATTACAAATACTATTAAAATAAACAAGATAACACAAAAATAGTATTATAATTAAATAAATTAGAAAATTTGGCTTTAATTATTTAGGGCCGATTCCACCGTTGTGTTAACGAAGTTTAAATTACAAACGAGGAATAAAATTACATTTTTACATTACTATGTCATTTTAATCTTCGTTTAGTAATTTAAGCTTGGTTTAACACAACGGTGGAATCGGCCCTTTAGTAAACAAATGAAAATGACGTAACCTCAATGTTTGTTTTCTTGACTGAGGACTGTGGTTAATTCTGCTTCTACACGAAACGTGCGTATTTAAATAAGGCTTGCAGCCAATGATCGTTTTCTAATCTTTATGGTCTTTTACAATGTAAGACGTCTAGCTACATTATGCGTCCCCAAACCGTCAGATGGCGCTCAATTCATAGTCTGATGATTTAACATTGAGTTGCCGTTCTATTCTTCCCTTACCTATGTGCATTTCTATGATCAAGCTGCGACCTTTTAACGTGTATCTAAAGTACTTAATCCCTTCATACAGTGCAAGAAGTTCTTTGTCGTATGTACTGTAGTTTTTCTGGGCTGAAGATAATTTTGATGAAAAAACCAAGAGGTTACAATGTTCCTTGATTAGGTTGCTACACTGACGCTCCAATGGCGAGCAGCGTATTGTATACTTAAATCTTTTTTAGATTGCTTGAATTCTTTTTTAGACTCGATGGTCCAATCTATTGGCCGTGAGTCATTTTTCGTAGAATTTTTTAGATATCTACTCATTAAGTAGAGATTGGTTACAACTCCCGTGCTTGAGAAAGCGTCGGTAGAAATTTAGCATTCCTAAAAAGCGACGTAGTTCTTTAACTGTCTTAGGCTTAGGAAAAGACTAAATAACTCTGACTCGCTTTGGAAGTGGTTTGCTTCCCTTGGAGGAAATTAGGTATCCCAACTATTCTATTTCTGGTACACCAAAAAGACATTTTGACGGGTTCAGTACAAAACCAAAGTTTTGCAGCCGTGAAAAGACAATACTGAAATGTTCTAAATGCTCTTCTTCATTTCTAGGTAAAAACTAAACCTTGAAGGATAATATTCATAAATATTTGAAATGTTTGAGCGGCATTACAAAGGCCAAACGTCATAAAAGGAATTATTAAAATAATCCAAATGGAGTGATTACGGCTGTTTTCGGAATGTCAGGTTCAGCAACTGGAATCTGATGATAAGCTCCAACCGGGTCTAGTTTATTGAATGTTTAACAACCAACCAATATATTAGAAAAATCCTGAATATGAGAAATGGGATATTTATCAGGAACTGTTTGAGAGTTAAGTTTTCTGTAGTTTTCGCACGGTCTCCAACTTCCTAGCCAAGACTTCGGAACCATGTGAATAGGGCTCGCCCAAAAGCTGCTTGAAATGCGACAAATTTTTTGCTCAAGCATGTTGGCAGTTTGGCAATGCGGAGTTTCTTCGGAGACAAACGTCTAGATCTTTGGGCAATAGGAGGACCTTTAGTGACAATATAAAGCATAACTGTGTGATTGCTTACAGGAGCAATAGGAGTGCCTCTTATGATTTCAGGAAACTTTGCCAAAAGGTCATGAAATTTCAAAGTTTCGTTATTTGAACTCATGGTTTTATGTTTCCATTTTGAAGATTTAGTCATAGAAAACAGAAGAGTTGTGGAATCTATTAGTTTACGTTACTGTAACTCGACGAGCAAATCGTGGTGTTTTAAGTAGCACGTGTCACATCAGCAACTATGAATTGCCATTTAAAAGGGCGTCGAAATAATAAATTTAAGCTTAGTAGTCTATAGCCAAATGTATTAATGATGGATCCATTTGCTTCATATAGATTGAAGGATGTTAGTTTTCTTGTTTTAGCCAATCCGGATCTAGAAATAGCAAAAACGTCTGCACCAGTATCGATAAGAAACTGCATACCATAATTTATATCAGTAACAAATAGACAGTTTTTAATAATAGATTTGTCACTTTCCGTCATCTTTCTTGTTAATGGGCTACCTAATTTTCCAATTGCGAAAAGTTGAAGATTGGAAATTGCAGGGCTTATCATATTTACGAGCTTTCTGTTCAAAAACGCTGATGATAGAAACAAAAGTTTGAATTGGTTGCCCTATTTCTAGATCGTTACACGAAACGACTCCTAAAATTGCTTTGACATTTGCTATAAGAAATGTCTAGCTGAAGTTACTCTAATGCTTGTGTTAGATCTTAAATCTTATTTTCAAGTCTTCTGCAGTGATTGTTTGATAAAGAAGGAGCGGAGTTGGAGTGGGAAATGGCCTCAACTGTATTTTGAAAGGGATTCATATCACTTATTTCCAAAATTTTATTTTTTTGCAAATCAAGAGCATCACTTGCAGATAGAACTATTTAGACACTAGAAGGAAGTCTTTGTAACCAGAGGGTACTTAATAACTCTTCACTAATTCGATTCGTTGCTAAATTATTCATCTGGCGATGCATCTGCGAAGGTTTTCTATACCCGAGTTCAATATCCGTGAGCAAGTTTCGTATCTGTTTTGTTTTTGATTCAGTAAAATTATTAATTAAATGTCGTTTGGGTGTTTCGTACTTATCTTTCTCCGGTTGCCTTAGGATAAGATCGCATACGTGTTGTAGGTTTGTCGTGTCTAACGAGAAAATAACTGTAAAATATTTTGTTGAATCCGACCGTACTTTGCATAACTCAAAATAAGCATCTTCTTGTGCGAACAAAAATTTTGGGTTGCCTATCCAAAATGGTGGTAGTTTAACCACTCTAGTTTCGTTAATACTATCTCCTCTTGAGGTGAAATTTTTTTGCGTTGGTGATACGTTTGTCTGTTTCGAGGTCACCAAATATGCAGTACTATCGCAATAAAGTTACAGACCTTTAAAATAAACTTATTTTTTAGATAATAATGACAACCATAAAAAAATATGACAATTATTAATGCTTTTTTTGTATCAAACTATCTGGTGATATATAGGGTAATACACTACAAAGGTATACATTTTTACTAAGTCTAATAAACAGTAACTAGAATGGAGATATATAATCCTTGCAAGGGCGTAGTCAACATCAATATTTTTTTAACCGTTATATTAAACAAAAATAGAAACATAAAATAAATACAATAAAACAAAGAGTTTCTCAAACATTGTCATCTAAAATAATAATATTCCTGCAAATTCAAAATTAAAATTTATATACAGGGTCCCATTAGTTCGTAAATGTTCAATATTTCAATTTGTGTTATTGACAAGCAAACAAGATTTAATAAAAGTTATATGGATTTGAATAATACATATTTTAAAAATATTTTTGGATATACAGGGTGTTGCGTTTTTGCCTGACAAATAAAAATCTATGTTTTTTTAAATAGAACACCCTATATTTTATTTTATTTTTAAAATGACTTGGGAATACTGTATTTAACCCTAGAATGTTTTTAAAAAATATTACCATGTTGCCAAATAATTTTTTGTTTTTAAATTAGAGTATGATGCAGACCCCAAATTAAATTATCATAATTTAGGTAGGTTTACATTAATTTCAAAATTGTTTAATATGCAGACTAACGAATAGAGGTGATAGAACTTGTTTATTCTATACAGAGTGTTTTGAAACGTCTTAAATATGGCTAATTTTAAGTTCAATTTACTCAATTTTTTCAAATGCAGCACACTATATATTATCTTGGCATAAAATTCCCTATAAATTTGCCCATGTAACAATACCAATGTTTTAGTCAATAACACATATACAGGGTGTCCTATCAGTGCATAATTGATCGATAGCTATTTTATTATTAGAAATACGAAGAAATGTTTAATATAAAAGTTATATGACCATATTTAACAAATATTCCTAAATATACAGAGTGGTTCATAAACGAGGTGCTGACCAAATCTATACTTTTTTAAAGCAAAACACTCTGCAGGTAGTAATACATATTTGGTTGTTTTTACATCGTCAAACAATTTTAATTGACTTCGTTCATTTGCTATGTTATATGTCTCAAAACGTGAGGTTACGATTATCTCAATTTTTTAAAAGGAATACCCTGTATTAATTGGTGGTATGATACATAAGGTATTCCTTTAAAAAAAATGAGAAAATCGTTATCCTTCATTTTGAAACACCCTATATACAACAGCAAATAAAATAAAAGTCTATGAAAGTTGTTTGACGATGTGAAAACAAATATAAAAATGTATAAGTTTGGTCAGCCCTTCGTTTATGGATCACCCTCTATATTTAAGAATATTTATTAAACATGGTCATACAACTTTATATTAATTTGTTTTTCCTATTTTCAATAATAAAACAGCTATCGATCAATTACGCACTATTGGGACATGTTGGTATCGTTGGATAGGTAAATTTATAGGAAATTTTATGCGAAGATAATATACAGTGTGTTGCATTTGACAAAATTGAGTAAGTTGAACTTAAAATTAGCCATATTTAAGACACATTTCAAAACACTCTGTATAAAATAAATCAGTTCTATTACCTCGGCAATGGAAAAGTCTACAAAGATCAACCAGAAGTTCCTTTTTTGTGACAAATGACGTAAGAAATATTTATTAATCTTAAGATTTATGAAATGAAAAAGTTGTGAATAATATGGTTTCTTTATCCCTTCATTCTACGCCAATGGGTTATGGTAATTTATCGAAATAATGTGTTAACTAATAATAACGATTACCTTTCATAAGTATACATATTTTTAAGTTAAAGTCTTTACTGTAAGGGAAGATATTTAGAAAATGTGTATTTATGAAATACACTTTATCACCCTGTAGTTTTAAAACTGGAATGTTAATAGGAAAATTATATTTAACTTTTCTTTAAAATTGATTAAGATCTATAAATCCCCAAAATTACGGTACTTTATTCTGAAACACCCTGTATAGATATATAAAAAAATAAAAACTTCTTCATAAAACTCATTATTTTTTCTGAAAATACACATATGAACTCTAGACGTTGCATTGGTACCATATTCTTAGATAACACGCTGCGCATTCACCAATAATGTGAATAGTGTTACCCCCCCCCCCCCAGAAACCAAGAAAACAACCTAGCTACGCGCTTGAATGTTTGGCATTCTGTATTATACTCTTCATAATTTAACAGACCCTCCTGAACCCCCCCCCCCTTATAAAGCTTGATTTTTCCTGTAGATTTCAATTTTTATTTTTGAGTTTTTTCAATATTTCAACCACCCTTATCCCCCAATTTTTATTCAGATTTTTTTCAGAATTTTCATTCCTTCATAAAGCTTGATTTTTATTAAAAATTTCATGTTGAAATGCTTTCGGTGTTTGATTTTATTATTATTTTTTTAATTTCAATCCCTCTTAAACCCCTCTTTTTCAATCACATTTTTTCAAAATCAAAGAAATTTTCCCCTTATAGAGCTTGATTTTTGCTAAAAATTTGATGTTGATATCTTTTCTCTTTTTTGATTTGTTTTTTTTTTTTAATTTCAACCCCCCTTAACCCCCCATTTTTATTTAGATTTTTTTTAAATCAGTAGGCTTCGTCCCTCATAGAGCCTGATTTTTACTAAAATCTTCAAATTGACATCGTCTTATGTGTTTGACTTACCGTGCGGACAAAAAACGGTCACGGACGGAACCAAATACTCTTCACAGACTACTGTGTGAAAATAATAAATACTTTTAACTCAATAAAATCCATTGAAACAATGCCACATAATGAAATTTAGAATAAACAAGACATCAATAGTTTGGACGCCAAAGTAGTGTTCTATTATTTATCGTAAATTGCTTACCTTCCTGCTATGTACACGTAATCAGGACAACAATGTCTTCGCGTACAGTCCACCCATGTACCATTGTCATTGCATTTGTACCTTGTTGTTATCACATTTGTTGATGGGCAGGTTAACGTGTCGGTACTGGAATCAAACAGAATTTGTAATATACCAGGGATGTTCATTATTAATTCTCATTTAAATTACGTCACGGTTGATTTGTTAAACGTTTAACATAATATACTATTTTTATACTTGACATTTTTTAACAGATAAATTAAACGTTTTTATATAGATACTAGTTATTGTACATTGAACTACGTTTGAATATAATTTATCTTATACGCATATTTCCAGTTTGCGATGACATTTTTGGTTTATTTAAATTAAAAGTTAAGTGGTATATTTGTTTATATTACATGCATATATTATTTTATTATATCACTTTTTATTAAAAATCAAATCACAAACTGAGACTGGCATATTACGTGAATGCCTAAGCCATAAAACATAAAAAACCGTCAATTATGTTAATAATAATGATTATTAATTATTAAACAAAACAAAGTTTTCTTGATTATTGCATAAAATTAATTTTATAAATTACTGCTTTCTGTATCTGTATCTATAACGTGTGGAGGGTAGGTTATCTTACGGTACTTATGCCTCATTAGGCCCATTGTGCATCCTCCTGAGATGATAGGCATCTCCTAGCTCGTGAGCCAGCCTACAGATTTAATGTGCAATTACTAAAATTAAATAAAGGAATTGATAAATGATTATCTGCTGTATAGCATTTTGATACATTTATATTTAAGTCCTCTTGTGATAGAAGAAGAAGCGGTGGTGCTGAGGGAAATACTTTAACAAATTTTATTGGTATTTTTCCCCAAAAGCTTTTTAGCCGTTTCAAGTTTCTTTTTTCTTGATTTCAATTGTATATGTATGTTTGTTTGCCTACACCATAGATAACTGTTAATATAAATGTATAATAAGAGCAATGTACGTTGGGTTGCATATAATAAAATCGTTGATTAATAGAAAATCATTCATTAATAGGGGTCATTAATTAACGATTTTGAGTGCGTTTGATGTAAACTTTTAATAATAATGTATATATTGTCTTCTCGCAACTGGTCACATAATGAGGTTTTTTTTAACCAGTTTCATAATGTTCAACTTAATGCATCAGGTTGCGTAAAGTAGATCATTTTGACACTTGCGGCGATTACAAAAAATGTCACTCTATATGTCAAAATTAGAAGAAATTCATTGTTACCGGAAAACTAATAAAAATATATATTTTCTGTTTTAAAATTAATATATTGATAAGGGAAATCCCCAGATAACGAAATTTAAAATTATTATGTTAAAATTAAACTTAGCGAAGCTGGACGATTTAGAGTCTAGAAAAATATTATTGTGAAATTGTCAAGGAGGTTTTTGTTTGATTTTTGAAATGATAGATTGTCATTAGAATTTTTAAAATGTCAGATAAGAAATTTTGAAAGAAAAGTGTAAGTTTGGATTTTATATAAGGAGAAAGATTATTGATTTGAAATAAAGATATTTAGAGAATTGTCATGAGATTTTGGAAGAAACTGTAACAGGGAATGTAGATTGTCAGAAAATGTTGTAAAAGTTTGAAAAGATTGTTAAGATAATTTATGGATTAATTTATAAGATAAAGTTAAAAAGGTAAAGAAAAGTTTTTTAATTGAAACTAAGATACAAAATAGAGTAACAGTGGCAAGCAGATAGAAAAGAAACAGCAGGAGGTAGGAGACTAGGAGAGTATAAAAAAGAAGACCCGAGTTAAAATAAGAACCAACATCAAGAGCAGGAGCAGGAGGAGAGCAGCCAGGACAGAGAAATAAAAGATTTTTTTTAATTTCACTGATTTTCAATTATTTTTTTATTTTTTTTATACAAGATTAATTTTTCTAGATTTTGAACCCGCCTAGTTTGAGATTTGGTAGTATTTAGAATATTTTTTGAAAATCCATATACTGGGTGTTTTCATATCAAGTGGCCAATCGTGGGGCTATATAAACTTTATGGGGTGTAAAAAAAGGGAAAGAAGGCAGACAAAATTTGGAAGTACAAAGCCAAGGGAACGAAATTTGTGTAAAATTGATTTGGTATGACCTTTTATTTATATTTAAATTGTTGATTCTTTTATTTTGGGGTAAGAACAGTGTAAATGGTGTATGAGACAGTCTATAGTATTTGAAAATTGAAATGTTATTTAAATAAATTCAATCATTTAGGATAGAAAATTTTAAAATTGGGGTAAAATTACATTAGAGAGAACGCAAAAGTACACAAGATTTATATAGACAAATAAAAGTTTGGTTAGAATTGTTATATAAAAGTGTTTTTGAAAGTGTAAAAGTATATGGATTTGCGAGGAGGAAAGAAGCTTGAAACAATGGAAGACAATGCAGGAGACGAGGAAGAGAATTTACAACAGGTAGGACAAGGAGATTTAGATAATACAGGCATGGAATAAAAAAACGAAGAATCAGGGCAGCAACAAAAGGAAGATGGAGGTAAGAGAGAAGATGAGGGAGTTTTACGGAGCATGTTTGCGGTAATAATGGAAATAAAGAAAAACAATGAAACAATGTCTATGGAGATAAAGAAAAACTGTATGAAAATGAAAAAAAACAATAAAGTAATGTCTATGGAAATTAGGAAAAACAATGAAACAATGTCTATGGAAATATATAATAAATTGGATAATAAGGAAGAAAACAGAAAAGAAGATAAAGAAGAACTAATGAAGAAATTTAAAGAATTAAAAGTGAAAACAGATGTAAAATTTAAAGAAATGAAGAAAAATTTAAGATAAGAAATGATAGAAAGAATTGATGAAGTAGAAAATAAGCAAAATAAGAAATTTAAAATAGTACAAGAAAAAATATCTGCAGATATGGAAAAGATAGTATCGGAGGCAGAGTATCAGGGAAAAATGATATCAAATCTAGAAGAAATAGAAAATAAATTCTCTCAAGAGAAGAGGGATCAAAAATAAGATTAAAATGAAAAATAAGTGTCATTGAATAAAGTATTAATAACGTTAAGAATGAAATTAAAATATGTAAACAGGAAGTGAGGGAAAGTAGAAGTGAAGAAATATGGGAAAAAAAGTTACAGGAACTTAAGGAAAAAATAAAAGGAGTAAAAGAAGAACAAGAACAAGAATACAAGATATTGACGATGGAAATAGAAAATAATAAATCAGAAACCAAATGTATAAATGTATATGGAGAGGTAAAAATGGAACATAAATTTGAATGGAACATAAAAAAGATACATCCGAAAGTATTTTTAAAAATCTTAAGACATAATTTAAAAAAACATAAGGTTAATAGATGATATAAAGGAATGCATTAGAGAAACTCTGGACAATCAAGTATTAGTATGGTTTTGAAGTAAATAAATTGAAATGAATTGTTTTGAAGATTTTAAGAAATTATTTATTGAACATTATTGGGGAGAGTTTGCCTAGGTGAATGTGAGAGAAAAACTGTATTTAGGAAAGTTTGATGAAAAGAGAGAAAGTAGTTGTAGCAATTATGCTCTACAAGTATTTACGACTCAATATTTAGATCCATCTATGTTAGAAGGAGAAATAATAATGTACATTTCTAGACATTTCCAATCACAGTTGGTTAAAACTATAGCGTTCAAAACATGAGAACAATGAATGCATTAATTAATTATTTATTGAGGGTTAAGCAGAGTTTAGGAAAATTCTCAAGGAGTGGATTTGGATAGGATGGAAGAACAAGGAAATATAATAATTATGGAAATTATCAGTACAATGACTTGATAAATAAGCAAAATAGAAATAACAGTAGGTTTATGTCAAACAATACATATTATGTAAATCGCAATGAAAATAATAGAAATCATAAGACCAAATATAAGAAATATGCAAGGGGAAATGAAAGAAGAAAGGGGCAACTTAAATCAAAACGAAGATCGCAGACAAAATGAAAATCAAAGGCAGGTGGCAGAAGAAAAATCTACGAATGAATAATATACGAGTGACGGATGATGATGAAGCAGAACATATTTATGAAGAGAGCAATGAAGAAAATTTTATTAGAAGCACTTACTAGAATAAGAAAATAAAATTTGTATGCATGAACATCCAAAGGAATTTATAAATTTGGGGAAACATATAGATCAGGAAATGGAAGAATGGAGGTTAATTTATTTAAAGGGAAAAATGGGGGATAGGAATATCTAAATTTTAGTAGATACAGGGTCTGAAGCGTCGATTATAAATGAAAAATTAATAGAAAGGGAATATGACGTTGTAAAAATACCGAAAGTGATTTTAGTAGGTGCAAATGGAAAAAAATTGCATAATGTAAATAAATCTACTAAGAGAGATTGTATTGAATGACAATAAGAAAATAGAAGTGCAATTATTGGTGGTACCAAATTTAAATGTTAAATGTTTCTATGTTGTTAGTGTTGGTACGTTTAAGTGTTGTATTGTGTAAGTTGTAGGTATAGTTACAATAGTAATTGTATAAATTTAAAGGTTTGAAAAATAAAGAAATCAACAATTTAAATTGATAAAAGGTTTGAAAATTTAAAATTAATATATTTGAGATTGGGTGTTTATTGGTTATTTGGAAAATTTAAAGATAATTACATAAAAATTTTGTGTTTAAAATTATGTTTAAAAGTTATAATATGCAAACACTAAATTTGGGGGATTTAATAAAGAAAATTCCCAAATAACGAAATTTTATATTATGTACCTATTAATTATGTTATTTTTCATTCTATGAGTACAGCAAAAAACGCCCTTTCTTGAAAACTAAATAACTTTAACAAGCAATATAAATACTACAACAAGTTGTTGAAAATAAATTAATATGATTGTCTATTTTTTAATAAAATGAATGACACAAGAAAGTAATATTGGTTGTATAAACTTATTTTTTACCGAAACACAATTTTATAAATAATAGTCACAAGTATTAGAAGTAATTTTAAAAAACTGACTTCAAAATCGTGCAGATGCCATCATCAGATCTTGGCCAAATTTATAATAAAAAATAATCATTGAGAACGGACAAGGTAATAAGGAATGATCGCCTAACATACATAAAAAATAAAGAGTTTGAGGATATTCTCATGAATCCAATAATTTGATTTGGACCAAATTTATATGGGACCGCCATAAACAAAAAAATAATCATTAAAATCGAATAATGTGTTAAAGAATTACAGCTGAATTACCATTCCGAAGAATTGAGAACCTCCTCCTTTTTTGAAGTCGGTTAAAAATTAGAAAAATGTTATATGTAACACCTTACGAAGCTACCTTTAAACATCATTTAGTCTAAACTCACCTGTCAGCTGCTGCTACATCATACAATTGATCTAAATAGTAGCCATCTTGAATATTGTCATCATTCGAAACTTTTGGTATCCATAATAAAAAGAAAATAAATGCTGATACAGAAAAATTTCTGTTGAATAATTGACGTAAGATAAGCTCCATGTTTATTGCTGAAATACAAAATAATATTTTAAATCTAAATTAATTTATTTAAAAAATTGTATATTATGCTGCGTCTTAACAAACTTCTACGCCAGCCCTGTTCAATTTTGTTAGCAGAACGAGAGATTTTGGAGTAAAAAGTGTTTTAATGAAGTTATTGTTTCGCGTTTTTTTAATTTGTCCTTTGTAATAAAAATGTACTTCTACTTTTAGATTCTTATTAATTCTAACTTTGAATGTAGACCTTAGAAAATTAATTAATGTACTTCAATGAAAGCAATCAAATGCCACTATAAACTGCATAATTCAATTTCTTATTAATATTTTACATTTTTTTAATAAAATACTCACATTTTAAAATTAAGTATCCTAAAAAAACACTAATCTAGTTTAAGGCATTACTAGAACAAAAATGTGTTGGTTTTGTTACTAAGATCTTAGAACTACAACTTGGCGATGCCTTCAATTAATAGGCATCATTGAAATTAATTGTAAACGTCACACAACAAAAATTAGATGGAAGATACATTGTATGCTTGTTTCATCAATCATCACAAATGCAGAAGCCGTTCTATAAGGTATACGAGGGGCAAACAAAGAACATATTGAAATTACATGATATAAAAGAAAAAAAATTAGTTTCTGTGAAACTTGTGTTTTCTAGAAGAAGAAAAAACTTAAAAATAGATATTATAGATTAAAACATTACATTTCATTTAATATCACTTAAAAGTCGGCTATTAGAAAACTTAAAATTTTTTTTATAGAAGTTACCGGTTCTTTTGTTAATTTTAATTGGTATATCAATATCAAATTCCATTGTGTTGCATCCGATTTAACAAATACAATGTTTATAATTTTCTTAACAGGCGTTAAGTCAGCAAAACACTTATCGGTTTTGTCGTAATCACTATTTATTGAGCTTCTGGTAGTAACTTAATCTTTAGGTAATACCAATAAAGATGTTCGAAATAGTTTAAACATACATGGTGTAAAATTATAGTAAATAATCCTTGAAATATTAAAAAAATTTGAGAAAATTTACAAATATTGTCGCAATAATGGAAAAACATTCAGGGAGCTCAATATTTGTAAAACATTGGAAAATACTTTGATAATAAAATAATTATTAATAATAATAAGCGAACTTGAAGGGGTCACGAGTAACACCAGTGGCCCATACCGGGCCTTAAATCGAACCGGTAGCCCATGCAATACCGTAACTCGTCGAAGTGCCTTGGGGTAATATCCCAGGGTGCTGGGATCTCGCATTATGCCCGGTAATGACCCCGGCAATGGAAATGGACGCTTTCGATGGACGAATGAACTCAGGGACGATTTGCTGAACGCATACGAAGATAGCGAGCCTGGTCGAAGAGGTTACATGGCAAGAATGCATGGATTGGGGTACGAGAGACACCCAGAGCTTAATCACATCTCTAAACAACATCTTAGAGACCATATAGCTTATCTTTGCAATGTAAGAATACCACACAATGATACAAAAGTACCGGCTGCACTGGTCCAAGACCAGATTCAATCGGTTCAAGAGCTGGCTCAAACCCAGCACGTTTACCCCGAGAACATCAACAATGGACCACCACTAATACAAACAAGAATTAATATTAAGTGTAATATCAAACCGCAGGATATCATCAAACATGGCTGCAGCTCTCCCTGGAGAACTTTCAGAAATACCAGACATTATAACCCTTAACAATGCCGTCTATCGTGCCGCTAATTAGCTAGTGGCAAATGCTAAAGGTAACAGCTATGCAGATAGAATACAAAAACGGAACGCCAAATACACAGAATCACCAATAAAATACTTCTGGCACGGCAACAGGCTTCTCGTATACAGTGTGTGGTCGAGTATATTACATCCAAGCGGCCTTTTACTGAAAAAAAAATTAAAAAATAACGAGACAACTTCATCAAGAACACCACACTCTGAATAAGGCAAGGCTACTTACAATCAAGCAGCGCTACCTAGTTCGTATACGCTCTTTAGGGGTCATAAAGAAGAGCCTAATCAAGAAAGCTAGAAGAATTAAGGATAACAACACCTTGCACACTAAACACTCTAGACTACTTGATGACCCACAACCTGTGATTTAAAATTCGCCGTCAGCTACTAAAGTAGAAAATTTTTGGAAGAACATCTACGAAAGCACGACACGCATCAAGAAGAACACATCATCACTAATCAGGTTCACATCCTATTGTACCCGATTTCAACAATACCACCTTGACGATAATCCCCAAATAAGTCAGGAAGAGATTAAAAAGGCACTTGAAGGTAATAGAAATTTTTCAGCGCCAGGCCTCGATAACATTAACAATTTTTGGTGGAAGAAATTTCCAAGTACCCATCCGCACCTAGCTGAGCCAAAGAATTACAGGCCGATCACCTGTCTCAATTCCTGTTATAAGATCTTTACCCGTATCTTGTATTATAGGCTCTTGAGCTCAGTGGAACGGGTTCTGAATGACGTGGTAGAAGAGCAAGGCGAAAGGAAGGGATCCCAGGGATGTAAAGAGAACTTACTAATAGACAGGTGCATCACAAAAGACTCAATCCAGTACAAGCGAAACCTGTCAATGGCTTGGATTGATTACAAAAAAGTATTCGACACATCACATGAACTACTATTACATCTGCTACGAATTCTTTCTGTGCCCATGCCTTTGGTAAGATGCATTGAACAACTTATGCAGCTCTGGAAATCAAAATTTTTCATAACAACTGGAAACTCGAAAGTAATAACAGAGCCAGTAACATTTAAGAGAGGAGTTTTTCAGGGCGATTCACTGAGTCCCCTGCTATTCTGTATTTCTCTACTCCCAATTTCGGTAGCTCTGGGAATCGCACACACAAGGTGACACATCTGTTTTACATGGACGACCTTAAGGTCTATGCTATGAGCGACCGAGATTAACAACAATCTCTGAAGGTGGTGCAAGAATATACACGGAATATTCGTATGGAATTTGGATTGGACCAATGCGCCGTTCTGAGACTTCAGAAAAACCGTTGCGTAGACCAGCCTGTGAATGAGCAACGAACTGACGGAAGCATACTTCGTCACTTAGAAGATGACGAAACTTACAAGTATCTTGGTGTTGATCAACACCGAATGCATGACACTAACAACATCAAAAAACGCTCCGTAGTAAGTATAGGCAGCGTCTCCGAAAAATATGGGAATCCCAGCTTTCCGGAATCAACAAAGTTGCTGCCACTAATATGCTTGCTGTTCCTGTGCTCTTGTATTCATTTGGCGTGCTCAAGTGGAGACGAGAGGAACTACGGGAACTGGATGTAAGCACACGCAAGATGATGCATATGAACAAAAGCATCCACCCACGCTTATTGGTTTCGCGAATTTACCTTGCACGTCATTAAGGGGGCAGAAGTCTGGAGAGGTTGCATGATAGATTAACTGTGAGCCTGGCTTGCAAGGTAGTCAATAGTGCGGACCCACTACTGAAGCTGGTTCGATACCATGAACTAGGTCTCAGATTTGAAATAGATGACAACCAATCTCTAACAAGATTGGAACCCGCTTAAGTAAAACGTCTAGTTAGGGCAGCAGAACAACAGCTGCTCTTGCAAGATTACGTCAGTAAACCCCAACACGGTGTTTTTTACAGGAACATAGATCTTAATCTATCTCGGGAAACAACTTTCTCCTTTCTTCGATCAGCTAACCTGAAATCTGAGACAGAGGGATTCTTGGTAGCTTGTCAGGATGGCGTAATTAATACTCTCGTATACATTGCTTAATTTCCGCATGTGGCGGATGTCAGATGCAGAACATGCCAACAATACCTGGAGACATTAATGCATCTTTTTTCCGCTTGCCCGGTGCAAGCTGTGTCTGGGACAGGAAAAACGCCGCATTGCGAGTTCTCTACTATCATCTGAGACATCACTACGGTATAAATGAGACACCAGTTCTGCCATACTCCTCAGACGAAATTGAAGCGGTAGTGGAAAATAACAGTTGTCGTATTTATTGGAATTACGCTTTTCCCACAACAACTAGACTCCAAGCTAACAAGCCCGATTTGGTGCTGTTGGACAAGCAGAGTCATTCAATTTTTGTCATTGAGTTTTCTGCATCAGCTGAAACCAACATTCTTATTAAGGAGAGGAAAAAGCGTGCCAAATACATTCCACTGATTGGCGAGTTGCAAAAAATATATTCAGAATATAGTGTAAGAATGGTAGTCCTAATTGTGGGTGTTTTGGGGGAAATCAAGGACACTATGCTCAAGGAGCTACAAAAAATACCGACTTGACAAGACTCATCAAAACAACTAGTGGTGAAGATGCAGAAAGCGGTAGTCCTTAGGTCCCTTCATCTTTTGAGGCAAATGAATTTGGCCAAAGATCACTGACCGAACGGATGTAAGGAGTGATTTTCTCAGCCACCAGGCCTTTCGCGTAATGTACTGGGTGTGTCGGAGCCCCAGGATGATTGCGACGAATTTTTTACACATAATAATAATAATAATATTAATAATAATATAAATAATCACTTTTATTGAAAATTAAGTCTGGAACTTTTTTCCTCTGCTTTCTCTGAGGGATTCCAGCAGGCTTCTTCCAATCAAACTTGGGTCCACTGACTTCCTTTGAGCAAGATTGGATTCCAGCCTGCCTTTCCCTCCTCTGGGGTTCGCATGGCGGCACTGTAGCCTCACTGGCATATTATACTACCATTTGGATACCCTACTCTTTTCCATTCATATAACTCATGCATTTTACCTATGCGGTCTAAATTGTCCCCGAGCTCTGCGAGTTCGGTCAGCTATTCATATTGTGACTGGAACATTACTGCTGCGCTTGTAATTGATGTTTTAAATACCATTCGTAGCGGCCAGCAAACTTGCGCATATTATATTATAGACTGTTGTCTCATTGATTGTGATGGCATCGTGGAAACCCATTGAGTAACTTATGGGTTTCACCTCAACAAATAAGACGTTCATGTCAGTCTTTACAGGTTTGTAATTGAATTTTGTAAATAACAGCAACATGTAACTTATTCCATTCGTTTTAGGCCGGAAGATGGCCTTAGTACCGAAACTGGTTGCCATGTATTGTAAAAATAATATTTCTGGTTAGGAATCTTCACAAACTTTATTGGATGTTCTAATGACTTTTTAACAATTTCCTTTAAACAAGAGCCAAAAAAGTACAGATAAATTGAATTTGAGCATTCAGCGAGCATACGAAACCAGATTTATATTTTTTAAATTTCCAAGTTCTCGAAGTTGTTTAATAGGAATTTATTGGAAGTCGTATGCAAAATTTCAAAATCTGTAGTACTAGAATCGAAGTCGTCTAGATACTGGATCTAACAGGTATGAAGCGAAATGGAAGAAGCCCGTGGTATTACTATTGAGGCAACATGTGTGCTCCATCAGACCAACTCTAAAGTTACGAAAAGTTTTACTGACATAATAAAAATGGGCAAGTTGAACATGTTAACTCATATACACCAGATTGGTATCTTTATTTTTAACGAATAAAATACCGATGGAGTTAGAAGTTTTGAAACTATTTCTGAAGAAATTCTTTTTTTGTTGCATTCTGCAAACCAGTACAAGTTTAGCAATGGAGTGGAACACAGTAGAACAAAGAGTTTATGTTAATAAAACGTACTCTGAAAATCGGTCTTCTGTGAAAGCTACATATCGCCGAATTCGTGATTATTTTGGCATACAAAATTGACCCTAAGAAAAAACCATTCGTAATATAGTGCGTAAATTCGAAACTACAGGTTCTGTAACCTACGAAATGAACTTGGTGATTCCACCAAAATTTTTAAACTTAAAAAAAAAAATTATTAAAGTATTAACTACAATTAAAATGTTGTCTACTACGGTTACACAAGTTTCGGTTGTTCCGGTGTCAACCTTCGGGCCTTCGACGTCGCTCAGACGGCAGCTAGGGGGTGGATAGCTTACAAAAATTCCGGAAATAGTAGACAAATAAATAGGCGCCAACTGGGTCTATATAGTGGCCAAACTATGATCCTATTTCCCCAAAAACCCAGTAAATGAGGAAAGAAATAAAAGACAAACCTCAACTTATGTTCCTTTATAAAGAAAAAAAATATTTACTAAATATACAAACTAATTACCTAATGGCTTAGGTGATCAAAAAAAAAATTGGAGGACATTAAAAGGAAAATTTACACTGTATATGTATATGCATAACCCAAAATAAATTATTTAATCAAAATATGGCACGGTTCGTCGTTAGCTTGGTACCAGGCATGACGCATGCGCAAAATATTAATTTCCACATTACATAAAAAATAAAATATAAAATAATAGTTAACTTAAATATTGTGCATAACCGCACCTATACTACATCGTATATTATAAACTAAACAGTAAACTTGAAATCCTTATAAGCTTATAACCCTCTCCAAATTGGAAGGCGATATCTGCTTAACTTTTAGTTAAGACCAAACTACCCAAAAGAAAATTATTAAACCATGAAATTTTATAATTAAGTATAATTCATACAACTAAATAAAAATATAAAAAAAAGAAAATAAAAATACAACATATAAAGGACTTTAGACACAGAGGTTATTTACTTAAACTCCCAGGTTGGAAGAGGTTACTTAATCTCTGCCCCCACACGGGTCTTCTGAGATTGCTTAACTTAATCGTTAAGTCTGGACCATTTAATAATGAATAAATTGAAAAAAAGTAAAATTATGGCAGTAGCCCTTAATAACTGAAGAATTACAACTTAAACGTGGAAGCAGTCCAAGTGTTCTGCGACCCGAAGGATTACTACATCAGCATTAAGTGCTTAAATTAAGTAAAAATTTAAAATATTAATCAATTAAACGATGTAACATTTGATAATACTTAAGTTATGAGTGAAAGAACCCTAGAACATTCTGTGCTCAAAAGTATAAATAATGTTGAGAATACCTTGACAACATTCGGTTGAAAGTGAATGTATAGTTTAACAATGCACGCATGAAACCTTCAATATAACGTATAAGAAAAACCTGATAGTAGGGTGTCTTCTTTCACAGCATTCCCATCTTCCTATCCAGAACGAGAATCATCATTGTAAATCTAGCTGCAAGTAAGCTAGGTGGCTAGCATACCAATGTTCTGTGTTCCCTCGATGAAACCGTTGAACTCCGGACGATATAACCCTCTGTGTACAACTGTTGAAATCCTGGGTCAACAACCCCCTGGGTGAAACTGTCGTCTAATCCTGGGCTAACAAGCCCCTGGGTGAAACTGTCGACGAATCTTGGGCTAACAAGCCCCTGGGTGAAACCCTTAAAATATTACAAAGAAAAATGTCAATACACATTGACTCAAGTATCCCGAACTATAGGATTACCCAAAAATGTACATAAACTAGAAACTATTCAGCATCTAGGATGAAGAAAAATTACATTGGCTCAACAGTGAGTCATAAACAGTATTATGAGCTCAATTAATTAATATTCTGTTACACCATGCCATAACATAAAAGAAATTGACAGCCACATGGTGCGTAACATAACCAAATATATACAAAACATACCTTTTTTGTAAAGGGTTAACTTGGTAGCCTTCCAAGGATGAGAAACACGTGAGATGATCCACAGCACAACAATATTCCACACTCCAAATGCTGTGAACTCCCAATTATTGCGTTAAAATCCTATAATAGATATGGGCTGGACCAATGACCATAAGAATTTACCAATACACTAAAATTCCTCTCAAAATACGAAATGTCCATTTACCCACAATTAACCATGAAGTAGAATCTAAAATCCCCTTTAACTAGGGTAAGCCGATGGGGCTAAATATTAACAAAATTCTACTTCGACGCAAAAATCGTCTCTCGTGACTCAACACCACTGACAGAAACAATACGTCAGCCGTCCAAAATGGCCGAAATCCCTTTCCGATAAATGTCAAGTGGGTTCAGAAATTCATCCTCAAGAATTCCCCACTATATAACTTAACAGACCATTTACGAAAGGTACCCTAAAAACTATATTTATATACAGTATAACTACATTTGGGAAACTGTTCCCGACAAAAAAATTAACACAACAGCGATCGCAAAAAAAAATCCCTCACGACTTAAAATCGCTCATTGTGAAACTACCTTACCTCGGGTTCTGAGCCCGATATTGGAACGTCCCACCAACATGATACTTGTCGGTGTTCTGTCGTCAAATGACGTTTATGTCATTCACTGTCACAATTAAAAAATATTATCCTAACACTGACAGCCATAACAAAAATAACCAAAGAAAATCTTAAAGAATGGTATCGTAAATAATTAATTACCCAAAGGTGAGACTATAATACATAATATGTATAAATTTACAACGAAACTTGGTCTATTTTTAGGAGAACTACTATCCTTTTACTTAGTGGTGAGATGAAATAAATTGTAATAATGATGTCCGAAAGTTAGAATACAGGTGAAATTAGTTAATGACCAAAATAATAGTGATATCATCCATACGATTTTACCCTTTTTTTTCGTATGATTAACCAGGTAAGCCAAAACAATTTTATTAATTCGTGGGGTCAAAAATGAACGTTACAGTTCTGTGCAAGATATTAAAACAAAACAGCGTGAACGTCCAGCTCGCTCGGTTGATAATATTGAAGCTGTTCGTCAAAGTGTGGCTGACAATCCCCAACTGTCTATTGTAAGGCGTTCGCAGCAAGTGGACATCAGCAAAACCTCAACATGGCGAATTTTGAAAAAGGATTTGGCTCTCTACCCTTACAAGATTCAGCTAAAACAGTAGTTATAGCCAGCAGACCATGGACAACGCCGTGCTTTTGCTAACTGGATCCTACAGAAAGGCAGACGATGATTATGTTTACAACAAAATCATCTTAAGCGACGAGGCCCATTTTCATTTGAGCGGTTACGTAAATAAGCAAAATTGTCGCATCTAAGGCAATGAAAATCCTAGACAAATCCATGAAAGGCCAATGCATGCTCAACGTGTCACGGTTTGGTGTGATTTTTGAGCTGGAGGTATCATTGGACCTTTATTTTTTGAAAATGAAAAAGAACAAGCGATATCGAGCGATGATTAACGACTTTTTATGGTATGAGATAGGGGACATAGACTATAACAATATGTGGTCTCAACAGGATGGTACGACATGTCATACAGCAAGAGAAACGATGGATTTATTGCGTACAAGATTCGATGGGAGGATTCTCTCAAGAAATGGGGACGTAAATTGGCCACCTAGATCATGCGACTTGACGCCGCTGGATTATTTTTTGTGAGGTTATGTAAAAAGCAAAGCTTACGAAAACAATCCCCAAACAGTTTAACAGTTGAAAGAGGATTTTCGATGCATAATTCGTGAGATAACACCACAAATGTACTAAGATGTTATGGAAAATTTCAACAAAAGAATTGTTTCCTGCCAGAGAAGTCGTGGTGGCAATTTGCTAGATATTATATTATACGTTTAATTGTAAAGATTTATACTTCATATTGCAATAAAAAATTGTCATTTATGTTGTAAACGTTTTCTTTTATTTATTATCAACATCCGGAAACTCTTATTGGAACACCCTTTACAAGGTAAATTACTACTATTACCATTACCGCATGTAATTACATGCATCTGGCTTTTTTTAACGTAGTATTAGAAACTTCAATCTAGCCATGCCTTCACACTGGTACAGATCGTTGACCTGCAAAATGGCTTCTTCTGATGGATTGTTGACACTTATGCGCCTTTTTAGACGACAGTGTCCGGTAAGAAGACCTACTGTTATCCTATAAATTTGACATTTTTAATCAAGTAGGTATTTTGTGAACTTGGCTGGTGTTTCCTGATGAACTGTTTAACCTGTCTTAATCTGTATAGTTGTTCCACCATTCTTAAGACTCTTTTTGTCCACATTGTTTGATAAATGCCTTGCACATTGCCACCTGTACAAGCCACTCAGCTGATCGTGCTAGCTGCTAGCTGCTGAATAGCGCGACTGCATGGTAGGCTCATGTTGAAAGGTAAAGTTTGCCGGTGTCATTATTGTTTCCTTCTTATATTTTCGTAAGACGGATGTTTGGTTAGAAATAGTAGAAGATTTTGAACGCACCCAATTACAATGAACGTTTATTATTCAGGAAATTTTCTACTATAATAATATAATTAAATTACTTGTACCTCTTCGAATGTTCTAGATGTTGAAAGCAAAAGTGGTCCTTGTGGACGATTTCAGCGATACAGTCGCTCGTCTGGACATTACCTACATTTTAACAATGAATTGGATACCAAGCGTTTACCTGGCGCTAATAAGTGTCGTCTCCGAGTGGTTCAACTGGACAGCCTCTTACTTTCAATTAATATGGTATATTAGGTTATACTTTATAAAGCTCCTTTTTACTTTTCTAATAAAATAAAGTTGGTTGTAGTGGTCGTATGTCAAGCCCAGTAGGTTTATCTGTTCATCGGTCCTTTTTGCTACATTTCAATATTTTTTTATTTGTTACTGATTTATTTATATGTAGCAAATAAAGCATTATTTTTAATAATAGTATTATTCGCAAGTGGAAAACGTTTTGTAACCGCTGTTCTATATTGTCGCGGTTTATTAGTTAACCTGTTTCACCGATACACCGTGTATACAAACAAAACATCGATATCGCCGTCGCAGCAGGAGTTTCAATTTCATACCACGTCACCACTATCCTTTTCTCATTCTAAATATTTAATCAAATCTATAATCGCATCATTCAAGCAGCACTTTACCCTCTAGGGACGGTTAGTTTCACTTATCCGTTAGTTATCCTTAATCCTTGCATTCGTTCGGCGAACGCTAAACATAATGTCCTGCGACGTGAGGTCCTTCTACAAGGACAAAAACGTGCTCCTGACAGGCGGTACCGGTTTTTTGGGGAAAATGATCGTTGAAAAGTTACTGAGGACTTGTGACGTAGAGGGGATTTACTTGATCGTGAGACCTAAGAAGGGATTAGCGCCTGAGGAAAGGTTGAAAAGTCTTTTTGAAGAGCCTGTAAGTATTTAAATTAAACGATGAAGATGTAGGAATTTAGATAAAGAAAATTTTATATATGTGTTTGATATTCAGAAAATGTATTTGAATTTTGTTTTCACGAACAGTGTGTACCGCAGAGAAGTGTACTTGGGCCGCTACTTAAGCAGAGAAGTTAGTTTTGTATAATTTTATTAGATTGAAAACAAAGTTGATTATTTTAGTTTTTGATATTCTTAATGGAAATATAAATAGAAATAGTACAATAATAAATATTAAATATTAAAACTTGTGGTTTATTAAGTAAAGAGAAAATAATAGACGAAGACAAACATTTTACGTTTCTACGAATTTACCGCAGAAATTATTTACTTAAATCCTTTTTTTATTATATTAAGTTGGTTAAACATTGGAAGACAGATTTATAAAAAGCGAAAACTAAATTTTACAAATAAAATTAAGGCTTTTTCCATAATTGTATAATATAATCAGGAAGATCTATTATAGTATTTCGTAAATTATAATTAATTCTTAACATAGTTTTTCTATTATGATTTAAAGATAAAACCGTAGTACCTTTTAATGCTACAATACGGGCCTTTTACATTTTTTAAAGACGACTACTTTTAAACAATGTGGGCCTTTATCAGATCTAAAAAATGGTTTTGTTATTAATTTGCTCACAAGAATTTTTCACATCATTTCAATGACATACAGGTAGTGTTGTGGAAACCTTTTAATAATTACCAATAAAAAAGTAAATATATAGTTATAGAAAATCAACATCAGTTTAAAAAATTTGTAAATAATGTATTTTGATTTAAAATAAGTAGTTAATTAAAAAATATTCTTTAAAATCTATTTTTTATACTGGGTATTTACTTAATAATCAGCAATATAAGTAAAACTGTTGATTTATAAATTTAGCTAAATTTATCTAAATTTGTATATATCTATATACAGTGAGCACCATAAGTCTTACCCCCCTATCTAACTCGTTATTGGAGTCTTGTTAGGAAAATCGCCGAGACACGTCGATTTTTGATTTCTACAATGTACATTTTTGTAAAAATAGTTTACCCTTAATTTCATCCCTTACTGGAGGGGAGGAATCCTTTCGAAAAATTTAAATGGCATGAGGTGGTGAGTGATAGCTCATTTGAAACAGGGTTTTATTCTATATTCAATTGTGTAAAAAAATTTGAAATTTGCTTCATTAATTCTCGACTAATTGTTGTTTCAGAATAACGGAAATTAACGTAGCGCACTCATCCTTAGAATTAAAATTTGGCCCTGCATGATTTCGGTTTTGGTTCAGACGTGAAGTAAGACTTTTTGCCATTAGAAGGTCACTGTTAGTCTAGTTGCTTTCCTATTTTGTGAGGTTTTGTTATTTTTAAACATTAATAAATCAACACGTAATAAAGCAAATTTCAAAAATTTTTGCACGGTTTAATAGAGAATAAAACCCCCTTTCAAATGAGCTATCACTCACCACCCCATGCTATTTAAATTTTTCGAAAGGGTTGCTACCCTCCAGTATGGGATGAAATTAAGGGTAAACTAATCATGCAAAAATGTACATTGTAAAAATCAAAAATCGACCTGTCTTGGCGATTTTCCTAACAAGACCCCAGTAACGAGTTAGTTAGGGGGGGTAAGACTTATGATGCTCACTGTATAAATAGGAAAAGACAAAACAGTTCAGTACCATTTTCTCTTCTATTTCTGTATCTGTAACGTGTGGAGGATTGGCTACCCCCACAGCATTTAGGCCTCATTATGCCCTTTGTGCATCCTCCTAAGATGATAGGCACCTCCTATCTCGTGAGAAAGTCTGCAGATTTAATGTAGTTGATGACGTCGCCAAGAGGTGTTTCTCTTATATCGGCCGGTGTTAGCCGATACTCGCCGAACACAAATCTTCTAGTAAATGAGAGCGTCGAGCAATCGTAAAGGATATGCTCGATGGTCTCATCTTCTTGTTCGCACTCGATGCAGAGTGCGGATTCTGACAACCCCACGATATGGAGATGTTTCAGTACTTGGCAATGACCAGTCAGAATGCCTGTGACTAGACGCAGATTCTGTCTAGTCATAGTCAAGTATTTGTTTGCTGCAGTGTTGTCAGGATAACTTAAGAGCTCCCTGGCAACTCTGCAGTTTCTTGTTTTATCCCATCTTTCATTGAATTTCACAAGGGAATGTTCTTTAATTAAGTTTGTCACTACCGATTTGTCAGGCCAATAGAAGGGCCAGGTCCAAAAAGTGTATTTGGTTGGCTGCTTTCTTGACTAGTGAATCAGCAAGACAGTTACCTTTCGATGTGGCGTGACCTTTTTTCCATCTTAAGGTGAACACATTGTTGATTGATACTTCGACCAAAGCTTCGTGACATTCTAGTACTAACCCTGAGTAAATTCGCGGTCTGTTCAGGGTGAGTATTATTTGTCTGCTATCTGTATAGATGAGCATGTTTCTTCCAGTAATATTGTTTCTGGTTATTTCTTTTGCTGCTATGTTTGAACTACTCTAGCACAAATTTTGTCTAATTTTGTCTAATTTTGTATAATTTTGTATAATTTTGTCTAATTTTGTCTTAATTTTGTCTAATTTTGTCTAATTTTGTCTAATTTTGTCTAATTTTGTCTAATTTTGTCTAATTTTGTCTAATTTTGTCTAATTTTGTCTAATTTTGTCTAATTTTGTCTAATTTTGTCTAATTTTGTCTAATTTTGTCTAATTTTGTCTAATTTTGTCTAATTTTGTCTAATTTTGTCTAATTTTGTCTAATTTTGTCTAATTTTGTCTAATTTTGTCTAATTTTGTCTAATTTTGTCTAATTTTGTCTAATTTTGTCTAATTTTGTCTAATTTTGTCTAATTTTGTCTAATTTTGTCTAATTTTGTCTAATTTTGTCTAATTTTAACTAATTTTAACTAATTTTAACGAATTTTGTCTAATTTTAACTAATTTTGTCTAATTTTGTCTAATTTTGTCTAATTTTGTCTAATTTTGTCTAATTTTGTCTAATTTTGTCTAATTTTGTCTAATTTTGTCTAATTTTGTCTAATTTTGTCTAATTTTGTCTAATTTTGTCTAATTTTGTCTAATTTTGTCTAATTTTGTCTAATTTTGTCTAATTTTGTCTAATTTTGTCTAATTTTGTCTAATTTTGTCTAATTTTGTCTAATTTTGTCTAATTTTGTCTAATTTTGTCTAATTTTGTCTAATTTTGTCTAATTTTGTCTAATTTTGTCTAATTTTGTCTAATTTTGTCTAATTTTGTCTAATTTTGTCTAATTTTGTCAAATTTTGTCAAATTTTGTCATTTTGTCTAATTTTATCTAATTTTATCTAATTTTATCTAATTTTGTCTAATTTTGTCTAATTTTGTCTAATTTTATCTAATTTTGTCTAATTTTTTCTTATATTGTCTCCGTAAGTCTAAATTTACCCAAATTTGTCTAAATTTATTTAAATTTGTCTAAATTTCTTTATATTCAACAAAATTTGTCCGAACCCGCCACCATTTATTTATTAACTTTATTCCATTTGGCTGTTCCACATTATTTTAAAAAGGTAATCTAAATAAAAAAAGTTATCACTAATCTAGTCAATTAGTGACAAAATATCATAAATATACAATAATTCCTCACTAAGAACCTATAGCTGATCCAATTTATCAAAATGTATCCCTAAATTAACTTCGATATCAATAATTCATATAATCTACCCTCATCGAATTGAAAAATCGAATTCCATTTGAATATTTTACAAGAAAGGGATTTTATTACTCATGAAACAAATAAAATGTCCTCGTGGATCTTTAAGACTAATAATTAGTATAAAACTAGAAGGTCATTACGAGTACTTTTAATATTTCATTTGTGGTCAAAAATGAATTCCTAATTTATGATAATAGTATTACCATTGTAAAAATAATAAATATATCTAGTAGGTCAATGCTTATGAAGAAAAAGTTTGATTTTATTTTGCTCGTCACCTGGCGGTTCCAAGCGGACAGTACTGTTTTCTAGATCATTGTATAAAGAACTAATAGAAGTCTCACCTTATGGAAGTTTCATTGGGGCGAAATGGATACTACCAATAGATGGCGCTAGTGAATATGGATAAGTCGATATTCGTTTGCAGTGGGCAGAGTTGAGGGTCCACCTGGAATTTTAGTGAATGACGGAGACCGATTGATGGATTTCTATTTTTAGCTCTTGGATGAAATTTTATTCACTCGTGATTCATTGTTTGGACTATTTTCTATCTAATGTTTGTTTTTGTGCGTTAGTGCGTATAGGGGTAGTAGGTATTGTGAATGAGTTGTGTTTATGTTTTATTACTGAATTATATAAAAAAAATTAAATTATAGTTTAAATTAGTTTTTGGAAAGTGTCAAAAATGTTTACCGAATTCAGTAAAATGATACTGAAAAATAAAAATATTATAGCTATTAATAATTTTTGAATTTTCAACTTTAACACCCTGCATTTCGAAAACGGGTATTTTTTTTTTCTAAGCATATTTCGTTTAATAGTTTTATTTTTAATCAAATAATCTTCAGTTGTACTATGTCCCATTCTTAATGATATATATTATAATATAAATTAGTTAACTATTAATTAATGTTTTAAAATTAGAATTAAAAATTTGTGTTTTTATAACTGTTTTGAAATTAATAAAATAGAAAATATGCTTTGGTTTTTCTTCTCCTTTACAGGTTTTATCCGAATTAATTTAAAATAAATTATATAATATTAATAATAGCAATAATAATACATTTCTTAAGTGTTGAGAAAAATTGTAATTTTAATTCAAATACATATACCTATAGGTAGGTACTGTAGAGGTGTGTCGTTCGCGAACGATTCGTTCAAAAAGAACGAATCAGTGCACTGACTCGAATGAATTGATTCCGTTTTTAAAAGATTCGAATCTTTTTTGAGTCAATTGCTCGATGGCTCTGCGATCGATCAAACATGCCGAGTTCCGAGTTTGGTTGCTTCGTTCATTCGATTCGGATTCGAAGATTTGGTATTTTACATCGGCATCGGCAAATTTGTCGCTTTTATTCTACGTTCTACGGCATAATACGAGAACTCTGACAGGCGGTGGCGGTATGTGTCTTTAATGTTTTTCTCACCTTAGAGGAGGTGTGTATTAAGCTTAGGTAAACAATTTATGCGTATTGTCTGATAAATAAATTTAAATCAAAGTTAAATTAAAACAAAAAATGACGAATCGTGAATATATAATTTTGCGTTAATTTGGCTATATATTTGGCATTTAAAAAAAAATTGTGTAATTGTTGTTTATCTTAACGGACAAGGATGTATTTATTATTCAGCTGCCTTTTTTTATGAAATATGAAACATTAATTCGCTTTACTTTAAAATAAATCTGGTTATAATTATTTTACCCGACGACCTAGTAGGTAGGTAGGTTAGGTAGTACTCAAATTCGTAAAAGTTCGGTTCGATTTCCTTCGCCGGATCGGCGGAATAACATCCCTCGTGGTTCGCTAAAGTGAATCACTTGAGAACGAATCTTGAAGAACGAATCTTTTTAGGTGAATGAATCAAATGAATTAATTTAGTAAAAAGATTCGAACTTCCCACCTCTAGTAGGTAGGTAAGGTATATACCTACCTAAGTACTTAGCATAAGTAATTATAAACAACAGGTTGTTTCTTTAATCTGGTGCGTAACAATGTAATTAAAAAACCCTTAAGATGGTTGGTAAATAATATAAATGAATTCTTAATATTGAAGTAAACACAGTGGGTTCTATAAGGATTATTGATTGGGGTTCGGCTCTGGGGGATAGGGCATTTAGGATCGAAATATTGAAACTAAACTTGGTATATGGATGTATTATCCCATAAAAATAAAAATTGCTTTAAAAAAATTCACCCCTCCCCACCCCTATCTGATATGGTGAGGGTGGCAGCTATAAAAAATTAGGTTAGAACTTTTTTAAATAATAGAGTTGAAATCTACGTTTTTTTATACATATAAACCCAAAATTACAATTTTTTTTGAAAAAATTTTTCCAAATTTTTTTTGGACTTTCTGAAAAATTTGATAAAAAATTGAAATTTTGCGTTTGTATATATAAAAAATCGTAGAATTTAACTGTTTTGTTAAAAAGTTCTAACTTGATTTTTTTGGGGATGCCACTCCCACCATATTAGACAGGGGTGGGGAGAAGTGAATTTTTTTAAAACAATTTTTATTTTTATGGGATAGTACATCCATATACCAAGTTTGGTCTCAATATCTCGACCCTAAATGTCTTAGCCCCCAGAGCCGAACCCCAACCGGATTATTTTTGTTGGTATTTCTAATAATCCTGTTGGTTAGGTTTGGAAAATATAAGTAATTTTTATGAATAATTCTTGGTATAGGTAGATTGAAGTGATTATTCTCAGGTGGTGATTTACTGTTTTATTTAAGTCCAAGCTAAAAAATTTTTTCTTTAAATAATATAACTTAAACTAATTTTAAATTATTTTTTTAATTTCTTTATTATATTTAATATTATTTCTACTTTTTCTAACAATAATCAATTTAAGATATCTACTTTGATTGAGCCAAAATATTTAGTAGGGAAAGTTTTTAATATTATATAAACATACTGTGTGTGAATTTGGCTAACCGGTAACCTTTATTTCTAAAAACAGGAGGACAATGTTACTTGAAAAATGTATATTTAGAATTAATATTTACCACCATCAAATCCCAGACCTGGACACATTTTTTTTTCTTTTTTAGCAATACGGGAGAAGCAGAAGTGACATTTTTACAAATGAAATTAATTTCTATAAATTTATTTGAGATCATGTATAAAATTATTCATTATTAAAGACACCTTTTATAACCACTATTGCATATTCAAAAAAAGCTTTAAATAAAAGTTTGTGGCTTTTTCTAAATATACCATAAAAACACGTATTCAGATTTTACGGAAAACAACACAAATAAACTTTTTTAAATGGGATACCCTCTATGTTATTAAATTTCTGGGATATATTTTTTTTTCTAATCTCACAAAAGTATATTATTGATAACCCTATCTTATAGCGTCTGTTCTCGAGTAATTTAACGTTGATAATGTAAATATGAAAAAGTTAACATTATTAAAGTAAAAGCTATGAAAATCACAACTATTATGTTTCAAAAGGAAGAAAAAGTGAAAATATTTATAAGATATTCGACTTTTAATTAATCAGGAAAGAATAAAGATCATTCCGAAAATTGAATTAAATATATATCTAAGCTATCCCTATTAAAAAATATTCATGTTAAATCCTGTGAAATATGCACGCCACTGATATGGTCATTTGATGACATTTTTACAAAATTCGGTCAATGTAAACATTATACAATAATAATTATGGTATAAAGGGAGGGTAATTTATAATGAATAACCCTGTTAGGTACCTAATAATTTTCAATAAAAAAATTTTAATTCGCACTTTTTACGTAGATTAAAGAAAAATTTTATTTCGTGTTTTCTTGGTGCAGACATTTTGCGACACACTCTATATTCAAATCCAAAATGATGTATTTTCTTTTAACACATACCTAATACAAATTTATTAGCAAAATTTAAATACTTGTTATTTTCGGTATATTTCTCCTTTAGACACGCACATTTTTAATTTCATTGTCAAAAGATTTAAATAAAATTACCGGACCTTACAATATTCTATTATAATTTGATGATTGCCATAGCAAAAAGACGAAATTTGAGTATGAAGATTTAGATGTCATTAACGTAAAATTAATGTTTTGAAATTAATTTAAGTTTTACCAATTTAGAAAATAAAATTAATTAATAAAAAAAGTGTCTACTCGTGGGTTTGAACTCGGAACCCTTTGATTCATAGACGAGTACTCTAAATATTCGTTATGGAGGCTTACGAGAAAGTTTTACTTTTTAACGCTGATAATCAGATTGCTTTTAGTTTGATTAAAATCTCAGTTTATTTTTAAAAATAGACGAATATCTTGTGGAATGCTATTATTTATTGATTCTTCACAAGAAGCACTAATTTTTAATTATATTTAACCCTGTAGCGGTATCGTACGTAAAATTTACGTGAGGTTTGTAGCGAAAGGGCCCTCTCCACTAATTCTTCTGAGTCACGATTTTGAGCTTTCAGCTATGCCTCAGGAAACATCCACTTGTGATGATTTGTAAGTGCCAAAGTTGCAACTATTTAGCAAAAGATGTGGCTTGATTTTGAAAAGTATACACGTAAAAAATACGCATTGATACCAATAAGAAGTAATTTGTTGTACGTTTATCTGACGTGTTGCCAAGCTTAAAATTTTAGGCTTCGCTTATTTCTTAACGACTGTCGGTGCTAATGGCTCTTTGTGTCTTTTACAATGTGATAAACATGGCTTGCATCAATTCATACATAATTTAGTCACACGTTTTGAGTACTTCACAAAAGTCTTATTAAACCATGGCAATCAAAAAGTAAACAAATAGGATACCTAAGTACAGTAAGTGCAGTAGATGTTAAAGAAACCTTTATACCCAGTACAAATATCGAAGGGGAAGGAAATCAAAAAGGAACCAGAGAAATATTGCCACCTTTGTCCTACATAAAAGTAAAGAATGGCAACTACGTACTGCATAAAATGTACCAAAACAGTATATGGGGAATACCAATTAAAAATATGCACGTGTTTCAAAAAAATCAAATGAAAAAAATGTTCTCTTAATTTTTAAATTCAGTTACTGTATATTTTTCATTTTAAAATATTGTTTTGTTATTAAAATATATTAAAAACACTATTTTATGTTCAGATAAAAAAACTAATGAAACAGGTAATTTTACAAAGTATACTTGTAAAAATTTGCGAATGCGAAAATTTTACGTATCGATACCAACAAGCGGTAGAAATTAAACGATACCGTTCTAGGGTTAATCTTAATAACTAAAAAAATATATATTGACCATTAATTTGACGGAATTGTCACTTATAAGTTTTACCATCTGACGTAAATAAAATCGTTAGTTCAACGATTGTACCAATAGATGTCGGGCGCGATTGCCTCCAATAACTTTTACATGGCGATTATCCTACTATAGTTCTTTATACAATGACATTATACAGCCTAGAGCGCAGACAGATAGCATAATACACACAGATGGTCAACGGTGCATACTTACTCGAGAGTTATCCCCACACAGCCAGGCGGTCGTTTACTGGCAACGTTGTTATTTTAGTTTCTTGTTGACAGTAATAAACTAATAATAAAAAAGTTTCATATTTGTTGTCAACTTTAAGGGACACATTCATAGGCGCCGCCACAAGAGGGCAAGCGGGGGCGTCTACCCCCCGCTCTGGATTTCTGATTTTTGATGTCTATGGCTTTCGTCTATAGCCTGCGGCGTTTTGAACATGACTATAGGACTTTTCCCCCAGCAAATTGTTAAATGACAATATGAAAAAATATTTGTTTTTAGTTTCTGTTAATCACAGTAATAATTATTAAGCAGAAGTGTGTTTGTATTCAATACAGACCTGGATGTTTTTACACCCCAGTTTACTATCATACACAGCAATCTCCTTTCATGAACAAATCATATATAGCAAACTCCAACCTTAAATTACAAATACAGCAAACTCCAATATATATAGCCAATTTGAAATATTATTCAAAATCGTACGGCGATATTGTCTGGAATTTACATAAAATAATTTATTTACATACTTAAAAGCCAACACAGTAATTGTATGTTACGTCTTAATATTTTAAATATTAATATATTTAAAAATTTAGAGAAGTGGAAGTTGCTAAAATTGATATAAGACGCCTAAATTATGTTACATACTCCATTTTAAGGTTCTGCCACTACCCTACCAGTAGTAGCGTTTTGTGTCATTGGTAGGTCTAATATGCAAAAGACATACATATAGGAGATGCCCTAGAACACTTCCCCGTGGCACCCCTGATTTATATTGATTAACCTTTTTTAAAAAGTTCTTTCACTCAGATATGATTTTTATTAGTTGGAAGTATGCTTATGTTATTTTATAAATAAGTCTAGGTTACCAGGCTGATGACATAGCAGACTGCAGTAGGACTTTTCAACACGCTAATGTTGCAGGATGCTACATGTAGTTTAATTACCGTTGCTGTTTTGTAGATATTGGCCAAGATACGCGAAAACAAGTGGAAATACTACAAAAAAATTCACGCTTTGGAAGGAAATTTAGCAAAAAAAGAGCTCGGACTTAGTGAAGAAGACAAAGAACTTATCAGAAATAAAGTAAGTGTTTCTAATTATTCTCAAAATATCTCTAGATTTTTATAAATTTTTTTACATTTATCTAAATTTGTCTAAATTTGTCTAAATTTGTCTAAATTTGTCTAAATTTGTCTAAATTTGTCTAAATTTGTCTAAATTTGTCTAAATTTGTCTAAATTTGTCTAAATTTGTCTAAATTTGTCTAAATTTGTCTAAATTTGTCTAAATTTGTCTAAATTTGTCTAAATTTATCTAAATTTATCTAAATTTGTCTAAATTTGTCTAAATTTGTCTAAATTTGTCTAAATTTGTCTAAATTTGTCTAAATTTGTCTAAATTTGTCTAAATTTGTCTAAATTTGTCTAAATTTGTCTAAATTTGTCTAAATTTGTCTAAATTTGTCTAAATTTGTCTAAATTTGTCTAAATTGGTCTAAATTTGTCTAAATTTGTCTAAATTTGTCTAAATTTGTCTAAATTTGTCTAAATTTGTCTAAATTTGTCTAAATTTGTCTAAATTTGTCTAAATGTGTCTAAATTTGTTTAAATTGTCTAAATTTGTCAAAATTTGTTTAAATTTGTCTATATTTGCCTTACGGTGTCTAAATTTGTCTAATCTTATCTAAAATTTTTAATTTTTTTTAAATTTGTCAAAAATATAGTCCATATTTTATTATAAGTTTCTAAATTTTCAGATCAATATAGTATTCCACTGCGGTGCCTTCTTAAACATGGACTCTAAACTAAGCGAAGCAATCATAACCAATGTCAGAGGCACTCTAGAGATCCTAGAACTGATCAAAGGGACCCAAAATTTCGACGCCTTTGTACAAATCTCCACATCGTATTCAAATTGTTATGAGAAAGTTATTAAAGAAAAATTTTACCCTCCCCCTGTAGATCCTGAGCTGTTAATCAGGATGAGCGAGGAATTGAGTCCAAACATTTTGAGCAGTATTACGAATGAGTAAGGAAGATTTCATAATTAATACACCCATAGACATAATATCAATTTTTACTTTCTATACTCATATATTTTTAAACTTTTATCAACGTACAATTAATTCTATCTTCAAGGATATAATCTTACGTGAGCCAAATTCTTGAAAAAAAGCTAAAAAAAAGTGATTGACCAAGTATGTTGTCAAACTGTAAGATGGTTCAATTATAGGACAAAACATTCTTGGAATTAATTAATATGTACTTATTATCTAATTAAATATCCTTGCGCACACCACTGATATATTAAAAAAAAAAAACTTTTTTCCACGACCGTGTATTTTTACCCACTTTCCCGCACGCATTTTAGTTTTGAAAGTGTCACTTTTCCGCACTAGTGCGGGAAAAAATCAGTTTCCCGCACTAGTGCGGGAATGTAAAATTATGAATATTTAGCCTTACCTATTGTATAGTTTTTTTACCTCGGATGTTATAACTATTGTTACAATAGGTAATTTAGTATTTTTCAACTATTCCATTTAATAAAATTTACTTTTTTTCTTGCTATTTGTTATAATTTTAATTTTTTGGAAAACTTGAATAATAGAGATATTTTTATATACCTTCTGTATATTTTTAAAAGTCAGACTAGGCTGTGACATGTCAGGGGGGGATATCGCGCATGGTGTCATGGTGGCGGTGACGTCATGTGTAGAGTTAGTAGAGTTGGCACGAAGCAAATATCATATGGCGGACGCACGTTTCAGTGGTTTGTAAGTCGTTTTTTGTGCTATATAACATTTTAAGTGGATATTTGTATTATATTATGTTGTAAACTTTGTTCTTTGTGAGTGGTATTGGTGAAAAACATTAAAAAGGTTACGCTCTTTACGGATGTAACAGTAATAATCAAAGCAAAGGACCTAAAAGAGACCTTGTTTTTCGCTTTCATCGACGGTAAGAGGTTAGTCAGAAGTGAGCAGTGAACCAAGCGCGGCTCCAGTGGGGGTCTCAGGGGGCCATGTCCCCTTTTCGCACTATTTAAATCAATGAGCCTTTTATTAAAAAAAAAAATATATATTAAAAGGGAATTGTTATAGGCAATGCTACCTTCCCTCGAAAATTTTACCAGGAGTAGCCCATTTAGTGGACTGTGACCATGCAGATAAATTTAAAACAGAAAAATATCATGTCGTCTATTCCAAGCACTTTTAACCTTTCAATTATAAAAGGGACCTCAATGCAGAACTTCACGTTGGTTCATTCGCAACTCGGGACTTCTTAACTGGGGACTGTACCCTTTTAAAGGCTGAAAATGTAATATACAGCGAAGGTGAAATTGTATATGTTGCAAAAAAAGAAAATTTCTAAATGTTGTTCCAAAAAACTGTTAGTGACTTCGTCCAGGAAAAATTCTATTTTAATTTTGTATATACACCCACCATGTAGCAGTTATTTGTATTTGGTACATTATTTTTATGTTATGCATTATATTGTATGAAAAATATTTATTAAAAATAAATTTTTGTTATCTTACTTATGCATAAATCCCATCTTTTACATAAAATAAGTAGTTAAGTATATTCAATAATGCAGATAAATGATTCACACTAGTTGCGAATCCTAATTATGTAAAAATTTCCGTCGTCTCCAGATGAGGTCCCCCAGTTGAGTAGTTCCGAGTTATAGAAACTATTCTTTAGAAGTCGAATAAACTAAAAAAAAAAACAGGAAAAAACTGTTATTTAAATAGACATATCTTTTATGTATGTATTTGCATTAATTTTCCTTCATAGTTCTTTCCTTAACTATTCCATAATAATATACTTAGATATTTCATGTAATTTCTAAACTATTATTCTTTAATATTCATTAAATTTCTATAAATAGCATATATTTTCCTCATACTTCGTCTGTATTTTTAAATTCGCGCCTATACAAACTCTACGCGTGACGTCATGCGCGTGGCCGTCCTATTTTTGACACTGTTGATATCCTACCTTTTATTTTTTATACCATGGTGACATGTATGGCTTGATATGGTTGCTATATGGTAACCAAGGCGTGTTATTGTTACAAAAACGTCAAAGTTGTTTGTTGAAGCGTCAACTGAATTAAAATAAATTAAAGAAATAATGGATTCATCGCATGAAGAGCTGCCCGAAGCCATTTTAAAAGCTGCAAATGAAGCACATTTGGAGGTGTTACCTGCCAAATCTGCCAAGTTTTTGAAATCTAATACTTTATGGTCTCGCTATTCGATGGTGAAAAGTTTAGTAAAAATAAAACAAAATTTGGATATAAGCCAGTTCCATAAGTTATCGTCATTTCTAAAACAAAAAAATGTTGGTTTTCGAGCACAGAAGGCGCAGGTTTTTACCAAAGAAGATATATCCAGGTTTATGTTAGCCCCTGATGACGTATACCTTATGATTAAAGTGAGTACCATTTTTGCTTTAGCTGGTGCTCTCCGCAGAGCGGAGCTTGTAAATATCACTCTCGATGATAAACAAGATAAAGGCAATCTGATAGTTGTGAAAATTTTCGATTCCAAAAATCATTCTTCAAGATCATTTGTTTTATGTGAAGAAATAAATAATGGAAACTTTCTGAAGCTGTACAGAAAGTACGCAGGTTAACGACCACCTACCACTCCGCATCGCCGCTTTTTTATTAATTATAAGAAGGGAAAATGCTCAATTCAGTGCGTTGGCATAAACACCTTTGGTAAGATGCCAACAGAGATTGCTGCATATTTGCGTCTACCTAATCCTGAACGATATACAGGACACAGTTTTAGACGTTCTTCAGCAACATTCCTAGCAGACTCAGGTGAAGCGATAACCAATATAAAACGTCTCGGTGGCTGGAAGTCCACTACTATCCCTGAAGGCTATTTGGAGGATTCCGAAACACAGAAGAAAAACATTTCGAATAAAATTCTTTCAAATAGAAATGACTTGCAACCTTTGCTGCCACCGTCATTTTCACCTTCATGCGACCTGCAACCGATGTCACTCCCGTCCACGTCATCTTTTCAATCTACGAGCGTTACGACTATTAACAGCCAATTAACACCAACTAATTCCTCTGTACCGGCAATTTTACATAATTTACAAAATGCTACAAATTGTGTATTTAACATTAATATCCATAATAATTAGTTGTCTTTATTTAAAGAATTGTATATGTTGAAATAAAATAATTTTCCAAAAATAATTTTTCCTACTTTTTTGTATATACGGTCGTAGAAAAAATAATGTGCCTAACTCATGCGTAAAGTGTCTTTCCCGCACTTGACCGCTTGCCCGAACTCTACTTCGCGTCGTTCGGGCCAACTGCAGTCGCGTGCGGGAAAGTAACACTTTCCGCACTTGTTAGGAAAATAACTATTTTTTATATAAAATTCCTTTTTATGTAATACACCTTCAAGTTATTTAGGAATAACCTTTGGTTTTTCAACACTTATTTAAAATAAAGCAGTTTTTATTAACTTTTTTTTCTCAAAATTAAGTAAAATAGCACCTTATAGTTTAGCCACATAACTCTGTTTATTGAAAAATACTTCTTATTTTCCACAGTTAATTATTTTCAAGTAACTATTATTATTATTATCACCTAAATGTAAATGTCTTAATAGTTGAATACATTTATATTTATTTCTTATCATAAAAGTATTTCACAAAAAATTCTGTATTAATAGCAGTTAGGAGTAAATTTTTTTTTCTACATATTACTTCATTTTCTGTATTTGTATCTTTGTTTTTAGACTAATAGGAAAATGGCCTAATTGTTATGTTTTTACCAAAGCTGTCGCAGAAAATCTGCTACTGACAAAAGCCAAAAATTTACCTGTTGGACTTTTTCGACCTGCAATTGGTAAGATATTTGGCCCGAATTAAAATTTGTTTCATAAGATATTATACAACGTTTTTTATTTAATTCTAGTCACTTCTACTGTATCGGAACCCATAGCAGGTTGGTCAGATAATTTATATGGACCTCTGGGTATCGTACTTTCTTCATACTGTGGTATATTACGCATTATCAGAGCGAATGGTAATTTAAAATCTCATACAGTGCCAGGAGACATGTGTATAAATGCTATACTTTGCTTCGCCTGGGATTTGAACAATAAATGGTGAGAAATTAAAATCCTTTAACTTTTCTTTTGCCTGTGTGTTTATTAGGCTGGGCATAAATAGGCATATTTCAAAAAATATATAAAAATTATGTTTACAATACCTATCAAAACTTGCATTTTGCTGTGCTTACTTTTCGTAATTTTTTAAAAAATTTGTAAAACCACATTTTCAGCCCTCTACTGCCCCCTTTAGGGGTGAAAAGTATAAGTTTGAAATTTTGACTTACAATACCTACTGAAAATTACATTTTAGTATTTGTATTTACACTCTATTTGTAATATCTTTAAATAACACCTTCAGCCTTCTACTACCCCTTTTAACCAATGTTTAAAAAGAAATGAAACATAAGAAGCTAACAAATCAAACATGAAACCTTACAAATCAAATATAAAAACACATCAAGTACAAAAAACACAGTAATAAAAAAAACATTTACTGAATTTTAAACTGTCGTTTACTTTCAAATGTTGGTATAATTTTATTCTTAAGCGAACAAAGCCGTCTTTTAATTCTGGACCAATTGCTAAAGAAGATGACTCTGTAACTAATTTTACGGATCTCTCCACGGATTGAATATGGCAAGGGAACTTAGGAAAATCAAAGTCTGGAATTTCGGTTTGGTTATAAAGTCCCTACGATTATAATCAGTAAAATCCTTTAAAACAGGTGGCGGTGTCACATCGAACTCAATCAAATAAGCTAACTCAAAGTAGTCTGTAGCACTGAAATTAATTTTTGGTACCACAAAGTATATTATTTTAACTGTTTCTCGACTGGTTTCTCTAGCTTTTATGATTCTTCGTAAAGATAGTTCCCGAACTCATTCACGAGTGTCTGTTAGCATACATACACAAAAGAATGTTTTCGGGGTGTAGAAAATACGCATTTCTTTGGATTACCGTATGCATAATACTTTTGAAATTATCTCTTAAATACCGTGACAGTTCAATCGTTTTAAAAACATGCAAACTAATACTAGTATAACTGAAATTTAGTTTTATATCAAACCACATTGGAGAATACACTTCAATTATGAATTCGGCCATATCCGTAAGGGTTGATGTTGGCTTTTCCGTACCAGCATAGAGTCGAAGAACACGATTTGCTATTGTGAAACATCTAAAGTACTCTAATTTCCCAGGATTACATTGTGCTAAATATGATAAAAAAAATTCGCTTATGATTGCATTGCAAATGTCATATAAATATGATTGATCAGAATTTAAATCACTAGACATTAAAATTATATTTGGCAACTTACATTTTATTGGGGTAAAATTTACAATTTTAACACATTTATATTTTTTCAAAGACTTTCTGATTTCACCAGAATATTGACGAGGTCCCACTGTGCTGCTATCTAACAAATATACCTTAGCTAAGGACATTTTAATTCAGTCTCAATGTACCTATTACCATTTTTATTACCGATATTAACAACAATACCATCGCAACCTACAGCCGCCAAATCATCTAGTTCCAAATTTTTTTTTATCAGAAAAGTCCAATATTGCTTTTTCAATTAACTTTGCCGTCCCCGTAGTTGGAGTTACGTGGCCAATATAGATAGATTCAGGTTCCTCGATCAGCGATATGTGTTCTTCGACAACGGTTTTCTTGTATAATCTACCGTTTTCCTTCCTTTGCAGCAGCAAGTTTTGTCCTTTCTTCCATCAAAATACAGACTTCTTATTCTTCAGTTATCACTTTTAAACTCCTTTCTTAAGGTATTTCTAGATTTCTTCTTACTTTATTTTTGACGGATTTTCTGTGGTAATTATTCCTACATCTTTTAATACTGCACTAGCAATCGCAGCAGCTAATCGATCAGATATGCCATATTTATCGCGACTCCATGACAAAACACCACAGAACAAAATGGCGCAGGACTAAATAGCACAAACAAAATAGCGCAAGGAAAAAATAGCGCAGGGCAAAATAGTGCAGTACAAAATATCGCAAGGAAATAATAGCGCAAGGACAAAACAGCGCAGGGCAAAATAGCGCAAGGACAAAATAGCGCAAGGACAAAATAGCGAAGGACAAAATAGCGCAAGGACAAAATAGTGCAGGACAAAATAGCGCAAGGACAAAATATTCTAGTATTCTATTTAAAATAAAAAAAAATTAATTGATTTACCTAACGTGTGTCTGTGCAACATGCTATGGCACCAGGCCGCGCAGGTTAGGTAAATTGGTTATGTTTTTGTATTTTAATTAGAATACTAACAAGGGAATAATAACGCAAACGAATAAGAAATGTTTTTTAATTAATGTAATTCCTTGAAATAATGCGTAACGAATACTATTTCGGTGACGCCTATTTATTGAATGTTTGGACTATAGCTCCGTCCAATCGACCCATCTAACTGTTACCTAATCTATGGTGAACTATGATTCATCTTCTATTATTGGATAATTTGGTTTCTTTGGTTATAGGTACTTTACTTTTTTTCAAATTAGCATACATTTAATGGCCCCTGATGCCAAAACACGTTAATTTCAATAAAAAAAAAAACATGGAATTCGTTCAATCATAAAAAGGCAGAGATATTTTAATGTTCAAAAGCTATCGCTACAGGTTAGATAGAGTCAATGTTGATGAATCGAAATGGAGATGCATTAAGGTATGGTGTAAAGGACGTATGAAGACAATATTTAAAGAGATTTAAAAAGTTATAACTATGCATAACCATGCACCTGATGTAAAGGATAATAATACGCGTACTGTAGTAAATAAAATTAAGAGAAAGCAAAACCACAGAGGATGTAAGTACAGAGGGTAAACTTGGTGTGGAGGGGTAAGTACGCGCAACTACGGCGCGCATCGCAATCGGCCATGTTCTAATTATAACTCAGCTCCGTTACATGTAGTAGAGCTTATCACTATTCATTTTTATGTGCGAACTGGCAGTGGCAGCGTGTGTTCTCTTGACTTGTGTACTTGTAAAGTTTGTTATTTTTATATTGTGTTTATTTGTTGTAACTCGATAAACAATGAGCAATATTAAATGTGGATTGGTTTGTGCAGCAAGAAATTGTCCAAACAAGACGTACAACTGCAAGTTGAGCTTTTTCGGTTTTCTTAAGGACGAAAGAAGGTAAGTTGAGAAAAAAGTCTTAAGATTGCTTCGGTTAAAATGTAAAATGATCGGATATTATAAATTTTGATACTATCTGTAGAATTTTTAATGTAGGTCCACGTTTATTTTTTTGTAGAAATATAGTGCATTTTACTATGTTTCTTCACTACAAAATCAATCATGAAAAAATAGCAGAATGAAGGAAAACAACAAATAATTTTTATTTTAAATAATACCATTTTGCCATAATATATCCGATTTTTATTTTTTTTTTAATTTGTAGCCAATTGTTAGCTCTAGAATTTGTATAAAAAAAATTATTTTTTAAGGCATAATACGTTCATTTGTAATTTTTCATTTAAAGCTCCCTGTTTAAAAAATCTAAAATATTTTCTATAAAAATTGTAAAGAACATATTTCTCTATAACACCCTTAAAATGGGTAAAAGATTGAAATATTTAAAATAAAAATAAATTTTTACAGTTACTGTCATTTTTTTTCTTCATTCTGCAAACTTTTTTTGGGGACTATAGTGCAGAAACATGGTAAAATAAACAATATTTCTACCAAAAAATATTCATGCACATATATTGAGAATTGTGCAAATGGTTTCAAAATTTACAATTTTCAGGAGTTCGACCTCTTTATAGAAGCAATAGCTCTTAATAGAAAAATTATATCGTTTAGAACGGTGAATTAAAAATATAATAAAATACTTTACTAGGTAGTTACTTATTGTAAGAGTATTTATATTTATGTACTATATCAAGAGTTATATAGATTATTCTCAAGTAGCTTTATTCCTCTTGTGGATAATAGCTCACTTTATCCACTGAAATAAGGATAATAAAATGACTCTAACTTATATATGGGGAAAATATATTAAATACTTATTTGTAAACAATGAGTAATTTATTTATTAAGAGGTGAATAAAATGTACTTATCAACTTATTATTGTTTATGGTGGATTTATGTACCTGTCATTTTTTATTTTATTCTAGTGTTCTACAGTTGGTCAGTTGACCTATTTATTCCTAAAATACCTACTAGAATTATATGAAACTGTACACAAATCTAGCTTTATTCTCAAAATATAATTATTTTATTTTGCCCATAGAAAGTTTATACCTACTGTTGCTATTTATTACTAAATGGGTTTTGTCCATATTATTATTTTCTTGGAAAACTCATTACTGAATTTAAAATTATCCTTTATTTGGAGACTAATTATCAAAATTAAGTACTGGATATTAGAGTAGATATAAAGAGGCCAAGGTAATTTAGAAAGTTATAAGTAGATTCAATTGATTTTAATTCTAAATCAACTTTTCCTAATTTTTCCAAATTATATTTTAGGGTTAGAATATATTTTTCTATAAAAAATTTTAATAGAAATTTGAAAGACGTGGATAATAATGCTAAATTGTTAATATGGAAAAATTAATAAAAAAAATTTTTCTACGCCCATGTCAGTAAACGTTAAAAATCGTACTTTCAACATTCCTTGTAAATGACATTTAACAATAACATGCACGTAATGAGATCTCATAACATACACGTGCTTTTTGATAAAAAAACTTAAATTTCTTAGTTTAATTAAATTGCAATCAAATTTTTATCTACGTAAGACTTTATTTGGTTCATTTACATAAATTTAGTCAATTTAAAAACAAAAAAACTTTTAGCAATAGCGAGATACATTTTGGATTAAAAAAAATATGCCCCTAAATGTCGGCAACACATTATACATTATACTAAATATTGTATTTGAAAATTTTCTTAACTCTACCTATGAATATATCTGTTAGTAGTGAAAGTGATGAGATTATGAGCACTCCACCAGAGATTTTAGAAATAGCTCAAGCTGTCATACATAATTTGCTACCGCTAAAATCCAAAAATGGTACGAAATTACCCATCGAAAATTTATGGATTAGCGACACAAGCATATGTCCTTTATTTAATAGAAGAAAATAAGTGGGCGTAGAAAAAGTATAGTACGTTACACGAGTTTGTAAGCCCATTACGTACTTGTAAAATTTACACACTCGCCACTGCGCTGCTTGGTGCGTAAACTTTTTCACTTCGTGCGTAATGGGTTACTTACAACTCTTGTTACGTAATATACTATTATATTTCATGGTGTTTCTTTATGTATTCCAAATATTTGTATACTTACATGGACAGCTTAGTATATAAAATATCATTTATTAAAAATCTACACCAGAATATATTTATGACCGATGTAAATCTAAGTTCAGGTCATTTTTGTCCTGAATAACTGGAGCTGGGCAAAATATTTTTATACTACTTATAGTTCTAAAAATTTGTTTATACAATTTTAAACTATCACAAGAATGGATTTTACTATACACGCGACTTTATTTCCAGAAATTATTTTTTAAATCCTGATATATCTTTTCATTACTCTGTAAAACAACTCGTACCTGATTTTAGTTATAATTCAAATTAAAAAATTAAATTAAATTCAAAACACCACATCCTTACCAAAATTAATTTCTTGAGTACGGATCTTCCCATTGGTAACATAATTATCAAAATGCGGGCCTGACTTCTATAATTAGAACATGGCCGCCGGTGACTTAGCGAGATCAATCGTGCCGACACCGAGTTTGTTCTCTGTACTTACATCCTCTGTGGCAAAACAAACACGAGTTAAGGCTAGAGAAGTAATTCAAGAAGCAACTCAAGAAATGTCTGCTTGCATCATTTTCATTGACGAAATATACGTCTCTACAAAGAAATATTCATTGCCAAAGGAATAAATGCATATTACCTTACACTATTTACAGATCGTTACGTGAGTTAATAATTCCAAAAGATCTACAACTTACAACTAGAGGAAAACATATGCTACTATGGGATTATGGTGTAAAAGACCCTAAGAGAATGATTATTTTTGGGATAAAGGAAAATGTAAATCTTTTACAAAAATACGAAAATTGGTTTACAGAATTTTTTACCCCAGTATTTACTTTATATGCGTTGATCGACAACAGAGCAATTCCTTTAATTTTTGCTTTTTTATTCAATAAATCCGAAGACACTTAAGTAAGATTTTGTTGAACAGTCAAAGAGATTTGAAGATTATTGGTTGTTTGTTTCATTTGTGACAAAGCTTGTAAAGAAAAATTCAAAAATTGCATTTAACGAAAACTTTAGACAAAACGAATAATTTCGTATTAGTGCTAAAATTAAATTAGCATTATGTTTTGTTCCTCCAGGAGAAGTGGCTTCAAATTTTGACGTTCTCTCTGAAATATGTGTACCAGATTTACGACCTCTCTTGACTTATTGGGAAAATTATTATATTGGTCGGGTTAAGTTAGGAACGCACAAAGTTCCTCTTTTTCCAATTACCCACTGGAATATGTGGGATCGAGTTTTAATGGATCTGCCGAGAACGAGTAATTCAATAGAAGCATGGCATACTGCATTTTAAACAACTTTAGACTCTCATCCTCCATCAATGTTTAAATTAGTTAGTCAAATTAGGAGATAAATTGAATATTACGAAATTATCATACAGTGTTTCAATAACGGCGAGCGGAGACCAGAAGCTTCTAAAAAGAAATATATTACACCAAACCAAAAAATAAAAGCACTGATAAAGACTTGGGGCACTGTATCATCGCTAAATTATCTAAGAAATATTGCTCCTTTACTTAGTATTTAGTCTGACTTTTTGTGGTTTGACTAAATGTATGCTTGCGTACCGTTATAATTTTGTTATTAGACATCTTGTAAAATGTTCATTTAAATTATTACTGATATTTTATTTTTATTTTATTTATTTATTTATTTACGGGCAAGCCCATTGGAGAAATAAATTACAATTTTAAAATTATAATTAAAATGTAGTGAAATATATATGGTGCTGAAATACAATCGTGGTATAATTCATAAAATAGGTTAAGATTTTAAAAGATTTAAAAGACAAAAGACAATAAGGTTGCATAAAATATTTACAATAAACATTAAAATTAAAGATTTAAAATTAAAGCTCAGTACTAAGTAATTGCTTTATAAATTTATGAAAGGGGGTGTTAAATATCTCAAGATCGTTATGAGTGTTGGCTAATCTTAACATTCTTGGAATACAGCTGCTAATAGTATGGTTTAAACGATAAAAAGGTACATAAAATGTTTGTTGCTGTCGAGTTGAGCGCTTTGGAATATAAAGATTTATTTTTGTTAGAAGTTCAGTAAAGCTGCATCTACCATTGATAATTTTGAAAAGTAATGTCAGGTCTCTCTGTTTCCTCCTAGTTTCCAAAGAGGGGGTGTTTAGAAAATTCTCTATCAAATCATACTCGTAACTTTGAGGAGCACTTTTTAGAATTAATATTTCAATTGACGAACGATTTCATTTGATATAAAAAAGATAATAAAATTATAAAAAAATCTGACTTATTACTAACTTATACTTTAGAATTTTATGCGAATATTTTAAATTAAAACAGTAGTAGCAATTATAGTTCTGCACTCTTTTTCTCATTGCCTTATTTTGTCCTTGATCTATTTTGTCCTTGCGCTATTTTGCATTTACGCTATTTTGTCCTTGCGCTAATTTGTCGTGCGCTATTTTGTCATGCGCTATTTTGTCTTACGCTATTTTGTCCTGCGCTTTTTTGTCCTTAAACTATTTTGTCCTGCGCTATTTTGTCCTTGCGCTATTTTGTCTGCGTTATTTTGTCCTGCGCCATTTTGTCCGTGAATTTAAGAATGTCTTCTTTCTTTGTGCTGCTATTGGGAATTTTGTTATGTAGATGGGAATGATAAGACGCATTGTCCATAATAACAGAATTTGGGAAAAGGTTTGGTAGCAGTTGTTTATTAAATCACTTTTTAAAGAGACTGACGGTCATATTTTGATGGTAGTCAGCAGACATTTTTAGCAGACAATAAAAGAGCATTATTACTGCCTGTGTGTAGAATGATAACTCGATTACCACGAGAACAAGGCCCCTTTAGAGAGCACTTATTACCTTCATCCACTCAACCATATTCAACAAGATCATGTGTATCGAACCAAATTTCTTTAAGGTACATTATTTTCCTTTTTGATTGGCGGTATAGCTTAACTTTTGATTTGACTCCATTATCATCATTCTTTTATTAAATTTTTTGTACTTGAAGCCACAATCTAGCAAAATATTGCGCAATGTGTCTAGAGATTTATATTCATAATCTGGATAATCCCGTAAGTAATTTGTTACGAACCATTTCTAAAGTTAGAACCTTGTTTTCCTTGTAAAACTTGTGCACAACTTGGCGTGTAACTTCTTGGTCGACATTATCAACCTTCTTAAGCTTCTAATTATCTTTTTTTCGTTTTACGAAATGATCAATGATATATGCTGCTCTAACAACAGCATAAATTGTAGTACGAGGAAGTTCAGTCAACTCACCAATACTTTTCAAAATTTCGTTTTGTGAGGCCCCACGCATTTCACCTTTCAGCGTGTGTAAATATTTAAAATAATTCTTTGGGTTTGAGGATGAAAGGTTTTATTTAAAAATTCTGATGGTTTCCACAAAGCCATCTTCATTAAAAATAACCACATGAAAACAATTTAGAAAAACATGACACAAATGCAAGCTACTGACTAAAATTCCCAAAAACACAGAATAAACTAATTTTATAAATCCTAACTTAAACCACAGCACTGACAATTTACCCGAAAATGCAAACAATGGTATTTACAGTGGACCCGACACTTTTTGACATTCATATTTTGCTTGTGTGACCATGCAATATTATTTGTCCGACTAGATACTCCGACATACAGAAGTGAGAGATAAGAAATTCATACGAGGTCTAATCATCAATTTTATATGGGGTATTGTATATGATATTAACTAATAAATTTATCAGACCCGTTATAAAAGTCTTTTATTTAGCTGTTCGAATTGACTTCGTATAGACTATATCTACTATTTAGGCAGTGTTAATTAAACCTTCCAGATCATTTTTTTCTATTTTCATATAAAATACATTTTTAAATGTTAATTGTTTTTATCGACTTCTATTACTTATTCTTATTAGATTTTAAATCCAAACAAATTTTTGAGTTCTACAAATATAAAGTAAGCATGATTTCAAATCTGGTAGATACGATGTTTAAGGTGTGTATTCATAGCAAAATTCCATCACTTTCTCTTAACAAACTTTCAGTGACATTCAATCACTTATGTGTTTTTCGTATTTTCAGGAAAACGTCACAAGATACTTACAATCCTCCAGTGATGAACTTCTCTGCCAAAAATACAAAATTGCTGTTATCTGTGAGACAATATATAGACTGCATTAATAGATCTGATTATCCACCGTTTAAGAAGGCCATGTGGCACCAAATGCTGTTTTTAATAGAGAGCAAGTTTTGTTACATAATTTTAAAGTTTCTACTACACACTGTGCCGGCTTACTTGATAGATTCGTTGTTAATAATGTCTGCAAGAAAAGCTAGGTAAGATTTTAAAGATTCTAAGCAAATATACTTATATTTGATTCAATATTTTGTTTGTTTTAGGATGAAAAGCATTTACGTAAAAATTGAAAAGACTTCTGACATCCTCAGCCATTTTTTAATGAATGAATGGGATATTAGCAACGAAAGTGTGAAGAAAATGTGGGAAAATCTCGATGAAAAAGATAGGGAACTATTTAATTTCGACATAAATTCTATAGATCTTAACCTCTATTTCAAAAATATGGTTACTGGAATGAAAAAATTTATTTTAAAAGAAGACATGACCAAAGCGAAAATTCACAAGCAAAGATATAAGAGGTGAGGATATCTTTTTTAAATTCCTCTTGTTAGTTTTCCTGCTTAGTTGAATACTAGAATATTTCTATTGTTTTTTAGATTGACTTTGCTACACTATACACTCAAGTACTCTCTCATTGGTCTGTCGGTCATACCAGTCTACAGGACTATATCTAGATTGGTTTCTCAGAAAAAACGCTGAATTTGAGGCATCATAATTGTAGCAGAATCAAAACAGAAGCTGTGAAAATATTTTTTATCGAAATAATTGAATCCGTGAATCATTATCGGATTTATCTGTAATTTTTAAATTTATTAAAATTATTCTCACTTATTATTTTTATACCTAGACCTAATATCACAACGTCGGCAGTGCATTTAATTAAATCATTTTGGATTCTGTTTGATGAGATTATGAGGCAGATAGGTAAAATCGTTGCAAAAGATAAATATATAGAAGTTATTTAAAAAGTTTTATAAAAAAAACTAGTGGAGATCCAATCGGCAAAAAGTAAAAAAATGCTTTGGGAATGTTGAAAAAGGGCACAGCAATAGACCCGAAACAATTACTTGATTTTTTTATTAAATATAATCTTGTGAAAAGCAAAAAATACTGCCCGAGTAGAGAAGGAGTATTGCTCAAATATAAAAAACCCAGGGATATACAGCAATTACCTATGAACATATAGAAAATGTGTACATGACTAACTTGTTTTAATAATCTTTTTTTTTGGGGTAGGTTATTATATTTTGAATAATTTACACACTTCTTTTGAATAAAAGACAAAATATTTCGGTTTTTATTAACTGAACAAGTAATATTATATGCAAACACATTATATACCCATTTAAAAAAGAATATTACAATTAACAAGTATTAAATATTTATATGAAATAATTTACTCAATAAGCCAGAATTAAATGAAACAAATTGTTCAACAACAGATGTGAAAAATTGTTTTAACAATTTAATCTTTAGAGAAACTTATTTTAATTACGTATTGCCTCAATCAATTTATTTACTATAAAAGTATATTTCTTATCAGTTATTACATGAAATAAAATAAAGTATAAAACATACAAACTAATAGGTACCTATTTAGTACGAAACTAATACTTAAAAGAAAAACCTGACCAAAGGAAGTAGAATAAATTGTTGCAACGGTTTTTTAAAATTACGAATTTTATACCATTTCTTTGGCAGTACATGTGCAAAAGTGTACTAAATTTCTAAACTAATGCATTCAAATAGTTCTTTAAATGAATAAATAAAATCTCACCAAGAGAGGTGAAAAAATGCAAGTACCTAATTTGATATATTTATCATATGTCTATATATTGTGTTTACACTCATGTTGTTTAATAACAATTAATAAATGGGGTGGTAATATTAATAATAATTTTGTTGCCAACAATGTTCCGTTCATAAATTAAATTAATAATTAGATATGTGACATTCATAATATTCATTTCCCCAATATATAAAAACTCATTTTGTATAGTAACATTAGATGATATATGTTATTTAAAGCTCTTTTACGATAAATAAGATCCATTTTAAAAACTATATTATATATATTTCATAACTCTCCTTTGAGATTTTTTAATATCCTAACAATACCATTTAAGTGTTCCAAACAATATTCCATTATGACAACTGGAACAAACAAGTTAATTGAAGCAAAATTTTATAGGTGTAGGTACTACATTAGTAAAGCTTTTACAATTTATTATTATACGATGTCTATTTTTTCGTGTTAGGCATACGACTAGTATATAAGTTAATAAAATGGCAACAGGGCAACAGTCGTCGTCGACTAGAATGAGGCACAAAGCTAGAGAGTGTTAGCGGGGATATCATAGTTGCCACATGTTCGCTGTAAAAGCACGGCTATGTCTAATACAAAATAATAAGAACTATACATTTTTTAAAAGTTCTAATATTTTAGGTCCATATGATTAAAAAAGTTAGGTTTAAATTAAATATAATTCATATATTGTTATTTATGAATATTAAACAGGGTGTCTGTGAAACGTCTTTACAAAAACATACCACATATTCCTTAGACCAAAATAAGTCGATTTAAGTAAAATTACCTTAGTACAAAGTTGCTTCGTTTGGGCTCCAGAGGGCCTTGAAGTTACAATTTTTAAATCGTTTTTCCCATATAAATTTAAAACGGCATATGCGATTTTTCTGAAATTTGGTATATTGATAGAGTTTTATGTGGCAAAAAAAATGGTATTAAAATTTTGTCCGATAATAATACATAGGCGTAGAACTTTCCGCAACTCATTTACTTTAAGAAAAGGTACTCTTGATAAGACTCGATTACTCTCATGGTTTTCGCTAAATTTCTGTTTTAATACTTTAGAGTGTATAAGTTTCACAAAAATATTTATTTACAACATAATCAAAATAGAGATTTTACAAAAATTGTTCAAAATGTTTACCATTTTCATGCATACAAAGAATTATACGTCGAAGAAAATTAAAATGTATCCTTTCCATAACTTCTTCATCACCTCTAAGTTTGTTTATTGCATCTTGAATACGTTGCCAGAGTTGTTCCTCATTTTCCACAGGTTCCCTGTAAACTGTGGATATCAGATGTCCGCCTAAAGAGTAATCCATCGGTGTTAGGTCTGGGGAACGTGGTGGCCAGTTTACAGTTGCGTCATTACCTCTGCCTATCCATTTGTGTGGATATTGTTCATTCAAGTGGTTTCTAACGTTTAAAGAAAAATGTGGTGGAGCTCCATCTTGCATAAACCACATATCTCTCCGAAGTTGGAGAGGTAAATCTTCTAACAATTCTGGCAACGTATTTTGTAGAAAATCCAAATAATTTTCTCCAGTTAATCTTCGTGGAAGTATGACAGGACCAATAATGAAAATACCAATTATTCCAGCCCACACATTAATTTTGAATTCGTGCTGAAAATGGTTTACCTTTATTGCATGCGGATTTTCAACGGCATAAACATGTTCATTATGGGTATTAGTTATACCTCTTCTTGTAAAACCCGCTTCATCGGTAAAGAGAACCTTCTTGACAAAGTTTGGATCTCTTTCTCTTTGCATATTAACAAATCGACAAAAACCCAAACGAATTTGAGGATCATGGACTAATAATTCTTGTACTGGCTTCTTATGGTATGGATATAGCAATTGTTCTCTAAGCACTTTATGAACGACATCTTTACTTACTCCTAGTTCCCTTCCAATTCGTCTGGTGCTTAATTCTGGATCTTCTTCAACACGTTCTAAAATGTCTTCTTCAACTTCAGGAATCCTTACAAAACGTTCTCTTCCATTATTAACAGTGTTGGGAGCAAAGGAACCGGTCTCCCGAAGACGTCTCTCAACAGCAGCAAAAGTTGGGTGGCTAGGTACACGATGATTTGGAAACCTTTCAGAGTACACCCTGACATTCTCTCGAGCATTTCCTTCACAAAATCCTAATGTCAGTAACATATCGGTATATTCTGCATTGGTATATTGTACAGCCATATTAATAAACCACGCATTTGTTTTTTTAATTATTGAGTCAGATAGAACACTTTTAATCGTTAACAAGAGATTAGGTGTTAAAACTTGACAATATTTTTATTTAGATGAAACTATGGAAATCAACAATAAATGTTTTTGTATACGTATTGCAGGCAAATAATTAATATTCCTTAAAAAATCGTACATGGCAAGAATCGAGTATTTTTGTTAAAAGTCTCGATTAGAGGTATTGAAGAAGATATAAAAAAAGTACATTTTTATGTTTTTCATCGTATAAAATTTTGTCCGATAATAATACATAGGCGTAGAACTTGATTTTTTAAATAATTGCACCTTTAAAAATTCTACGCCAATGGCAAAAAAGGGATTTGAGTATGAAATTTGGATTGGGTACTCATTTACTACAAAAAAGTACCCCTGATAACACTCGATTTACTCTCATGGTTGTGACAAAGTTTGTATTTTAATAATTATTGTTTATGGTCTAAAATTATTAAAATGCAAATTTCGTAAAAACCATGAGAGTAATCAAGTCTTATCAAGAGTACCTTTTTTAAAGTAAATGAGTTGCGAAATCTAAATTTCATACTCAAACTCCTTTTCTTCCATTGGTGTAGAATTTTTAAAGGTGCAATTATTTAAAAAATCAAGTTCTACGCCTATGTATTATTATTGGACAAAATTTTAATACCATTTTTTTGCCACATAAAACTCTACCAATATACCAAATTTCAGCAAAATCGCATATGCCGTTTTAAATTTATATGGGAAAAACGATTTAAAAATTGTAACTTCAAGGCCCTCTGGAGCCCAAACGAAGCAACTTTGTACGAAGGTAATTTTACTTAAATCGACTTATTTTGGTCTAAGGAATATGTGGTATGTTTTTGTAAGGACCTTTTATCTCTAGATAATAATTTTGAAAGAAATTAAAGAACTACTTATTAAACTTAACATTTTTTTACAATTATATAATGTTATTGATACTGTTCAAATTTCTTTGAATTTTCTTACAATCTTCCACACTTTGAACACGAGCATATTTGGAGACATCATCAGCAATTGAAAATATAGTTTGTAATTAAAAATAATAACCCCACTAGAAAAACTAAAAACTTATGAGGCCATGTTTCTATGACCAACCTCATCCTAAGCTTTAGAACTCTTTATATATAGATATAGCATCCACTTGCTCTTGGTTATCCAAAACATGAACAGAAATATAGGTATTCAATTAAGCATAAGTTAATAATCATTCAATGATTATTAACAAAACTTTGATGATATTGTGAAATATTATCCAAGAGATAGATATTAAATGCAATTGCAAAGAAAAATAATAATAATATTGGTCTATAAATTGCCATTTGATTTATTCATACTTTTAAATATTATATTGTACATAGCGCTGTTTCTTTAATATATTTAAGTTTTTTTTAATGCGAAGAACAATTAAAAATTTGCTTTTTTAGTTATTTTACCGAATATATCCAAAGGTCTAATTTAACAATATAAATTTAAAGTCTTAAATTAATGTCACCAGTGTGTAATTTTTATAAGCTATTTAAATCTAAGGAGTTCATTACAATGAATAATTGACCATAAAGATGCGATATAACAGAAAAGTCCCATTGTAAAATTACTTGGTTATAATTAAATTACAATGGCAAAAATTAGGTAAGTTGTATCTAAATAATTTAAATAAACAAAGAGTTGTACATGGGCAAATAAAATAAGACAAAACCATATTCTAAAAAAATTATCAACAAAAGAAAAAGTTCTATCAAGGTAGTAATAATGGGCATTTTCCGAAAAAAAAAAAAGTAAAAAAGAAGTAACGGTCGACACGTTTTTCTGACTATTGGTCTTCATCAGTACGGTGCAGCCAAGTTCAAAGGATCATGGAACTTGTGTGACAAGCTTCTTAATCTAATTAAATTACGGGTTTTGAGCATACATTAAATTGTAATTAGATGGAACAAAATGGATTCTATGTATTTTGAGGTGATCTTTTCAAAAAAAAGGCAAAACAAAATGTAGCTGTTTTTCGAAAATGCCGAAATTTTGGATTTTGTCAATTTTTCAATTTTGCGCAGGTGCACGTCGGAAATAAATCAATATTTTTAAAACGCAGTTTACAACATTTGAAAGCTTAGGAAAAATGCTTATGTTCATGTCTCTTGAGAAATTTTGATCCGATGCACCGTTCTCGCGGTATGGACGATTGAAATTTGTTTAGTATTTCGAGGCGGCGAAGGTCGAAAAATTGAATTTGTTAAATATTCAAACACTAAATTCTTCATAACTTTGATAAAAATTAAGATATCTGAAAAAACAAAAATGCATTTTAAACTTAAGGGATGTGACTATTGATTCCCAGAAGGGGACACGAGAAGTCCCAAAATTAGGCATGTGCCACTTATAGAGCTTACTTTTAAATGTGAAATCTTATGTGTGTGTAAATTTTATCGAAATTAGACTATAACTGGCCAAGATATCAAACAATTAAACAAATTTTTTTTCCCTAAAAAACCTAATTTTTTTTCCAAAAGTTTGAAGTGGTACAAAAATGCCAAAAAATGCACCCAATGACTCAAAACTTTTTTTTTAAGTACCTTATTGTGTTTAAAACACGATTACATTACGGAAATTTCTGCAAACATATTTTATCTATTTTTTTGACCACTGTTCATTGAGTGACGACCAAAAAACACGGTTTTAGAGAAAAGTTGCCTAAAATTGACGATTTTCAGTTTTTTGGTCTGAAAATTACCCGCACGTTGCATCAAGAATAGCCATGGTCTCGGCGTTCGCTATCCGACAAGTTTAAACTTCAAACGGTCATATTATTACAAATTGAATCGCTAGATAGTGTTAATCGGCATATATTTTCAATAACCGTGTTCAGCAAGCTCTGTGTACACGTGGTTTTTCGGACTTCTTTAGCAATTTAAATTAAGAAAATTCTATCACAGTGCTACAATTTTTTTGTTTCCAGGTTGCAAAGGCTGGCCTGTGTTTATTATGGCAAAGTTAGTTTTTTAAATATATTTTTTTAATAGATGTTTTCGGAAAACCTGAAGAAAATCATATGGGAAAAAATTTAAAAAAACTACGCCTTCCGGTTTCCTGCGAATTCCCGAAAAATTATGGCATATTTCGCCGTGGGATTTATTTTATTTGAGAGCCAACAAAAAAATACGCAACTTCTCTAATGGGCACATACGTGTAACATTTATAATTTCGCCACAAATTCATCGCAAATTTCATGTCCATGGTTCTGATCAAAGAAACGAAAAAACAACTTTTTGGTAAAAGCACTTCTGGTAGCGAGAAATTCGCCATTAAAACTACCTGTGCAATGAACTTCCGAACTATTTTTGCCTCCTCTTTCGATTGGTGCATTTATTTTTACTATCATAATAATACTTGCCTAGATAATTAGCATTTTTACCATGGAAAATTCCGGAAAACCCGGTTTTTCCTAATTAAAAAAAAAAATTGAAAAACTGCTTCATCATTTTTTGCTTTTTTTCGGAAAGATCACATCTAAATACATAAGATCCACTTTGTTTCATCCAATTACAAATTAATGTAAGCTCGAAGGGGCTTTTTTTCGTTATTTAATTGGACTATCTGGTTCACCTACAGTGAATTAGGAAGTCTTTGTGGCGCTAAGATGGTGATTCCCGAATAAGGGTTACTCAGGCGCCAGTTTTGATATCACAGTTTGATCTGCGACCCTGTAATACACCAGAGTGTACTCAAGGTAAACTCAGTGGAATTAAAAAAAAAATACTTCCAGGCGGTCACTGCTAGGTAGCCACTAATCTAAAATAAATAAAAATAAAACACTTATCTCCTTTATACCTCGTACCCTACGGTACCCTAAAAGAGAACGGTTAAGAACCAGCAATAAGAGAAACGCAGCAATAGATAATAAAATATGTATTTACAGAAAAAAAAAACATCGGTGGTAGTGCCCGGTTTTGGAACGGCTGTAAACGGAAAATTAAATAAAATGAACAATTACAATTGAACGCGATTACAGGAAAGTAATTACGGCTCCCTATATACAAAAAAATAATTAAAAATAAATTATTACAATTGAAAAACGAGTTAAATATTCATGGTTCCCTGCATACGGAAAATTAATTAAAACAAATTATTACAATTGAAAACTAGTTAAATATTCATGGCTCCCTGTATTCGGAAAATTTATTAAAAATTAATTATAACAGTTGAAAACTAAAAAAAAAAAACTATAGGGAAATAATTGCGGTTCGATAGCACAGGAGGCTAATCGGTCCGGAAATTGTGAAACTCCCTGTATACGAAAAATTAGTTTTAAAAATAAATTTATTAAATATGACGGTAATAAAATGTAAGAAAATTAATGAAATCAAAGTTTTCGGAACGCCCTTGTATCTTAGTTCTGACCGGTCGACGCTGGCAATTTAGTCGAACGAGAATGATATGATTTACGGTGATGTTTGGACAACGAAGGCGATGGTTATAGAAAAGATTATTTTGAGATTTGCCAAAGCCGATCAAAACGGTGTGTGAATTAATTATGATAGAAAACGTCGGGCTTTGTTTAATAATTAGTTGTTGACGGGAAACGGAATGATTCACATATAATTGAATGAATAAATAAAAGAAAAAGAAACTTACATGAAAAATACTGGGCGCTTCTTAAAAGAGATTGGATATAGTCGTCGAAATTGAGAGCACTCACAGTCTACCCTATATCCAGCCTCAAATAAAAATTGCTAACGGTTTCCCACTAAGGGATGAAATGAAAAATGCTGGACATGAATCAAAATTCTTTTACTTGTCGGACGGGTGTCTCAAACTAATTGTAAATAAAAAATAATATGCAGTTTCCTACCTTAGAAAAATAATAGGGGTTGTTTAGTAGTCTAACAATATCACGGTCACTCACTGAGTTCGTCACTCGTCGGTAACAGAAGAGAGAAGAGCTTACGACGGCCAGCAATCAAAGAGGGCAATTATCAGTTGTAATCAAATTTATGCTTTTTTCCTGGGCAAACTTGAAGACCGGTAAGCCAGAGTGGGAGATACCACCACTACAGATAAATACAAGTAGATAATTGATACGAAATTAAATCTACAAATGCTTATTCGGATTTTGGCAAATATAGAAATATTTTAACTTACGAGGGTACTCGCAATTGTTGAAAAACGGTAATTCCTGGGAAATAGAAATCTTCTACATGTCCTCAGGCGGGAATTAATTGAAATACACATTTTTAAAATTAATTAAAAATAAAATTTAGTGACTTCGTCACACTTATATTAAAAAAATTGTACAATAGGAGAGGTTTCAGCCAGTATACCATTATTTTATGGGCTTATACTAACGTACTATCAGCCATTCTTTCCTAAAATCTTTTGGTATGCTACAACAAAACATACAAATTATTTGATTTTGTAAATACATAGATATTTGTGAAAATTTACACATGAAATGTTATTCCTTCCTTGTATCTTCTACCGTAAGATGCATTGTTACATCCAGGTACTAAATAACAAGACATTTTGGAAATTTTGTAAAAATGTAACACCAAACTATAAATGTTTTTAGTTAACATAAAAAATAATGTTTTAATTAAAACATTTACTAGAAGAAAAAATATTTTCACGATACGGTATCTAGACTTTCTGAGAGCTATGGACTATTCTGACAGTGACATGTTTTATAATCCTTTTTCCAAGCTCTCTTGGCTGGATTAGAAAAATGGCCAGTTATATTATTTTTTCTCTTCAAAAAGTGTACTTTACGAAGGATCTGGGGCTTTTTATTTGCTCCTCAGGGGTGTCACGACAAAAGGACGCGGAAAAAAGGACGCGGAAAAAAGGACGCGGGAAAAAAGAACGCGGGGAAAAAAGGACGCGGGACAAAAGGACGCAGAGCAAAAGAAATCCCTACAATTTTGAAGCCATGCACTCAAAGAAAATCTGTACTTTTGCAAATGTTATAAGCATTTTTATATATTCCTTCTACAAAAAAAAATGTCATTTTTATAAATTAGAAATATTTTCTTTAGACCCCATGTTTAAGGTTTTCCTGAATTATTTAATGTGGCAGGAGTAGAAAGGATTACTTTTTAAAAATATTTTAAAAATCTATAAGCTATAGTTAAAGAAAGAAAGCACTCGTTAGTAATCATTTATACCCGACAGCATTATTTATGGCAAAATATGGTAATTTGTAATTAAAAGGTAACATTTAACGGCAAACAGAAATTGGGAAATTATAAATTTAAAGTGAAAAGAAACTCAATTAAAGGGCTTTTACGACAATGAGGGTTTCTAATACCTAGTATTAGGAAGCAAATTTTAGAAAGGGATTACAATTACACAGGTAATAATTAAAATATGAAAATAACCACAAACTGATAAAAAATTCGGGAGGTAATGATTAGAATGTATAGTGGGGAAACTTTTCTTGGTATATATTTAGACTGTTGTTGAAGAAAAAATATGCATTTCACAAATAGATTTCAGTTTGCTAAGATGGCATTAGTATTTGTGAAAAGTCAAAAAGGTATCATGTTACTTTATAATGGATTTCTTCACAAAAAGGAGCGAGTAATTAACGAAAAGACTATTTGGAAGTGTGCTACTTATAATAAGTGTAAATATACAGAAAAAGTACATGTCGTTGGGGATAAAATTATAAAGTATACAGAACACAATCACGTGCGGACACGGTAAAGTGTGAAGCAAAAGAAGCTTGTAATCGGATGAAGGAAGTTGCACAACAACTTAAACTCTCCACCCAAGGTGTAGTAGCTAAAATATCTCGAGGACTTTCCTTAGCTACTACGGCACAACTTCCTTCAGTGTCGTCTTTAAAAAAAATGTGCAAAGAGTTCGAAATGAGCTAGGAGATACGCCAGCAAATCCAAGAAATTTAATAGAACTTGTGCTTCCTGAACTACTGACGGTGAGCTGTTCCTATTATTTGATAGTGGTCCAGAAGAACAGCGTATTTTGTTATTTTCAACCCAAAGAAATTTAAGTTTTATGGAACAATGCGATCATTGGTATGCCGATGGAACATTTAAATCAGCTCCACCATTGTTTTCTCAAATATACACAATTCATGGAGTGTGGTATAGTAATGTAATTCCGACCGTGTTTGCACTCATCCCGAACAAAACTTAAGAGACCTATACACTTGTTTTTTAACAATTAAAGCTGTTAACTCCGGGCCTGTGACCTCTAACAATAATGATGGACTTTGAAAGAGCCGCAATGAACGCTGCACAAACGGAGTTCCCAAATGTCAGAATCCGCGGATGTTTTTTTCATTTCTCGCAGTGTATGTGGCGCCATATTCAAAGTGCAGGATTACAACGCAGATATATTGAGAATTCTGACTTCGCTCTTCACCTAAGACAATTGACAGCTCTTGCATTTGTTCCAGAGAACCATGTAGGCGAAGTGTACGAGGAGTTACTCGATAGCGATTTTTATACACAAGATGAAGAACTGTTAGTGCCACTGATAAATTATTTTGAAGACACTTGGATAGGAAGATTAGATAGAAGAAGACATCGAAGACAACCCCTTTTTCCTGCAAATGTATGGAATTGTTACGATCTGGCAGACCAAGATATACCTCGAACTAATACTGCAGTCGAAGGATGGCACAACAGCTTTTCTTCTCTTCTAAACGCTGCACATCCCAATATTTGGAAATTCATTGATTCCCTTAAAAAAGAATATAACTTAAATGTGTTGAAAATAGAGCAGTACATTGCGGGGAATTTACCTCCACGTAAAAGAAAATATCAAGATTCAGCAAACAGGATAACAGCTATTGTTGTCGATTTTCCTAACAGGCCAAATTTAGAATATTTGAAAGGCATTGCTTACAATTTTCAGTTCCAAACTTAATATTTCTAGGATAAAATAATCACAAAAACAAAACAAAAATACAAAAAAAAATTAAACAAAAAATTACAAAAAAATTTAAACAAAAAATTTAAACAAAAAATTACAAAAAAAAAATTACATAAAAAATTAAAAAAAAAATCTTGTTCATCGTATTTTATCACAGGCCAAATTTAGAATATTTTACATGCACACAATTTTCAGTTGCAAACTTTTTTTAACAACCCAAATGTCCAACTACAAAGATATTCAAATAATGGCATTTAAATAAAAAACTTACAGGCGTATTACAAAACTCCTCAATTTAATAAATACAATTGTTTTGCAAAACCAAGTGTGCATTGTCATTAAACTTAATTGTTAATGTCAATTAAAATTAACTATTTATAGTAATTCAATAAAATTATGCGTCCTTTTTTCCCCACGTCCTTTTGACCCGCGTCCTTTTTCCTCGCGTCCTTTTTTCCCGCGTCCTTTTTTCCGCGTCCTTTTGTCTTGCATCCTTTTGTCGTATATCCCTCTTCAGGGTTTAATTTATGTACTTTGATATTGTTTTAAGATTCACCTTCGAAATCCTGTAGAAATATTATTTTAATTCAATAGAATCGAGAACACTACTTATTTATTCTTATTTGCTGGCCTTTATCGTATACTGTTTTAGTACATACAAAATGTTTAAACCATTTAATCAATTTTGCAGAGCTTTATATTCTAGTATCCAGTCATTTTTTGTCTTCAAATTTTTTTACGAATACCTACGACAAAACTAAGATATCCAATTCACCGAGTTACATAACTGATAAGATAACATAGTTAATAATAATAAAAGTATCGCAAACACTTTTGCATGAACGTATCCCCCATTTTCCCCACTTTGTGTACTTAATTATAATGTTGATAAAATTTATCTCTTGTCAAAGTAAGTAAACCGTAATCGTTAAATTTCATTATCACTAAATGTGTAGCGCCCTTGCCAATAAGAATACTTTTAGTTTTTGTATTACTAGGTGAAAATACCAGGAAAAAATTCACTGGTAAGTTTATTGGTTTAATAACATATAAATTCTAATATAAATAGTATAATTTATGTATTTATATTTTGGATACATACATGGAAGCCAAATAATTATACATAATTTTTTAGGTATGTTGATCTACCTCTGTCCAGCTGATAAAAGATATGCCTGCTCCTGGGAAGGACAATCAGAAGATATCCTTCGCCATTTCGAGGAAGAACACGATGAACTTCTGCACTTCAATGACACGTTCAACATAGATCTATCTATACTGTCAGAAAACAGACTATTTCTAATAGATGAAGAAATTTACCTAGCACAGATAACAATTTATGAAAACAATTTGGAGATAAAATTGCGGTATCTGGGTCCACATAAAATAGCTGCAAAAATCACTTATAACATCTTACTGAAGGTCAACTATGTATTATGCAATCCCAGCTACATATTAGTGACCAAATCTGGAAGCATTTCAGTAAATTTAAACAAAATAGCTGAAAAAATTATCGATATAACATGTACATTAAATATCAACAAAGATCTACCTGAAGAAATTTACGAAGAAGATGTTTTTACACCAGAAGATTATGCAGAAACTGCTAATAGAGTTAGAAAAGTTATCAATACTAAAAAATCTTCAACTCGCATGTCCCTATCAAATCGCAAACACAGCTTAGAAGAAACCTCTTATGCAACTGTTACAAAAACTACAGAAGTATCTTTAACCAGATCCAAGACAACAAGCTTAGAAGAAATTAAACGAAGACATCTAAAAAGAGCGCAAAGTACATTAAGTTTAGGAGCTATAACAGAAGATATAAATGATTACAACTGCACTGAATGTGGTGTAAATTTAACCACACCAATATTTGTATGCCTTTCAGGCCATAATTTCTGTCCTAACTGTCAAAACCTTTTATGCAAAATATGTTCAAAAGAAGTCACCTCTGAAAGAAACCCAGTGTTAGAAAAAAAGTTCCAAAATTACTTAGAACCTTGTAGATATAAAAATAATGGCTGTCCAGAGAAATTGGTTTACAACGAACTCACAGATCATATCAAATCCTGCACATTTTGCGACTACCAATGTCCAATAGAAGGCTGTAACTTCAAAGGTCAGTACAAACACGTATATAGTCATCTTAAAACCATACATGGTGCTACTAAGATGTTGGAATCTTTCATAGTGGTCTTTCAAAACATCCCTGAAGCGTTCCTGGTGAACGAAGAGAAAGGTATTTTTCATTGCCGAGTACAATATTTCGAAGATTTTGTAAGATGGGAAGCCAAATTCTGTGGTCCTAAAGAGAAGAGATTTTTCTGCGAATTGAAGTTTAAAGAAGGTAAACTGAAGCAACCTGTGTTATTGAATAAGAAGGAAAACGTTTATAGTATCGAGATGAGTTTGCAAGAGATGAAAAGAATGAAGATCAAACCTAAAAATGCGGTTTTAACGATTACTTGTTAAGTATTTGTATTTGTTGAATTTATAACGACAGCTAGTGTATTTTTAAATATCAGTGTTTTTGAAAACATTAGCAAACAATACAATAAAAACATTTTTAATTTAAATAAAGGTGCAATTCTAAAAATAATAAGAAAATAACTTTTATAAAGGTTAGAGTGAGTATACCGTTCAATTTTACATCTGAGATATTTAGCTATAGAAGAATTCAGTGTTCTAATGAAAGGGTTCTATAATATACCAAGAAGATAAATTTTTTATAGAAAAAAAACTTTTTTTATTTATTTGTAATAATTATCAATCAATTTATTGGTGTTCTCCATATTTTCCTAAACAAAATTTTAACTGACTACTGAAAAAAGGGCAAATCAATAACTGAATGATAAATACCTACCTAAAGTTTTATCAGAACAATGTGCCTTGACATCATTTGCAATTTGATATGATCAAAATGGGTTCTTAGTTTAATTTCGAGTCACGCAAATTTTATGATTGCTTATTTTATCTAAAAATTGGATTGTGTTATCTTTAATTGCCAGCTTAATTTTTTATAGATCCAATGTCATTATCAATGATCCATCGGTATCTAAATGAAAAATGAAGATAAAAATCTGTTTTATTTAGAATAGTTTCTAATTATAGAATATACATGGTGTGTGAAATACTTAAAAAAAAAATATGATAACGATATTTTATTTAATATACATAAGAAAATTCGTATGCCTCATGATTATATTGGCTGAAAGTAAAACTAATTTTAGTGCCAATGACGTAGTCTAGAGAATTGACAATTAGGTTATTATTAAAATTGCTTCAAAATGCCATTTTTATATAATATACTTTGTCCGTTATTTAACAATTTGCTAATACTCATGCGCAAGTTCTGGCCTTTCAAATGAAGTAATTTTCTAAATAACCTATTTTTCTATTTCTCTCTCAACCTTTCTATCTGTAGGACAAAATAATATTTGAGGCAAATATGGCCCACCTTAATGTTTTTTTTTTTCATGAAACCTGAATGTTGAAAAAAACATTTTTTTCACAACGTAATAGGTAAGTATGTGACCGACATATATACAGTGAGCATCATAAGTCTTACCCCCCCTATCTAACTCGTTACTGGAGTCTTGTTAGGAAAATCACCAAGACACGTCGATTTTTGATTTCTACAATGTACATTTTTGTATAAATAGTTTACCCTTAATTTCATCCCTTACTGGAGGGGAGCAATCCTTTCGAAAAATTTATATGGCATGGGGTGGTGAGTGATAGCTCATTTGAAAGGGGGTTTTATTCTCTATTCAAACGTGCAAAAAATTTTTGAAATTTGCTTTATTAATTCTCGACTAATTATTGTTTCAGAATAACGGAAATTAACGTAGCGCACTCATCCTTAAAATTAAAATTCGGCCTTGCATGTTATCGGTTTTGGTTCAGACTTGTATTTGCCATATTTTGTTATTTTTAAACATTAATAAATCAACACGTAATGAAGCAAATTTTAAATTTTTTTGCACGGTTGAATAGAGAATAAAACCCCCTTTCAAATGAGCTATTACTCACTACCCCATGCCATTTAAATTTTTCGAAAGGGTTGCTCCCCTCCAGCAAGGGATTAAATTAAGGGTAAACTATTCATACAAAAATGTACATTGTGGAAATCAAAAATCGACGTGTCTCGGCGATTTTCCTAACAAGACTCCAGTAACGAGTTAGTTAGGGGAGGTAAGACTTATGCACTGTATATAATTTAGCTTGGTCATAAATGATTCGTAATAGATGTTATATTATAAAAATTGTTTGCCCGGCACTTGGGCCATATTACCAATCTGGTCGGATTGTATGGCCCAGAGTAAAAATAGCTTTAAACTAATGAAGATTGATCTGGTTTATTTTTTAGGTTATTTTCACAAAATTAAAAACAAAAAATATTAAACTTGTCAGAAACATAAACAAAGATAACAAATATTAAACTATTTATTGAACACACTAAAAAATATCAAATTTAAACAACAATTAATTACAAAAATTAAAAAAATAAACCAAATTAATATTTTTATGCTCAAAAAACTTAAAATATAAAATTATGAAAATAAAAAGTCAGCAGCACTTAAAATCTTCGTCAGACTCGAGGCCAACACATGCCTCATGGCACCAAGTATGACATTTTGCATACATTCGCATATCAAGTTGGTTCTCTTTTTCATAGGCTGCACATAACCATGACTCCTGTTTAGTTTTTTATATGCCGACTGTGGGATAGTGCTTTTATGTTTGGATGTTGATGGAACTGAAAGTTTCGCAGCTGAAAATTCCATAGCTGATGGGCGATATTTCTCAGAGAAAAGGTCTTTTGTAACTTTCTGAGCTTTGTAATTCAAAGTTTTTCACCTAATTACAAATTTGTCATCCAGAAACCTAGATCAAGGCAATATAAATTTAAAGCAATTTTAATCTTGAATAGCGTAAAATGGCTTAATCAAATATTAAGGTACAGTATATTTGAAATCGCCATAGTAAAAAATATACAGGGTTCCCATTTTAATTCACAAAGTTGATACTTGTTAGTTACCTTTCTGGTTACCGTTTGTTTATCTTAATACTAATTTCTAGTAAAGCCTTATAACTTATGTATTTAACAATTTATTTTATCTCTTTCAATAAACGTGTTAAGAGCCGTTCTAAAAATAACTAAACACCCTGTACAAATATAGTGCACATTCAAGAAGATTATAGGAAAAATTTGTATACTATATCTTCTCAGGGAAATTGCGCCCTGATGATATTGCAACACTGTATTAGTTGTATTATTTCATATAACCTCAAAATTTACAGTAGATGTCGCCGGTTAAATCTGTTTATGTCACAGATCACTTAAATTTATGTATTTAATGTTTTATATTGTGTTTGTGTACAAACCTTGGATTTAGATATTAAGAAAACAAATACATTTTTTCTGTTATGACAACAGCTGCGTGTTCACTACAGAGTAATAAAGTTTAAGAGTTTTGGTACCATTCATTTGTTGTTTAAGTTGTCTATAAAAAGTTGTCGAATGTCGAATAGTAATCTTTTTGTGAGGCTTCTTGTTGCTTCCTATTTTATATACAAATGCACCCTAGATAATTCCAAAAACAAAGTAATTTGCGCAGAGATCGACGACACTTTGGTAGTTTTTCTTTATTGTAAAGGCGAACAATGTAGAAAGCTAGCCACTAATAGGCAACGGTTACTTCATTGTGAATTTTGAAGGTTAACTTTGAAGTGGCTTTTTTTCAACGCAATATGTGGAAATCACTTAAGAGCGTGGCAAAAACGTGGCAAAAACGTGGCAAAAACTACTGCAGTTATACAATCAAGTGCCGCTACTTTAAAGATATATTTATGGTTTCCGAAACGTTACTAAAACTATCAAACCCACTTTAAGATTACTGCCACTTCTGGGTGGTATTTAAGTGATATGATTTGGTGGCCGTTACTATTTTCCACATTCAAGTTTGTGCAACTTAAGTGGTCCCGCTTAGTGGCTATAACGTTTCAAACACATTCAGAGGCAACTAAATAATATAAAACTTTAAAGTGATTCCCAGTGGTGAAATACACGTGGCTACAACTGGGAATATATAAAATGAAGTTATTCTCACTATATAGAGCTACATTTAGTAATTATAACGTAATAGTCACCTAATCGAAGTGGCGATATAAGTTTCTGTCACTATAATGCTACTTGGGGTGGCTTGGTTTTGCTGCAAAAGGCGGACAAAATTGTTTTGTCCAGCTCTCCCATCAATGTCTTTTTGACAAAGATTTCTCTTTCGGTACCCAGGCAGCAGACTGACGTCATTATGACATCTTATTTTCGTCATACAGGACGTCATTTATCCTCTGAAAATTAACGTGATGATGACGGTAAAATGAGGTGAATATGTCACAGCCCAAATGACGTCATATTTAGACGTTCTTTTCACGTCTAAATATGACGTGTTTATGACGTTGTTTGTAACCTTTGTCGTTATTCTTTATACTTATTTGAGACGTCACCATGACGTTACATTTGATATTGTTACTCCTTTGTAACTTTTCTATAGGAACTGTGGGTCCTTAGGACCGATTTCACCGTTGTGTTAAATGAAGTTTAAAATGACATTTTATATTAACAATGTCATTTTAATCTCCGTTTAACACAACGGTGGAATCGGCCCTTAATAAAACAAAATTTGAAAATGAAATAATTATAATTAAAATGAGGCTAATGGCCATAGTAGTCGACGCCGATGACACCAAATTAAAAAAAAATTATAATTAAAAAGAAAAAAGTATAAATACATGAAATGTTATTGGCAAAAAACATTAATTTAATAAATCCAACTGCTCCAAATGTGGCCAACTTGTTCGTTATTATTTTGGTTTGGCACAATGATTTTTTTGAGTGCCGCCATTTTATACTATTTCACGAACCTGGGAACATTTTAGGAAACATCCTATGAATGTAAAAGATGTAAAATCATTAAAGAATAAGGATAATATAGATATAAAAATACCTTATGCTGGGTTGATACTGATATAACTTTTTTCACTGACCCTCTTAACTTTTAACAACAATCCTGAATGCATTCGGGCCACGATCCATTACACGGGCCATTACACATGGCAGATGCAACACATGGAGGAAGGATTATTAATGCAACAATCTGCGATACCGTTCTCGTGCTTGCTCGAACGGCTCGAACACACACGAGCCATACTCCACAGAGCGATAACCATAGATAGACGCAGTTATGTGTCACGTGGTGTAATCAGTCTTTATGCATTTAAGCGCCAGATTTAAACGTTAATAGATCTAACAGTTTTAAAAAATAATTGTTCAGGCCATATTATTTTACATAAATAAAATGTATTGAAATCACGTTTAATAGAAACCTTAATTTAATAGTGACAATAAATTGACGTCCCACTGACGTCGAATTTGTGACGTCAAAAAGACGTTAAAGAAGTGACGTCATAATTACCTCATTTTTTGGTAACATTACGTCGATGACCTAGAATTACCAAAAAATGTCGTCAAAATGTCGTCAGTCTGCTGCCTGGGTAGTTATCTTACCGTAAGAGTTTCAGGTGGCTCAAAGCTGCATCCTTATAGCTTATCCTAGACAGAACTTTGTGGTCCTGTCTGGGTTTTTCCCCTTCCGGGGCGTTACTTCGAGAGAGGTGTGAGATCGCGGCCTTTTCTTGTCCATTTTCTTGACCGATATTTGGAATCTTCCTGTAGATGTCAAAGGTTTCTTAGCACCATTTTGATAAGCACAGAACGGCGCAACTTTTGTCTAATTTAATCAATTTTCTATCTGTTACCGTTTAAGAAATAGCACCTATGAAAGTAGAGTATTAAGAACAAAAATTAAACTCAATTTATTACTTCACACGCTGAAACAGAAAGATGCGGTTTCTGTTATTTTAAAAATTTTTAAAAAATGTTTTTAAACTGTGTAATCGTCCACAAGTTTTATTAAATTTTGACTGCACCCGAAGAGGGAACAAATGTTTCCGAAACATAATATGTGCTAAAATAACAAAAATGAGCGAATAAACCTATGAAATTTTTATTTATATCAAATTATTAAATCTTACTAATTAAACAACATATTTCAAAGTTATCATGGTTTTTAAAAATGTATTGCTTATTTGTTAAAAATTTAAACTGGTTTTATTATAAATTTTAATACCGTTCGTGTCATCTATTAGAAAGTAGGCAAAAAGTTAAAAATATATCTACATGGTAAACAGAACTCTACTCAGTTATTGCGACTTCAAGCAGGTAAGTTGAGCTATTAGTTAACAGATGGCGACATAAGACTACAAAGTTATCTATTTTAAATTGTTTTTAATTTTTGTTGTAATTAATGGAATTCAACAACATATTCGGAGTAAGCACTAGTCGCTGAAAAAGTAATAAACATCTAAATAACCTAATTAATTATTGTTTGACAATTTTTTCAACTTTTTTTGTGTTAATAACTATAGTTTAGGGAAGAAAAGAGGCTTGGAGAATGTAGTACAGGTTCAAGAGGTACACATTTCATTTATAAAGTGATAGAAATACCCCTAAGTCCTCTGACAAAAGAATATCACATTTTATAGAAGAAAATAAGAAGAATATAAGAATAGAAATTATAGGAAGAATAGATGAAGTAGAAAAGGAACAAGATAAGAAATATAAAATATTACCAGAAATAGGAGAAGATTAAAAAAAAATTTATACAGTGATAGACAGTGTTTAAACAGGTGTATATAAAAATTATGGTAGGATATCGAATTTGGAGAAAGTGAAGGAAAATATCAAAGAAATAGAAGTAGAATATAGTCAGAACTATTAGACATAAATAAGAAGTTAAATCAAATAGAGGAAAGAAGTGGGAATAAAAATAATAATGGTAATATTCAAGGAAAAGAAAATATAATTATCAATGATAAATTAAATGAACCAAAGATGCAATTTGATGGAAATTTTAAATTTTTACATCTTTGAATATTTTGGGAAAGATTTATGATGACAATAAGGGAACAAGATGATTTTAGTGAAATTAAGATAATTTTAGAAGTTTATTTAACAGATGAGGCAAGTTTATGGTGAAATAGGAAAAAGAAAGAGATTTAGAGTTTACTGGAGTTGGAGAAACAATTTATGAACTATTTTTAGGGAGAAATAAGACAGATTAAGATTAGGAATATGAAAATAACAGAATTAAAAAAATTGCCGAGGTAGGACATTAATGCAGCGATAGAAACAAAAATTAAAAATGATCCACTTATAAAAATACCAAATATAGCAGAAAAAAATTAAAAAATAGAACATAATAACAAAATAGTCCAAATTTATTAAATACCTTGGTAAAAAAAGAGCATCAAGAAACAGAAGAAGGAACTAATCATTATAAATACGATGAAGATAAAAAAATAGTTAAATAAATTTTTTTTTGAATATTAGTGAAAGAAAGAATTTATGTTTAAAAATAAAATAGGTATTTTGAAAAAAGAGCTGGAAGAGTGAATTAAAAAGAAAATGAAAGACTAGAAAGAAAATGAGTTCAGTTGTAGGAGAATAAATGAAATATGATGTGTATTATGAGAAATATTAAATGATGAAATATAATATGAGTTCTATAATGATGATTTATAGAGTGAATGTGAAATGATATTATAAATAAATGATGAATATGTGACAATGGTGTGAAAGTAATTAATTAAGGAATAGAATAGATTATGAATTGAGATGTGGACAGGAAGAATAAATATACAAGAAACAGAAGAAATGATTAGCTAAACAATAATGTATCAAGAATGAAAAAAAAAATGAAAGGAATTATAGCGTGTCAGAGTTAGAATTAGCAAGTATAATTTTTTGTATTGGTAAATTACGTTGTTATCTATTAGGGGGGAAGTTTTTTATTTTCTTGTTGAAACAGATCATCTGGCTTTAACTACAATACTAAAAAATAGATTTGAAAACAGTAGGATCTATAGATGGATTTTGACTTTACAAGAATATGATTTTGAGATTAGATTTATTCCTGGTAGCATGAATGTTGTAACAGATTATACTAAGTGGGAAAATCATTTAGCAGAAGTAGAATTTTATCTAAATAATATTCCTAACAGTAAAACGTGTGAAAGTCCAGTGTTTATAATAAAAGGTGTTCTGCCAGAAAGGAAATGGGAAATAGTAAGTGAGAAGTATGAAAGAATTTTGGAAAAGGTGAACCTAAGATTCGAAAAAAATGCGCAAAAATATATAAGTAGAATTAATGAAAAGATGAAGGATAAAATAAAGTTTAAGAAAGGGAATTTGGTGAAAGTGAGAGCTTTTAGGGTATCAAATAGGAAAAGAAATGAGTGTGCAAGGTTACAATTTCCGTTCGAAGGACCTTATGTGGTTGAGAATGAGAACAGGGTCAATAGTTACATGTTAAAGAATGTGGAATGATAAAGTACGAGGGGTTTTTAACCGACTTCAAAAAAGAAGGAGGTTCTCAATTCGTCGCAATATTTTTTTTTAAACAGAGGTTGGTTACCACGCCCACTAAACACGAAACATTACCAGTCTTTTTTATAACGTTTCTCATAGAGACTTTTCTTGATATATATTTTTGAAACGATACTAAAATATCCCATAGAAGTTTAACATCATATTTATTAACATTAATTGCCCATATCTACAAATGGAGTTTTATGTATGCTGCAATACTTGAATTAGCAGTTACATAAACATCTTTTGTACTTCTTTTTAGTTACTTCCTGTGACAAATATTTATACGATATTAATTTTTATAAATCACAATAACATCGCATACAGGTCAGCACAGTAATGTGTACAAGTTACACATTTTTAAGATGGCTATCTTTAGTCTTCACATCGCAGACCTGGCAGACCCAACAGTTCGTCCCGCGTTCATAGATGGAGATACCAATGATCGCTTGCTACTTACGTAACCGGTAGTACTGTATATAATGGAGCAGTCTGTTGTCCAGCATTTCATCAAAGTTCTTACTTTTACCTTTGATAATAATTTAGACCATTGTATTATCAACATACTTATTCTGTAAAATTTGCTGGGATTAGAAATTAGAAGTTTAACTTGTTTTCTAAGCTTTTAACTTCAAGTTTATTTTATTTTTATTCTGTTATATATAGATGAAATATAAAATATTAGTATATAACATGGTTCATATAAAACTTATAAGACAAAGATAAAAATGAAAAGGTATATAGGGGGTGGGTTGGCTCAGTGGTTAGAGTCATGACTTTGAGATCGGAAGGTCTCAGGTTCGAATCCCACCGTTGGCCGGGATTTTTTCATTAAATTTAATTATTTAAAATTAATTCTGATGCCTTGGTAGGATTCCCCACTCGACCATTCACTGTTGGGTTCTAATTAACAGTGCTGTTTCTAAAGTGGCGCTGGGAAACAGTAACAAAGCCTACACAGAACACGAGGCGAAATAACCTTAGCAGTTGAAGCCAATGACACACCAAAAAAAAAAGTATGAACTGTTATATTTGGAACATCACATTTGCTTCACTAATATGATTTTATTTTATGTGCTTTTATAATAACATCTGTAACAGTTTTTCGTTATTTTGACCCAATTCGTCTTGTGAGAATTATTTTTGACTTGGATGTCAACGAATCAACTTGATTTGAAATTTAATATATTGGTACACTGGTTTTTGGTATCACAATTTATTTCAATTCAACTTTACAATAACTCAATTCAACTTTAACAATAACGATACAACTGATAACATTAATGTCTTACCCCGGGTTTATAAAGCTCGACACTTACTGCCTTCGATCTTGGTGGACTGTATGACTATGTTTGAAATATGTTACCTGGGGTGAAGGCCTTATGCTCCACCCTGTAGCCTCTGGAAGATACTCTCGAAGTACTGGTTGATGCACTGATTTTATTCAAATGAAACTATCACCTTATATTTGAATTTGATATATTCACGGCTTACTGATTCCACATTTTACATATTAATACTTGGTTACATAAATTATTAACTGATTACATGTTATAACTTTTTAAATCAAATCGCACAAATGCTTTTACTTAAATTTCGGCTTGCTGCCGGCGTTGACAAGATTTTTTGATGTGAGTTGTTCGACTGACAAAATGAAAGTGAAAGTTTTTTCTCCGATACAATCCCGCCAGCCAGCGACGGTTTTACCGCCTTTTTTCTCATTGGCCGTCCCAGATCGCATGATTGCGTACGTGTTCATATTAACTGTTTGCGAAGACACAGGTGTCTAGCGGTCATTTGAAAGTCAAGCGTGTTTCAAGTTTAGATAATTAGTTTATACAGGGAGTGACTATTCAGTACTTTATTATTTTTGTTTGCTAAAAGCGGAGGTTTATACAGGGAATGTCTACCTAGTATTTAACAGATAGGACATGTTGAATGCAATTTCAACAATTAATATGTAACGTGTATCATCAAACTAAAACTCTGACGTCAGGTAATCGACTTATATAGCTTGCTTGACATTCTAGAACCTTCTCGACATGTCATCTAAAATATTCTATCTTCTTTTACTTGAACTTTTACTTATGACGACCGCAGCACACTGTAGAGCGATGAGTAACATTCCACTTCTTTGTCTATCTGTACGTTTCCTATGATAGCCTCAGGCTACTGCAGGGTGATACGTAACAATATCTTGGTCATCCGATGTACAAAATGATTTTAATCTATCGTAAAATCCGTCTGATTTTATAAGGTAAGTTTTAATACTAATATATTGTTAAATATATATATTTTATACAAGGATTTCTTAAATAAATTGTCAAGTTCTGAACATAACCTCAATACCTATCGACAATGAGTAACACATATGGTTAATTTATATATTATTTTTTTGGAATAAGATATTATGCTTTACTATGTTTAAATATAGCACACGACGTCTGAAAGACGCCTTTTTTGTGTCTTGGTTTGATCTCAATGTCCTAGGACGTTATTAAGACGCCTTATAAGACGTCTGTCAAAAGCCATAATTCAGACGTATTAATGTGAGAGCTTAAAGACGTCTTAAAAACGTCTTTGCAAATCCATGTATTAATGTGAAAGCTTTTTAAGACGTCTTACAAACGTCTTTCAGTCGGACGGAAACTTGCACGGTTTACATGATTCGATTTTAAAAGAAGAATCAAATGAAGTGAAGTTTGACGTTTGACTTAACACTACATTCAAGTCCAAGCTTATTGTGAATTATTGATTATTCTATTGCGTACGCGATTATAGCCGCCAAAAGTGTGTTTGGGCTACTTTGTGCATTTGTGTTTGGTGTCTATTTACTTAAATAATATGGGACCAAAACCAGAGAAGGAAGAATAGTGCAGTTTCTGTTACCGATGTATCACGTTCCTGGAATACTTTCTACAGGTAATAAATGAATATTTGTTTATAGGAATTCCGATTCTGACACCGTGGTATCAACATCGAGATGGCGGTCTCAGAATTGGAAGTCAAGTTTGTATGTTTCCGATTAAATCTTTAATAAAATCGGTCATCGAGAAATGAATATTGTCTTATGTTTAGTATTTGTGCGTCAAAATTGTTTGAATTTGTATGTAAATGAAATATAGTGAATATAGCTAGTAAATTAAATTAATATGATAGAGAACACGTTCTCAAGTTTATGGTCCAATTATTTAGAATATCAGCTCCTGATGTTTTAAATTAGTATAATCAACGGAAAAGAGTGAATATGGATTTTTCAATTGGAAGATGGAAAATTCTAGACGTTCTTTGATGAATATTCCCGTAATATAAGCTAAATTACCTGCTCTGGCTAAATACCTTAAGGGTGGAGGCCAAAAAACTAATTTAAGAAGAAGAAGAAGAATATTTGTTT